>CM034147.1:250267654-250620154 GCA_019776745.2 Taxus chinensis | reverse complement strand
AATATTTATTACATCAGTCCAAAAAAGGTGGAAAAGTGTTGTGGTTTGCACCTTGTTGGAAACTACATTGCATTTTTCAAAAGGCTAAACAACACAGTATGTTTTTCAACATGCTAAAAATTACATTGTGTGTTTCAACAAGACGAAAAACATAATGGTTTAACACATGCTAATTACTTAATATTGATTACATCAATCCAAAAAATGTGGATACACATTGTTGTTTACACCTTGTTGAAAACCACATTGCGTTTTTTAAAGTGCTGAAAAAAACAATGTGTTTTTCAACATGCTAAAAATCACATAGTATGTGTTTCAACAAGATGAAAATAAAAAAAAAATTAGCACATGATAATTACTTAATATTGATTACATCAGTCCAAAAAAGTGGAAAAATAACATCGTTTACGCTTTGTTGAAAACTACATTACGTCTTTTAAAGTGCTGAAAAAAAATAGTGTGTTTCAACAAAGTGAAAATAACACAAGTTCTCCACATCATAATTAAAAAATATTAATTATATCAGTAAAAAATGTGGACAAGCATTTTGGTTTGCAAATTGTTAAAAACCACATTGCATTTTTCAAAGTGCTTAAAATCACAATGTGTTATTGAATATGTTGAAAAACACAATGTGTGTTTCAACAAGGTGCAAAGAACAAAAATTATCCACATGATAATTACTTAATATTGATTACATTAGTCCAAAAATATACAAAACATCATGGTTTGCAACTTTTTGAAAACCCCATTGCGTCTTTTAGAGTGCTAAAAAACATAGTGTGTTTTTCAACGTGCTGAAAAACACAATGTGTGTTTCCACAAGGTGTAAAGAACACAAGTCAATTGATTACATCAGTCCAAAAATATGAAAAACCATCGTAGTTTGCACATTTTTTAAAACTACATTGCATCTTTCAAAGTGAGTAAAAACATAGTGTATTGTTCAACAATGTTTTTTAACAAGCTGCAAAACACACAAGTTATCCACATGCTAATTATTTAATATTGATTACATCAGTCCAAAAATATGGAAAATAATCATGGTTTCCAACTATTTTAACACTGCATTGCCTTCTTCAAAGTGTTGAAAAACATAGTGTGTTTTTCAACATGCTAAAATACACACTGTGTTTTTCAATAAGGTGCATAAAAGACAAGCTCTCCACATGCTAATTACATAATATTGATTATATCAGTCCAAATGTATGGAAAAACATTGTGGTTTACAACTTGTTGAAAACTGCATTTTTTTTTCAAAGTGTTGAAAAGATGGCGTCGACAAACTTCAGTTATCGACATGCTTTATTATTTTCTACTATCTAAATATTACAAGAGTAGTCCTATATTGGCTAAGACCAATAAACACATAATTTAAATACTCTCATAATCATCCAAAGGAATGTATTTATATGGGTTGTATCCAACCCCTAGAGCATGGTTTTAAAATCAGATCTGCAATCTCATATACATGAATTTTACATGTTTAGAATTCTAAGATAGGCCTACTCTACATTCCATACATTTACTTTTCACATCTCAATCTTCTCTTTCATATGATGCATCTCTCTGCATATCCGCTTCATCTTCAACACATAACATTAAAGATTAGACAAAATATCCATGTCTTTGTACCATACATATAATAAAGGAATGTAGTGAAACTAAGGACATTCAAAACTCACTTGGCGCAAACACTAAGTTGCTGAAAGATAAGTGATGACATGGCTATGTTTCATCTGTATCCAAACCACCTGTAAAATAAATCATCACTATGTTAGTATTTTCCTTGAATATTAAATTTTATTGCAAAGTCACATTCAAATAAATAATTGAATGTTTTACATGTAGGTTCCCCTTGATGTGTTTCTCTTCTCTTTGCACGATTGCCATCAAGAAATTTGAATCATTTGTATTCTTCGGTGGGCTTGTTCAAATCTTCTACCATGGCTATCTCTTATTTGCATCGTGGTGATGTCTTTTACTCACACTAACCCAAGGACGCATGTAAGTGGTGGTTGTCTCATTGGCATCTCCTTTGAAAGCAAAATCTAGTGCATTTTATGCTTGTATGTCTCTCCTAAACCTCTGGACACAATGAAAGTATGCCTTTATATGTTCTTCTATACTTAGTTTTGTATTGAACACTCTCTTCAAGTATTATATGCATATCTGTAGAAGAAAATTTGAATTGTTTTCTAGCATCAACCCACCATCCCCAACTATTTTGGGAGTTTTTGTGACATATAAGACACTATAGAAAGTTATTTATTTAAACAATGGGTTTTTTAATCTAATTATAGAATTGAAAACCAGCCTCATACCATCCATGCATGTCAATCATTGTACTATGGAAAGAGAAATATTTTTGTTACAAAACTCACTTGAAACATTTTATTGAGAATACACATGGTTGCCTACAAATGAATACACATTGTCACCAAATCATAAATATGAGTGTTGATAAATATCATTCACATCAGTTTCCTTCTTAAAGGAATTATCAACTTACCATCAAGTGTTAGTGACTGTTGATGTGGCAAGGAGGTGCCATCTAGGAATGTGTCTTTATTTACTGTGTTTGTCACTGCATATGCACTAACTCCTACACGTGAATGGTAAATAGTTACAAAACAATTCTTATTTCGTTATGACTTATGCTTAGCAATCTGCATGGCTAATTTGCACATACAATGACATTAAATTACCTGTAACTTCTAATTATTGATGTGGCGAGGAGGGGCCATCCAGGAACATGTCTTCATTTAATATGCATGTCTCTGCATATGTAATGGCTCCTACACATGAATGGAAAACAATTATGAAATGATGCTTATTTTTTTAGGACTTATGCTTAATAATCTACATGGTTAGTTGGCACATACGATGACATTGAATTACCTTCCACTTCTAGTGCTTGAAAATATGACATCGAAAAACATCATCTGTGAAATTCCAATGCCTTCAAAATGTTCTTACATGTGTTTCCTCTAGTAGCCTAGGAACATTCACATACTTCCAAGGCACCACATGGTCTTACCGAATACCATGTTTTTTAAGTTGTTTGGCTCTATACCCACAATTTATGGACATCAGGCTGAATTGTAATGCAATCTGTATTTGGAATAATCTTTGCTCTCTCAACCACTGTCAGTAGTTGTCTTTCTTTTTTGAAGTTGGTCAAGAAGCCGCATTGTTGCAACTTATGTTTGTAAAATGGCTCCACCTTGGATGAAATTGTGTAGATCAAATGGTCCACCTAACGAGTGCATTTTTTTTGTTTATCAGACAAGTATTTTGTCTTAAAATAAAAATGGTACACCTCTATGGATACATTTTTTTCCTAATTATCATTGGTGAAGTTTCTAAAATTTGTTTCAGAAATAGCTAATAAGTCACACAGATTGAATATCAGTGACACTATGAACCATGTGTAACTACTTAAGATGAAAATCAATAAGAAAACACATGAAGGATCATGCTCACCGATACATTCTTCACTCTCACACCATGTCTTCATGAAGTACTCAAGGAACTGTGTTTCCTATTTGAATTTTTTGAAGAATTATTGAATAATTCAAAAGGTGTGATCTTCATGCATTCCCATATAATACATGATGGTACCTAATCTATGCAAAATATTCCACCTCGACTCCTAATGTAGCCAAATTAAGAACAAACCAGATATACTACAAATAATATGAACTCCAAAAGAAAATAGATCTCCTTCTTTGTTATCAAATAATGAATTACAATGTTTCCTAAATAGGAAAACAACTCCCAACTCGAATTTCCAAGTAAACTCTAGCTAACTCTGACTAAATCTACTCTAGGTGGCGGAAATTACTATTGTTAGCAGTTTACTAGAACTTGCTATTCTTAGTAAGTTCACATGCTTATTCCTACGAGCACAGAAATTTCCATGCATCTTCTACATCCCTAAATTAGAGGAATTGCCAACTTTCTAACTCACAATGCAATTAATAGACTAAAATTAACTAATGCTCAAAAACAGGAAAAAACCAAACTATAACTTAAATCCTAATTTTCGGCCTCAAGATGGCGGATTTAGGGCCCAAAAACGTGTCAAAAACTTGCCCCAATTGGTAGGACAGGTTGTCGCTGTGTTTGTCTCATCAAATCACGTGGTTTCAAAAAAAATGGACTCAGACGGACACCCGGAGCTCAAGTTATGACCTTGTCAAGTTCCTGCTAATTCTGACGCATCAACTCCTAACTATAGTACTTATACACATTCTTCAACCATACCCTACACACATATAATAGGCATAAAAATACACAAAAAGCAAAAACAAACCTAATGGCTTGGATTCAAGATGAGGAATCATCTGTAATAAATACATTGATATGTTAATTGGCACAAAGAAGTTTTCCTCATTTTTGGACTTCCACCAACCTCCCATAAATGTCTTCAATCTTATTCCTTGATGAAATGGCCCATGCAACGGTCACCCCATCCTCTTTCTCGTCGAAAAAAATCAAGGTGTATAATTGGTACTACAAGGAATATGACATTAAAGGTTAACATGGAGTTTAATATAACAGAACGGGAACATTATTAATGATACATAAATGATGAATCATTTCAAATTTCATTTCAATTACTTTCCCCATATTGTTTCGTAACAAATGTCTAATTCATGGAGATTATGGAATTTTGTGAGTGTTGAATGATTCTCTCACACATCCATGGTGTTTGCAACCACATAATGAATGAAACGGTGGTTCCATTTCGTCGTTGATAGTAGAAAAAATTTCCCTTTTCTCCACATGGAATATCATGTTCATGGCATCATCAATGTGCTTTTGAGACCTTTTGGAGAAAAAATATTTCCACGCATTCATCAAATCCTTTCTTGTGAGGAATGGATCCCTCTTTTTTATCATAACCACCAAGGATGGATCCTCTATATGTTTTTCATTCACCGTGTCCATGGAAACACCCATCAACAGAAGAATCTAAATGTATCTTTCTCTTTCATTTGACAAGTACGTGCAACAACAACACGGGTACCATTAATGGTAGTTTAGTTTACACCATGAAAACACTCACCATTTACATCAAAATGAAAAAAAAAATTGTATATTATTATCACCATTGTCAATCTCCCATACAAAACCTTCACATTGATGTGGCATTGACAACCCCTTTTAATTTGATACCTTCTCACTCTTTCACCTTTTGCTAGCTTTTTTTTTATTTTCCTTTGAAAATATGAACACTTGTAGTTGGAATTAAAAACATTAACAACAAGATACTATACAAATGTTAACAAAAATCATGTACAAAAAAGAAGTTCCAGAAAAGGTTCAAACAATGAATATGTCTTTGTTTTATGCAGTTTATCGTCAACTATATCGAAGAGTTTGTGATGTGTGTGGACGAACTTCGTCTCATAACTATCTACGGAACCTTCTCCCTTTACAAATTCCTCTAGTATTGCAAGCGAGATCACTGCACAAAGGTCAATGTTATGCTCACCCCAAATTTGGGTCTGTTCTAAGTCTTCATTCGAAAATTCAATCTTTTCCTCTGTTATCTCTTGGAAAGGAATATTTTCATTCCTTGTCATTTGGGCCTCCTTTCCATCCTAACAATTATTACATGAAGTTGGCATTGTTAATGAAAAAATTATTTCATACTTTCCAAAACAAATTTTAAGTTGTGATTGATCATCGTTAGCATAAATACCATCTTAAATTATTGGAAGCATATAATTTTTTGGCTAATTTAAAAAACATGTGTATAAAAGAGGGTATTGAAATGAAAGGAAAACAATAATTTATAAGCCTGCCAACTATTTCTAGTACACAAGCATATCACAATATGATCATCTATCACTATAAGAATATGGGTTTAGTACCACAAAGTTTTCACAAATTTTTTCTACATATCTCACCCTTACAAACATTATAGTCTATATACTAAGCTCTACACTTATTTTAACAACACCCATATACCCTACTTCTACTCTAGCTTCTTATGGATATCCTTTATAATCTACAAGTAAGTAATCCCAAATTGGTTGACAGGATTGGTCCATGGAAATTTAAACCCAAAAATTCCAAAATTATTGTTAGAGTAGGTATTTACCTTAGCTCATGTTCACCTAGGTACTTTATTTACCTTTATTGTATTTATCCTCACCCACTTATGTGTGTGGATATTTATTTTATCTTATTTATATATTAGGAGATATTATCTAGTTGTTAGGTATAGTTCTTTGCCCGATCTATGGTATTGACTAGTTCTTTCCTTGATCTATGGTATTGACTAGATCCTTGATGTCTAGTTCTCTCCTAAATCTATGGTCTTGACTAGTTCTTTGATGACTAGTTATTTCCTTGATTTATGGCTTGATTTATGGCTTGATATACGACCTTGACTGGTTCTTAGATTGTTATTCCTTGCCTATTTAAGCAAGACTCATTCTCAATATCTTGCATTGACTTCCATTATAATATATGATATTGTTACTCATTTGTTTGGAAAGGTTTTATGTAAATATATTCTGGTGAATTGCTTTCATCTTATTGATCATGGTGTTTGATTAGCATCTGTGTTCTTGGCTTGGTATGATCTCGTTATCATTCCTTTCAATTATTATCTAAACATGGGTGATACCATAACTATGGTTAATTGGTGGTGAGATGATGATGTGAATCCAGCTGCAAGAGGATGAAAACCTCCAAAAAGCACATAAACAACTTTTCAAATTAAAAAAGGAGTTTCAAAATAGCTTTCTTATCATTTTGGAATGCACACTAATATTTTACATCCTTACAATCCTCCTTTTTATTTCACGTCTATTATAAAAACCCTAAAATGCCAAATATTACCTACTAGAAAAACAACTCAGATAGGCCCCAAAAATTTTGTGCCAAATATTCCTTCATAAAGTAAGGATCGCACAAAATTTGGACTTATTCTAACAAGCACAACAAAAGTTATTAAAGTTCTAAGACCTAGTCAAAAGTGAAAAAACATTCGGAGCCAATTTTAGGCCACTAGATGAAGGAATCTAGGCCCATAAATATGTCAAACTAGCAACAACATTGCAATATAATTATACCGTAGCATAAAATTAATGCATATCTACCACCCTATAAAATTTCAAGACGATCCAATGGTCGGATCAAAAGTTATGGTTTCCGGAAGTTATGCTCCTGCATTAGATGAGTATTGTTTCCTACTTGATCTTCCCCTCTCCTCCTTATTGGCTATAAAATATAAAAATTACATGTACATTTTCCTCTTAATAATTGGATACACCTCTTTGTTACATCCTTGAATTGCTTCTATGAGACAAAAAACTACTCGTTCAAATAACGAATCCCTCATAATTTATCTGTAAGCATTGTATGCAGCAACATATAAACACAAACCTTAACATAGCATGACCCTTATTCTAATTAGGGTAATTGCAAAAATAAGTTGCATTCCTACTAAGGTAAATAATCTGAGAAAAATATCACATATTTTCATCTTCAAATAGTGTAAATTAATATTTCTAAAAGTTAAGTATTAAGTGGTGTTTCATGTATAGTGTGAAAAATAAAAACCATTATATTTTATCCATCTATAATTATGTTTTTCAAAAAAGTGAATTTACAAACTGAAATTCAAGAATGTCGATATTTAAAAAAAATTAAATTAAAAATGTGATTTCTCCATAATGATATTTTTAAAATGTGGATGTTCCAAAAAAATTAATTTTTCTTTTATGAAATTATGGGAAAATAATTTAATTTTCCGTTTATGAAATTATGGAAAATCACCATAAATATTATAAAAGCTCTCTACTTATATTGGTAAATCACAATTTTTTAACAAACTCGTATTTTTTATGGATAACAATGTAGATGAATGATCCTATTTCTATTTTTAAAAGGTTAATATTTAAAAATATGAAAAGAAAGCATAATTTTTCTGAATTTAAATTTAAGAATATAGATATTTTAAAATCATAAATTTGAATTTTATTACATTGTGAAATATCTATATAATATTTTATAGAAGGCACTAAGTTATTGTAGATAATTCCCAATTTTGTTTTCAAAACTAGTGTATTGTGGACTATCAACAAAAATAGTTTTGATTTATTGATTATTTATAGGTAGACTTGATTAATGATTGTTATTATTTTTAGTTTCATAAAATATTCATAAATTATATTTGGGTTATTATGCATATCATCAACACAAAACGTTAAAATTGGAGGTGATGTACATTATTCATGATTGAATTTTTTTACCTTATTTAAGGATTTATCATCAATTAGTAAATTATAGTAGTGTAGATTATCTACAATCAAAGGGGGATTAAGGCCTAGGAAAACTAGACAATTAGCCCGGGCGCTAACATTTAGGGGGCACTAATTAATTTATTAGTTTCATCTATGCTAGTAGTAGTTAGTACCCAACCTTACATACCAATTAATTTAACTTCATTCATAATACAATTAAAATTACATTTAATTGTATTAAGAATATGATATTTAGGAGGTGTCAAATATTTATGCAAGTACCTTAGTTGCAAGATTCGTAAATTTAATTCATACTCATGTATTTTTCATATTGCGTATTATTTCAAAGTCTTGGAAGTTTTTTCGGAGGAGAGATTAAGAAAGGTGAGCATGTACAAAATGTGAGAAAAAATAGTTGGGAAATATATGAGAAAAAGAGGACTATAATATACTATATGTTAGAGAATTAACTGGGGATTTTAGGTAGTAGTAGCTACAAACAAAATATTAGGAAGTTTTTCTCAGATGGTAGAGGCATAACATATTAAGTAATATGATATTTGGTCATGGTTAATTTTGTTTACTATATATTTATTTATTTATAGAAGGCGTTAGCTATAGTATTGCCTAGGGTGCTCATAACCTTTAATTCATCCCTGTCTACAAGTATAATTTTACTTCTATTTTTTTAGTGTATATATTAAAAAAACTAAAATAATTACTAGCATATTAAATTTCCTACGATTCATGTATTTACAATTTTGCAGATAATACAAAGTTAATATTATAATGTGTAGAATAGACACAAATTTATTTTAAACTTAGAAATGGTGCTAAAATTTTGAATCGTAATAAAAATAATTTACTATACATTATGAAGAACTAGCATTCAATGGCATACTAAATTGTCTAAAATATACATATAATTTATAAATTGTGCATTATTTACAGAAATGGTGGCAGGTTTGAAACTTTCTTTGAAAACTCTCATCTTCTTCAGTTTATGTGGAGGCTCATATTTCTGTATATCTTCATTTTACCAATAGGATTGGGAGAAATGAAGCTCTGGGTATTCATTTTTATTGAACAAAAAAGAAACTAAATAAAACACCAAACATGCGAAAAGAAACATACAATTAATGTTAGTATATTACATGAAAAAAAAATATATTCTTCATCTAATATGAAAAACATACGAAAAGGAAAACAGAATTTCAGAAAAAATATCTGAGAAAGATTGATGTATGAATAATTTATCTTCAGCGAGGGGCTTTACAAACATCTAAGCAACACAATATACCACCCAACTATGGGTCTATCAATGTGGCATCCTAAGGGGAAAACCCTTCACCACGCAATGATTCCTGGCTTTGCAAGAGACACTTGCCCCCATATACTGAAACGAGAGTGCGAGTATGACAACATAGAATTTTTATTGATTCAAGGTATATCATACATTCACAACCTTACAATTACCAAAATATAACAACTAATCAAAAAAATTATATATAAATTATCTGCACATTAGCAATATTTACAAATATAATGAATACAAAAAATCAAACTTATTCCAATGTTATTCCATTTAACAAAACTAAGATCAATGAAATTACATCTAATGGTTTTCCAGATGTTAATTAAATCACTCAAAATAAGTGAAAAACCATTGTGTTTTTCAACGTGTTGAAAAACACTAAAGTTTTGCACACATTTTGACTTATGTAATTAATAAAAAAATTATTAAATAAGTAATTATACATAATAAATATAATATATTATTGTCATATTAGTGTGAGTTATAAAATTTCAATTTCAGAAATGAAAATGTGTTAAAAACTATTTTTTTAAACATGCTGAAAAACACACTGTGTTTTTCAATAAGATGAAAAACACAAATGTTTTCAACATGTTAATTACTAAATATTAATTGCATCAATCTTGATAGATATTAGGACTTGGATTTTTTTGAAGAGCATATGCAATGGTTGTTAAATGGGATATATGTCAAGTTACTAAATATTTTGATAATTCTCTTCTCCAACAATCTTGATAATATGGTATGGATTCACTCATTTACAGAATCAAAACTACTAAGATTCTAGGCGTCCATAATAGTAGAATAGATAAATAGCATGTTTTCCATCAAATTCATAATTGAATTTAGTTATCCCTCTACATATATGATACCAACCTGGGTAAGTACACCAAGTTGGGGGGCCAAAAGGGGGTCTTAATTTGATGCATTTTAAAAAAAAAAAAAACATCAACTTGTACGAGTTTTTTGAAATAGTTACACTCAAAATTGGAAGATGTTGTATAAATATGAATTGTAGAATTTTGAGTCTAGTTTCTAAGCTACTTAATTTTATTAAAAATGGATAATATTAAGTGGGTCAAATAACTAAAATATCAACAGGTGCTCCTGTTTTTGTTAAAAAACATAATAGAGTGACTTTCGTGCCCCCACCACTTTTTGAGCACCATTTAGTATTTTTGAAAACCCTTTTGTAGAAAGATAGCTAGGAGTATCTAGTTTGTGCTAGAGGACTTTTTAGATTTTTTAGCAAGTATTTATTTTTATGATTTTTCTCGTACAAAAATTCTAAGTTTTGAAAAATAATGGAGCTCCAACTGTGCCCCCCTATCTACCTCAAAAAATATCGAAAATTAGATTTTTTTTTTTAATATGTATAGAATTGGGCCTAGTTTCTACTTGTGTGTGTGTGTGTGTGTGTGTGTGTGTGTGTGTGTGTGTGTGTGTGTGTGTGTGTCTATAATTTTCATGAGCCAAAAACATATAGGCATATTTAAACTTCAAAAATAGTTATAAAAAGGCATAGTTAGAAAATAAATAATATGGACACTTTATATTAGTCATAAAATTTGAAAAATCATATTTTTAGAAGGAAGAAACTTTCCTCTATGTCGTGGTATAAATTTTTTTAAATGAATTGATCGTTTTATGTTGATATATCATGGTGTAAGTAGAATTTTTACATTTTCCTACAAAAACACGTTATTTGTTGTGTTTGTATAGGTCCATGCCTCGGGCTTGGGGATCTAAACTAGATCCAATATTTGAGGCATGACATGGAAAAAGTGAAAACACAAAATGCGTACATGTTATAAGTGTTGAGTTGTGGAGCTCAATTACTTCAGTTTAGCATGCAATGGAAACTTGCTGGAAAATACAGTAACCGTCATCGGTTAGGGGGAACCAGCATCAGCCACCCACGACCGGCATCGATCAGGTATGACCAACATCAGTTAAGAAAGGGAGGAACCAGAAGCAATTAGGTCTAACCAGCATCAGTTACCTGTGCGAGAATGTTTTAATTAACTCCTAAGAATTAGATCTATTTTTAGTATGAGAATATTTCTATTGATTGTAATTACATGGCTAAGTTCCCTAAGCCTATAAATGAATATATAAGCATAAAATCTAGGGTTTAGAATTAAGAAGAAGATGATTAACAAGAATTAGAAAAAACTTGCAAAATTTGGTAATAGAGAGAATTCTAGGTGATGAAGCAAAAGCTTCAGGGAAAGAAAGTACTGAACATTTGAGAGGTGTGGAAGATTGTAAATATTCATTGTATATCTTGTCAAAGCTTTGGATAATAGATTGACTTGTTTCTTGGTAGACGTAGCCCACACTGAGTGAACCACGTTAAATTTGGTGTTGATTTATGTCTCTTTTTTTGTATATTTCTTCTAGTAGAATATCAACTTTTATTTGCATGTATGCTTAGATCTGATATATTATCTATACAACCGGTGTGCTAATCCCAACAACTAGTATCAAATATTTGTTTGGGGTTTTTGTTTGTTGGCAGATTTACTCACATATGGTTTTCTGATTGAGTGGGAGCTACAACAATGGCAGAAGAAAACAAATACAAGGTAGAGAATTTTGACGGTTGAAATCATCAACTATGGAAGATGCAAATTCAGGATTATCTGTATCAAATAGATTTTTTTTACCGTTGGATGAGAATTCTAGACCTATGAAGATGACTGATGAAGAATGGAATATTCTTGACAGAAAGACTTTGGGATCTATAAGATTAAGCCTGACAGCATTCATGGCTTCCAATATTACAGAAGCAGCTTCTACGGTAAAGTTAATGAAATCTCTTGTTAATTTATATCAAAAACCTAGTACTTCAAATAAAATTTATTGATGAAGGAACTATTTAGTTCTAAGATGCATGAAGGTGGATCTAAATCTAGCCATTTGAATGATTTCCGATCTATTGTAAATCAGTTAAAATCGGTTGCTATATCATTTGATGATGAAGTAAAAACACTTTTATTCTAATGGTCTTTACCTGATAGTTGGGATAACTTGGTAATGATTGTTAGTAATACAACATCTGCTAATAATATTTTGAAGTTTGATGATGTGGTTAGTATAATCTTGAATGAATAAATTCACAGGAAGATTACAGAGGAATCATCATTTGGAAAGGCTTTGAATGTAGAAATCAAGGGAAGGCAGAAGGAAATATCTAAGAGTAAGAGTAATGGGAAATCAAAGTCAAGGGATGATAGATCTAAATCCAGAAGTAAGGGAATTACTTGTTGGAAATGTGGAAACAAATGATATGTAAAGAAAGATTTTTGGTAAAAGGATAAAGAGAACCAACAACCAAATAAAGGTAAAGAAGAAAATCTTGCTGCATCAGAGGTAATGCAAGATGATCTTATTATTTCTTTAAATAGTATAATAGAATCATGGATTTTAGATTCAGGAGCTTCTTTCCATGCAACCCCTAATAAGTGTTATTTCAAAAATTATGTACAAGGTAATTTTGGTCATGTTTATTTGGGTGATGATGAACCTTGCAGTATTACTAGTAAAAGCGAAGTTCATCTAAAATTACATAATGGAAATACATGGGTATTGAAATATGTGAGGCATGTGCCAAGCCTCAGGATGAATCTTATTTCTACATGGCAACTAGGTGAAGCTGGTTGCATAGTTACATTCACAACAGACTCTTGGAAAGTCAACAAGGGTGTTTTTTTGTGGAAAGAGGTAAGAAGGTAGGAACCTTATATTTATTTACCTGTATTACTGATTCTTTTTCTGTATTATCTACTTTAGATTCAGATGCATGCATGTGGCATAATTGGTTGGTTCATATGAGTCAAAAAGGAATGCAGATCTTAAAGGTTAAGGGTAAGTTATCAGATTTGAAATATTTAGATCTTGATTTATGTGAGCATTGTATTTTTGGAAAGAAAAAGAGAGTGATATTTCTCAAAGTTGGGGCAAATAAGGAGAAAAAAATAGAGCTTGTACACTCAAATGTGTGGGGACCAACTCATGTATCTTCTCATGGAGGATCCTAGTATTATGTTACTTTTATTGATGATGCTACAAGAAAGGTATGAGTTTATTTTATTAAACGTAAATCTAATGTTTTTGAGATTTTTAAAATATGGAAAGCCCTTGTTGAGAATGAATCAAATTCTAAGTTAAAGTCCCTTAGATATGACAATGGTGGTGAATATTCTAACAAGGCTTTCAATGACTATTGTTCAGTGAATGGAATATATAGAGAAAAAATGGTTCTGAGAACACCACAGGAGAATAGTGTTGTAGAAATAATGAATAGGACAATCATAGAATGTGCTATAAGTATGAGAATACATTCTGGAATGCCCTTACAGTTTTGGGCAGAAACAGTTGATACAACAGTTTATTTGATTAACCATGGGCATTCAAGTTCACTAAATGGAGGATTACCAAATGAAGCTTGGACTGGAAAAGAGAGAATGTATAGGGATCAAATTTTGCTACCCAAGGATGAACCGATTGAGAATTTTTTGAATGAAAATGAACTCTCAGATTTAAAAGAATTACCAACAGGGTTACATAGTAACCGATGTCAGTTGACCCCTAATTGACACGAGTTAGACGAACCAATATCAGTTACAGAAGATCCAAGCTGGCATCGGTTACCCAAACCGACGTCGGTTAGAGGTGACCGGCATCAGTCATTGTTATAATTAGATAGGAATGTCCATGAGGTCTAGATTGAGCCTCCGATACCCCAAACTTCTGTAAAAAGGTCACAAAGGGTAAGTAAACTTCCAGAAATATTTACACCTTTATTTTATTTATTGTTGACTGATAATGGTGAACCAGAGAGATTTGGAGAAGCAATGCAGGATAAGACTCACTTCCAGTGGGAGCATGGCATGGATGAGGAGATGGAATCCTTGGAACAGAACTAGACATGGGATTTAGTTAAATTGCCAGCAGGTAAAATAACATTGCATAACAAGTGGGTTTATAGGATTAAGGAAGAAGAGGGTGGATAGAAAAGGTACAAGTCAAGGCTTGTAGTAAAGGGATTTGCACAGAAAGCAGGTATTGACTCTGGTGAAATTTTCTCTTATGTTGTTAAGATGACTTCTATTCGTACTATATTGAGTTTAGTTTCAATAGAAGATTTGCATTTATAGCAACTACATGTGAAGATGGATTTCCTTTATGGTGATTTGGATGAAGAGATTTATATGCAGTAGACGCTTGGGTATGAAGTCACGAGTGAGGAGAAACTAGTGTGCAGGTTGAAAAAGATCTTATATGGGCTCAAGCAAGCTCCAAGGCAATGGTACATGAGGTTTGATAGTTTTATGCAAGAGCATGGTACTTGAGATGTGAATCTGACTGTTGTGTTTATTTCAAGAAGCTTGAAAATGGGAGCTATATTATTTTGTTACTGTATGTGGATGATATGCTTATTACAGGATCTAGTATGCATGACATTGGTGAGCTTAAGGGAAAGCTAGCTCACACATTTTCTATGAAGGATTTAGGAGCTACAAAAAGAATCCTTGACAAGCAAATACATAGAGATAGAAAAAATAAGAAATTGTATTTGTCTCAGAAGGATTATATCTACAAGATGTTAGAAAGGTTCAACATGCAAAATGCTAAACCTGTTAGCACACCTATGGCTGGACACTTCAAATTGAGAAAATATCAGTGTCCTTCATCACATGAGGAGGTCAAATATATGAAACGAGTTCCATATGCTTCATCAGTTAGAAGTCTCGTGTAGTTGGAAGTCTTATGTATGCTATGGTTTATACCAAACCTGACATTGCACATGCAATGGGAGTTATGAGTAGATATATGGCCAATCCAAGTAAAGAGCATTGGAAAGCAGACCAATGGATACTCAGGTATTTGAAAGGGACAGTAGTTAGCTAGATTTTGAGATTACAGAAGGTTGTGGATTTGTCTACTATAGAGGCAGAATATGTTGTAGCTACAGAGGCTAGCAAATAGATGATATGGATGAGTAGGTTCATGGAAGAGTTGGGAAAGGAGAAAAGTGATTGTAAATTGTTCAGTGACATTCATAGTGTAATTCATTTGTTAAATAACTCAACATTTCATTCCAGAACAAAACACATTCAGTTGAGGTATCACTTTATATGGAAAGTATTGGGGGATGGATAGTTGAATCTGGAAAAGATTCATACGAGCAAGAACCCTGCGGATATGCTAACGAAGACATTAGCAAAGGAGAAGTTGAAGCTACACTCCACTTTTGTTGGTCTTTGAGTTTGAGACTTGAAGAGGAATAAACAAAGCTAAGGAAGGATCCACGAATGACGTTGTATAGGTATGGTGCAGTAATTAATCTCCAAGTGGGAGATTGTTGAGTTATGGAGCTCAATTACTTTAGTTTAACATGTAATGGAAACTTTTTGGAAAATACAGCAACTATCATCGGTTAGGGGGGAACCGTCATCAGTCACCCAGGACTGGAATCAATCAGGTATGACCAGCATCAGTCAAGAAAGGGAGGAACTGGTAGCAGTTAGGTCTAACGGGCATCGGTTACCTATGCGAGGATGTTCTAATTAAATCTCGAGAATTAGATCTATTTTTAGCATTAAAGTATTTCTATTGATTGTAATTGCATGGATAAGTGCCCTAAGCTATAAATGACTATATAAGCATAAAAGCTATGGTTTAGAAGTAAGAAGAATATGATTAATAAGAATTAGAAAGAACTTGAAAAAGTTGGTAATAGAGAGAATTCTTGGTGATGAAGCAAAAACTTGAGGGAAAGAAAGTACTAAACATCTGAGAGATGTGGAAGATTGTAAATCTTCATTGTATATCTTGTCAAAGCTTTGGATAATAGATTGGCTTGTTTCTTGGTGGACGTAGCCCACACTGGGTGAACCACATTAAATCTGATGTTGATTTATGTCTCTTGTTTTGTATATTTCTTATGGTAGAATATCCACTTTTATTTGCATGTATGCTTATATTTTATTTATTATGTGTACAACCAATGTGCTAATCCGAACAATAATGTGTACACGTTCTTTATAGTATGAACATTATATGTGTTTCTGGCATGCTTTTATTTACAAAAAATAATTATTAAGTATAAGTTTTTCATTTATATTTTATTAGAAAAACTTATACTTTAAATTTATTTTAGAAAATATAATAAATTAGGGCCACTCTACACCTTATGGAACTAGTCTCACAGCTCCATGAGTCACCATTTAGGGGATAGTTTTTATAGTATAATCTGGTCAGTACATAGGTAATTTTCAGGATGCCAACATTCATCCTAAATATTTTAGCGTTTAAATTCTACAATCAAAAACCTAAACCTTAAACCCTAAACCCTGAAAGAGGGATTCACGATAACCGATGTCGAAAACAATGCACCACAACAAAGTTGCACTCTAATGATATCGTCAAGCTCCAATGTAATAAGCAAAATCTAAATAATGGAAAGAATATGCAAATAAGAAAATAGGTCTACTCATGCTCATAGATCAAAAAAAGGAAGTACAAATAGGGGTACTATGTAACCCCCATGCCTAAACAAGGAAAGAATATCAATGACGCCACTGACGCATATGACGTGACTAACACATGACACCACAAAAAGGAGGAGTTAGAATTCCAAATAAGGAATGTAACTCCTATGACGCACTGACGCTAATGACAATGATAGATTCTATAAAAAAAATTGACACTTTTCATTTGACTTCCTAAGACCTATGACTCTTGCAAGGAAAGATGACTCACCAAGTGATGTGGATGATGACTAAGCATGTCACACAAACCAACACCCCCCTTCATCAAAGTCGAGGAAGAGTTCTTAGTAAGACAAAATAGAAAAGAAAACTCCCCCAAACAACTAAGAAAGATGTGTCAATGGGGCCTGACAACTAAAAGCCTAATAAGGTGCCCATATACAAACAACATCTTTCTTAAAAGAATAAGAGGAGGAGGACTATATAGCCCAAAGAAGATGGGCAGCTGAAGCAGACCTCACCCCAAGAAGATACCGCAAGTGAAGAAACTTCACCTCAGTAAAGGGCTTGGTGAATATGTTTGCAACCTCATCAACTGTCTAAACATACTGTATGTCGATGATGTTTTCATGTATCAACTTCCGTATGAAGTGCATGTGAATCTCAATGTGCTTCGTCCACTAATGCTGAACTAGATTTCTACAAATTGAGATAGTGCTCATGTTTTCACAGTAGATAATGGTAGGCCACCGAAAGTGGATGCCAAACTCTGTCAAGATACCCTATAACCAAACAACTTCCGTGGTAGCATTAACTACTCCTCTGTATTCTTCTTCTGTCAATGATATGGAAATGGTGTTCTGCTTCTTGCTGGACTAGGTGACAGGACATGAACCAAGAGTGAAATTGTAGCCTAAGGTAGACTTCTGATGATCTAGATCACCGGCCCAATCTGAGTCTTTAAATCAAACCAAGTCAATCTCAGCCCCTCCTAAGTAATGAATGCCATCTGTGTTAGTGTCACGAACATATTGAAGGATCCATTTTACTGCTTTTAAATGCAGCTCATGAGGATCTTGCATAAATCTGGACATGATCCCGAGAACATACAAAATATCTGGCCGAGTGTGAGTAAGGTAGATCAAGCTCCCCACCAACTACCGATAAAGGGTACCGTCAACCAAGGGGGAAGAGCAATAAGAAACCAACCTGACCCCGGAAAGAAAAGGAGTAGGTGACGACTTGCAATCAGACATGTGAAACTGAGAAATAAAATCAAGAGAGTACTTAGGCTATGAGATCATAATTCCAGAGTCAGATTATGAAATCTTGATCCCAAGAAAGTAATGAAGCAATCCTAAGTTAGACATGGAGAACTTTTTGGCCAAAGAGATCTTCACAGAATCAATGATAGAGGAAGATCTACCCGTGATCAACAAGTCATCAACATAGAGAACAAGAACAAGCATGGAGTCATCCTATCACAAAATATACACATTTGGGTCAGAGTGACACCGAGTGAACCCTGATGCAAGTAAAAAGGAGTCCATCTTGGCATACCAAGCCTAAGGGGCTTGTTTAAGGCCGTAGAGAGACTTCTTTAAATTGCAAATGAGGGAAGGATCATGGAAATAACCCAGAGGTTGTTCCATATAGATCTCTTCCTCTAGATCCCTATAAAGGAAGGAACTCTTAACATCCATCTGGTGGACTTCCCATTTGTTAGCGGCAACGATGCCAAGGGTCAGTTGAATGGAAGTCATCTTTGCAACTGGAGCAAAGCTTTCTGAGTAATCAACCCCAGCTACCTGGTAGAAACCCTTAGCTATAAGTCACGCTTTATACTTCTCAACTTCTCCATTGGCTCCATACTTTGTTTGATATATCCACCTACACCAAATGATTTTTCTTCCTTTCAGAAGAGGGGTAAGATCCCAAGTGTCATTCTTTATGAGTGAGGAATACTCCTCATCCATAGCGGGAATCCCACTCAGGAATCCCATAAGCTTCCTGGAAAGATGCTGGATCAGAAGCAGAGGCAAAGAAGGAGTGGGGTCTAATGAAACTCGAGCGAGTACATCTCTCATCTGAAGGATCTCTAACTAAATCTCTAGCACTCTATAAAGTTTTCCTGGCCCAAAGAGGTCCCAAAGGTTCAAGCTTAGATTCAAAAGATTATTCACTCAAGTGAGAAGGGAAATAGTCCTCATCATCACTACTGTAAGAATCAGAAGACTTAGAAGTTTGAGGATCAGGAGGATCAGGGAGAGTAAGGACTCACTCAACAACATCATCATTTGATGAGTCAGAATCTAAATCAGTGGGCAAAATAACCTCAATGGAAGTAAAAGTCAAGGATTACTCATCAAAATTCACACTCCTCTTAATATAGAGCTCATGGGTAGTAGGGTTCAACAATCGATATCCCTTCACGCCATCAAGATACTCGATAAAGATACAAGGTTTGGATTTTGGATCCAATGCCTTGCGTTTCTTCTTGGGAATCTGAGCCATAGCCTTAGATCTAAATACTCAAAAGTTCTCAACATCAGCCTTGTGTCCAAACCAGGCTTCAAAGGGTGTCATCCCTCTTACTGCCTTGAGTGGAACATGATTCTGAATGTAACAAGCACAATTCACTGCTTCAGCCCAATACTACAGAGGAAGGTACTTAGAGTGAACCATACAAGTAGCCATCTCCTTAGAGTTCGGCTCTTTATTTCTATAACTCCATTTTGGGAAGGGCTATAAGCAACTATACGATGCAAAGTAATCCCCTCAGAAGTGTAAAAATCCTCAAACCTATTGCTCACATACTCACCTCCATTGTTAGTTCGAAGAACCTTGATAGACCATTCCGCTTGTTTCTCAGCAAGAGCCTTAAAGTTTTGAAAATTCTTAAATATTTCAAACTTAAGCTTAAGAAAATATACCCAAGTATACGTGAAAATTCATCAATGAGGGTTAGTATATATAGAGCTCTAGTCAAAGAAGGAGATGGAAAGGGACTAGAAACATCACTATGAACAAGATCCAAGGGATGAATAGCTCTCTAGGATTTTCCTTTATCAAATTTTTTTTCAGGGTGCTTTCTGAGGGTGCAACCCTCACAAAGACCTTTAGAAAACATAAATCAGCGTAACCCATTGACCATTTCATTTTGGCTCAATTGTTCAAGGTAACGATAATTTAGGTTCCTAAAATGCTCATTCCATAGCTTGCTAGCCTCATTTGCATGAGTAAGCAAGGCATTGGGCATCAAATCAGAAGAGAAGTGGGAGAAGGTATACAACCGTGAGCGGTGATCCACCTTTCCCTTATCCATAATGCAGTCAGAGTTAAGCTCACGAATGATCACCGAGTTAGGACCAAATTCCACTCGCATTCCTTCACCAAGGTGGGTGATTTGGTAAACTGATAGAAGATTGGTAGAGAGATTGGGAACACTCAACACTTGGTTAAATGTTCCACATTCTATCTCTACTGATCCACTACCGGAAACTGACACATGAGTGTCATCACCCAACATGATTTGGGACATGCCACATGGTTCAATGCTAGAGAATTCAACCTCTGAAGAATCCATGTGGTGTGAGGCACCGGAATTGATAATCCAAGTTGATAGTGGGGTTTATCTAGCTATGAGGGCTTGACCTTTCTTCTTTTCATTTTTAGACTCCTTTTCTTTAGAAGACTCACCCTTCTGAGCATTTTTTTTAACGGATTCAAGAACACTTATTTTATTCTTCTCAAGCAAATGAGTTAAGTGATCAATTTATTTCTAAAAACAATGACGCTCGTGGCCAAATTTCTTATAGTAGGAGCATTTAAAATGTTCCTTCTTCACTTTAGGCTCAGAATTCAAAGTGTCAGTGTTGGGCTTAGCTGGGGGTTGGTTGGTCTTGGTTTCTTTCCTAGGTTGGTCCTTTGTTTCTTTCTTCTTTTCATTTTTCTTTCCCTTATTCACCACAAGGGCATGTTATTTAGATTTTAGATTCCCCATTTGAATGAGTTTGTCCTGTTCTCGAATGAGTTGGGATGAAAAACTATCAAAGGAAGGCATTTTCCAAGTACTACCCAACATGGCTTTCATGGCGTGGAAATTTGAAATGAAGAAAGAGTATTCAGGACCTAATTTAGAAAGAATTGACAAGATCAATTGAGAGTTTTTCTTTTCCACTTTACATTTCTTTAGAAGCAATCTAGTGTGCACAAACTTTGAGAAGAAGGCCTGCAGGTTTTCAAAGTCACTAGGATTTAACCCTATTATTTTGTTCTCTAACTCATGCGCTCTCATGTCATCTTTCTTCCCAAACATATTGTCGAGATTTTTCCACGCTTTATCAAGAGTCAAGGAAGTTTCGATGTGGAAGATCAAGTTGGGAGAGATGGACATACAGAGAAGAACTAAGGATTCATCACAACAGTTGAACCACTTAGATTTTTTGGGTTCATCATTAGGTTCAATCTCTAACCCCATGGTGGCACGGTATAACCCTTTACTTCAAAAAACCAATATAATTTTAGATTTCCATTTAAAGAAGTTAAAAGGTGTGAGCACCGGTACTTTAGAGATATCCATAATGAAGAGATAGAACAAAAGGGTGCAGAAGAAGAGAGAAAAGAAACAACCACCCAAGAACAATATCACACCCCCCAAGTTTGGCACTTTATAGTTCAGTGTGTTGATTACAATTAGATGCGACTGTGTACTGAGAACAAGTCTGTCACTCACCTTGCAATCAACATAATAACACACAATAGTCGAGACAACAATCAAGGTTCGTTGGGTGCAGCAGATCGACACCACAAGAAAGAATAAGAATGAGAGAAAAAATGAAGGGGAAGAGAGGGCTTTGTGAGAAATAGTGTCTCATGTCACACGAAATAATCCCTTTGTTGTAAGATTGTGGCGGACACGCTCACAATTCCACAAGTAATAAAAGGGATAGAACAAAGCAATAAGCAAGACACGCTCACCAATGTCGAAAACAATGCACCACAACAAATTTGCACTCTGATGGTAACGTGAAGCTCTAATGCAATAAGCAAGATTCGAATAATGGAAAGAATATGCAAATAAGAAAACAGGTCTACTCATGCTCATAGATCAAAAAAAGGAAGTACAAATAGAGGTGATGTGTAACCCCCATGCCTAAACAAGGAAAGAATATCAATGACACCATTGACGCATATGATGCCACTAAAGGAGGAGTTACAATTCCAAATAAGGAATGTAACTCTTATGACACACTAACGTAAATGAAAATTACAAATTCTATGACAGAATCTAACACTTATCATTTGACTTCCTAAGACCTATGACTCTCACAAGGCGAGATGACTCACTAGGTGATGTGGACGATGACTAGGCATGTCAAATACACCAACAAACCTGAGGACCTGAACCTAAACCCTAAAACCTAAAACCTAAACCCTAAACCCTAATCCCTAATCCCTAAACATTAAACATTCAACCATTACTTGTGAGCCCTAAACCCTAAACCCTAAGCCTTAAGCCCTAAACCCTAAATTCTAAACAATGAACCATGAGCCCTAAATGTTAAACCTTAAACCCTAATAACTAAACCCTAAACCCTAAACATTAAACTCTACGACCTAAACCATTAACCCTAATACCTAAACCCTTAACTATAAACCCTAAAACATAAAATAAAAATAATAAACCCTTAACCTTGAACACTAAATCCTCAACATGAAAACATAAAACCTAAACCCTAAACCCTAAACCATGAGTGTTAAGGCCTAAACCCTAAATATTAAATCCAGAGCCTTGAGCTCTAACCCCTAAACTTGAAACCCGTAGCTGTGAACCCCAAAACTTGATCCATAAACAATAAATCATGAACCCTAAACCATAGACACTAAACCCTAAACCCTAAGCCTTGAACCATACACCCTGATCCTTGATCCCTACCCTAAACCGTAAACCCTAAACTTTAAACCCTGAGCCCTAAACCCTAAATCCAGATCCCTAAGCTCTAACTCGTGAACCTTAAACCCGTAACCCTGAACCCTACGCCATAAACCATGAACCATGCACCCTAAACCCTAAGCTCTAAACTATAAACCATAAACCCTAATCCTTGAACCCTACACCTTGATCTTTGAGCCCTAAACCCTAAACCATGATCCCTAAACCATAAACCCTAAACCTTAAGCCCTAACTGCTAAATCCTAAACCATAAACCCTAAACCCTGAACCCTGAACTATAAGCCCTAAATGCTAAACCTTAAACCCTTAAAATGAAAGCCTAAACCCTGAACCCTAATCCCTAGATCCTGAGCCTTAAACCCTAAACCCTAAACACTAAAACCTAAACCCTAAACCTTAAACCATAATTTTTGAGCCCTAAACTCTTAACCCTAAACCCTGAACTCTGTGATCTAAACCTTTAACCCTCAACTATTAACCCTAAACTATAAACCCTATAACCTAAAAATAAAATAATAAACCCTAAACACTATATCATGAACCCTAAATCCTAAACCTTGAACCATGAGCCCTAAAACAAAAACCATAAACACTAAATAGAGAGCCCTAAGCTCTAACCTATAAACCTCATATATTTATAGTAGGTCTTATGAGTGAGTTAATCTTTTTGAATATCAATATTAGGACCTTATTTCCTAGTCTTATGCCTAGAACCATCATTCAGTCTTCTTGTACAACTACCTTGTTTATGAGAGGTGTGATAAGAAACTAACTGGATATGACATCTACCTTGTTCCTTGCAATGCATATTACACATCTCTACCAAACATGTTTCTCCCCATGTATACTTGCGCTTTTGAATGTCAATTTATTTACACTCTAAAACAAATATCACATTTCTTATATTTCCATGTATGGTATTATGCAATCCAAGATGACTGATTGGAAGCTGGAAAAAATAGCCATCGCAACACAAAAACTAATCTCAAAGGAAAAGGAAGAAACATAGATAATATACCAATGCAGAGGTGTATGATTAGAACCAAATTACCTACAATATCCTCTCCTCTGGGAAAAGAGAAAGATCTTATATTATTGGAATGGATAGTAAATTTGACAGAACTTCCTGCAGTGTTCAAATTAAGCATAGAAACTATGGAATGGGTAAGAACACTAAGGAGTTATCAATCCCCTCATAAATATTTCTTGTTTAGTTTTGAATTAGAGTCAATTGTCCTATGACCTAGTGACCTTCCATTCATTGATAATTCCTTCTATGATAAAGCCATGGATGCTTTCAAAAGCACCTTCAAAAAGATAGGGGTAGTCATCAATCCTAGTGAATGGTGTGATGTGATTTCCAAACAACTTGAAATTCATACTTATTTAGAGGTCATAACATGAATTTACCAATATCTCTATGATTATAAATGGAATCCAAGTAACGGTGTATCTTTATACCCAATGATCTAGGACTACTAGGGTCTGTGGAAGGATTGGACATTTATGATTCATTGAGTGTCTGAATCATAATGTCATTGCATCTAGAGAAATATTTTTAAACATTCGAGTAATTCAACTTGGAAAATAAACTTGAACCTTAGAAATCCTCTCAAATTTCCAGCTTACACAAGCACTGGACATATCAAGCTTTATTCTTCAAATGAAACCTTCGTTCACAACAACTTGCAACTAAAATAATTATTCAAAAGAGCATCAAAAACATTTCTTTGCACCAAATTATTCCTCAATATCTAAAATTTCCCTCCTTCAAAATATCAACAGATGAAAGACATCAAATCATGATGACTCTCTTTTAATGTTCTACCTATGAAGGAGATCAATCCTTTTCAGTTGAATACTATCTGTCAATTCTAATAAGAATGGGTAAGACACAAAACATTATAGTGAGTAAAATAGTTTCCATGCGATGGGAAAAAGAAAATAAATGTATTGGGTAACATTTCTTTGTACCGAATTGTTCTTTGATAACTAGAATTTCAAAATATCGGAATATGAAAAGGATAAAATTGTGATGGCTCCCTTTGAATTTTCTCCCTACAAAGTAGATGAACCCTTTTTAGTTGAATACTATTTATAGATACTAATAAGAATGGGTAAGACACAAAACATTACAGTGATTGAATGGGTGAGCCTAAACCCTTAGCCTTAAACCCTAGTCCCTAAACCCTAACCCCTGAGCCTTAAAACCCAAAAACCCTATCCCCTAAACCCTGAACCCTGACCTTTAAACCTTAAACCCTTATCCCTAAATCATAAACCTTGAGGGATAAATCCTAAACCATAAACCCTAAGCCATAAATCCTAAACCATGATCCTTAAATCCTAAACCCTCAACCCTCAACTCTAAACCCTAAACCCTAAAACTTAAACCTTGAGCCTCAAAACCTAAACCCTAAACCTTGAGCCCTAAACCCTAAAACCTTAGCGTTGAACCTTGAGCCCTAACCCCTAAGCCTAAGCTCAAACCCTAAACAATGAACCCTGAAACATGAACCCTCAACCCTAAACCCTAAAAACTAAGCCCTAAACCCTTAACCCTCAACCGTAAATCGTAAACCCTAAATCCTGAGTTCTAAACCCTGAACCTTGAGCCTTAAACCCTAAACCCTAAATCCTAACCCCTCAACCCTGAACCCTGAGCCATAAACCCTAAAATATAAACCCTAAACCGTGAATTCGAAACCCTAAACTCCAAACCCTAAACTCTAAAATTATAACCATGAGCTCTAGAAACTAAACCCTAAACCTGAAAACCTTAGTCCTAAACCCTGAACCCTGAGCCATAAACCCTAAACACTATGCCCTAAATCATAAACCCTAACCCAAAGGAAAGTCTTAATAAGATCATTCAGTATGTTTCAGTGTCTAGGGAATAGTGTCTAAGATGATTGATTAACTAATTTGGATTTGATGAGAGTTTACTTCCTCTAAAGGCCTTAAAAGACCATTTTCGGTCATTTGTATCTAATTGAACACCCTTCAAAACAAGCTAAAATGAGTTAGTCATGTTATTGAGGTATCAAGGACCATGATGTGTGAAGTATTAAGGAATCATCTATCTCCATGAGATACATATGAGAAAAGAAACGTATGAGAATATTGAATTTGATTCCATGAAAGGATTATTTTAGAGCTAGTAAAGGTGAAGGGATGATCTTTATATGGAGCACCATGTTTCTAAGAATGAGCAATCATCTGAGTTCACTTGATGTCAATTCACTTGGTACTATTCATAAAAAATCATTCAACACCTAGTAGTGTGATCAAACCTTAAGGAGGAGGCACATTACAATCACCTCATTTTGGCCATAAGAGAGGAATCCAATTAAGGGAGCAATCCTCTATCTACAAAGTGAGGATCTCATTTTAGTAAGAAGTAGACAAGATATCATAGAGTTGATTCATGGTCACTAAAGTGAATTATGGACCAAATTTAAAAATTGGTACCAATTCAAGCAGTGGTAGGGCCAAAATCTAATTTAGAAGATCAAAAACCCTACAAAATGAGTATATGATTTCCAAAAATAAAGACTGACTACAATATACAAGCCCTGAAATTTTTAGGTCCTTTGCTGAAATCCTGAAAATGAGTTAAGTACTGATTAGATTAGATTTTGAAAAACTATCTTTTAGATTATAACTACCAGAGCTACAGGACCACTTCCATCAGGTGCAGATTGACCCTAACTATCTTATATATACTTAAATAAATTTAAATTATAAGATTTATAAAGATTATTTCTTTAGAAATACTAGAAGTTTATTATTGTAAGTATAAGCCCCCTAAAATACACATATATAGTCCATAATATAAGAAATCTTATACTTAACACTTATGTGTTAGTAAATATGGCTCCTTCAAGCAATTATAAACTTCATATAGACTAAAAAAATGCATACGCATTTTGTGATCATATAAACACGTACATGTTATAATGCGTACTCATTTTAGGTTCAGTGAATTGCCGAGCCTAAGAAAACATAAAATGTCAATCGTGTTATTGTAAAACATGATCGTACGTGCCTCCACTATTTTCAGGATTTTTGTCCACTTTTTGGCCCCCCAACTTGGTGCACTTACCCATATCAGAGAGGTGAATTATTCTCATATTATATGGATAAACTCTAATAAGATGCAACATTAGATAGTAATTCTAAAGATTATGCACTTTTTCACATAGATATAGGGCTAAAAGTATCTTCTAGATACCATTGTTTTCTCGAAAAATAATTACAATTTCCCAATACATCCTCTCACTATCAATGTTGTATATACCTAAAGGAGTTCCTAAAAGCATAGGCCTATAGGATTTTTTTTTGTGCTTATTTAATAGGTAAATTGAATGAATTCTAATTGTAGAGTAACTACTGTAAATAATTGATGTAAAAGTGCTAATATATAGTAAGAAGTAAGTAAAAAAACATATACATTATGAAACCCTAAGTTTGGAGTTAGAGACGAGAGATGACAGTTTGGACTTAGCTTATTTGACTGAGGAATTCATAGAAGTAATATGGGTAGGTAGAATAGATGAAATAAACTGTATCGAATACATGTTGTTGAAGCTCATTCTAGAGGATCTAGAACTCAAAAGAACAGTATGACAATTTTGGCACCTACATGAGGGATTAGGAACACCTGGATTTTTTATTTAACTTACAATGGGTTTTGAACTAAGGTATTTATTTCATTTTATAACTCAAAATCATATGGATGCATTAACAAACAACAATTCTTTAACAATGGATTTTAAACATGTAACAATGGAATTTAAGCTGTTAAAGGATGTGTTAATATGTAATAATGGAGTTTATGTCACAGTACAATTTTAAATAACTAAGAGTACGACATTTTTTTCTTCAAGTTCACCCACTGGTTACTTCTATTATTCTCCAAATTCACCCACTGTAGCTTGTCTTATAGCTTTGGATTTTGCGTTCATGAAGGCTTCTTAGTAAAATTTATTTTAAACAAGGGTCTCGTTAAAACTATAAGGAAAACATGCATTTTTTGTGGTAAAGGTTCCTCATCCAAAGATCATTTAATTCCGCACCTCAACCAATGGCTTTGGTAGAAGGGTGGCTAGACAAATCTGATATGAATCATTCTTCCATCACTCCCACGTAAGCAATTGTCAAGAACCATTGAAATGATTTGAACCGACATTAGAAAGAGACGACACATCAGGGATATTACATGGTGCATGTTATGTTCCATTGGAAATTTTATGCGGGCCACACATACATAGGTGCATTTTGTGTGAAGGATAGCTCTCACCCCTATTCGTCAAAGAGTTTATTTTTCTCATGTACAAAAGTAAATGAGGTAAAAATCAATAAAAAAAATTAATGGATTTATTTGAGAAAAAATTATAAAAAAGTAAAATTTTATCCTACCATCCAATCAAGAGTGAAAGGATTGTAGGCATGTCACATCATGAAATGCTAGGAGGACATCACAAAATTATATATATACTATTCATTTGAATTTTTAGTCATATCTAGTTTCGAATTTTAAGTAATACTGAGTTGCATCAATATTCACCATGGCTTCCTCATTGTAGGATGAAATTGATCTTCCTATTAAGAATGATGACCATAATAGTTATATTGTTGATGCGAGTTGCTTCTTGTACAAGATGAACCTATAAAATAAGATCTTAATTGAAGTAAGTCAAAGTTATGTATATGAAAGATTAGAGAAATATTTATAGTAAGTGACAAGACATTGTAAAATAGGAAAGTAGTGTACCTTGAACTGTATACCATTGTAGATGTATAGATGTATAGAAAAATTTCCTACTTGCTTGCTGATTTGAATGATTGAAGGTGTACCATTCAAATTGGAATATCTCATGCCAAGGGTGAGTTTTTATTAAATGAGTCTCATGCTCAAGATGAAGAGTATTGGGGAGATAGTTCTAATTTTTCCCTTCTTACATGAAAATCCCCCACATAAGATACCATTCCCATAAATAGCCACATCTCGATATGGTCATGATTAAGTCCCGATATGATCCATATTTCTTAACTGGTTGTATAGAGATTTTTGAATGCATTATGTGACTAGAAGAGTTCCCGCTACTATAGAGCTACTCTAATTTTTTTTGGAGATTGTGCTAATACAAGAAATTGATTGTCTAATCTTCCTCCTGGGACATATAATGCTGTCAGGGGAGGACACAAGTTCCTGACACTACTGTCTGATACTGGGTGCTAGTGTATGATCTATGTGTGACGTCTAAGTCTATTTTTAGACTGTTCTATGACTTTATGCTTCAATGTTGATTTTGTACTGTAGACTACTATCAGATTTTTTTACGGGTGACTAATTAGAGTTCAGACCCAATAGTTACCCCCCACCATCCTGGGGTGCATCCAATGATAGTAGGAGAATATGGCTCAAAACAGAGGACTCTGATTATTGATTTTAAGTGAGTATACATATAGAGGTGTAGGGGATGTGCATGGTATAATTTCAAGACATGATGCAAACAAAGATGGGATAATAACAAGTGTTAGCCTATAAAATATAGTATGCAATAGAGAGAGACAATGTAACAAGAAAGTAGCTTTAGACAACTCTGGACCAAACTTTAATCTGGGTTCTCTCTACATGGGACATCACTCAGAATGTTTACACGAAAATAAGGGATGAAGCTGTAAACACCAAAATTAGGTTCATACTCCCCTTTAATACCCCAATTAATTAAACTAACCATATCCTACCTATTCATATTCCACTAGTGCACATGTTAATTTAATTAATTATATTAATTAAAATAATTAATATCCTCACTTAACTACCTCACCCAACCAAATCACCCAACCACCCTCACTCAAATGACCCACTCAAAATTCATTAATGAAACACTAATACCGAGTCTAAAACCTATCCTAACTAACTAGGAATTATTCTAAACCTAGACTTAACTCCTAGATAATAAACCTGAAAGGACTCCTACTTATCTTGCTGTGATCTATCACTCAAGACTCAGAAAAAGGATGGAGACCATGCATCAAAAATAACAAAAATATGGCTATTTTTGGCTAAACCTAGATATTCCCACCTTTATCTGATGTTCGGTTATATCTCAACTGACGCAAGTCACCTATGCTATTGTCTAGTTAGGTTAAATACATTTCCAAAATCCTTTTCCTAAGTTCATCATTTGATTCATGATATCAATATCTCATACGAATAGAGACTTAGAGTGCTCAAATTTATGAAGAACTTAAGAAAAATAAAACACATAAGAGCACTACCAACAACCATTGGTGACCATTCATAACCTTCTACACAATCACAGATTCAAATAGAGAAGAGGCAAATAGGTTCGAAATTCCACGACACGAACGTACACGAACTCTTCTCTCTGGATCTCTATCCCTCACCATATTCATCACCTACATTCTCTGAATCTACTTCTTTAGTAAGTACCTAACATCCTCTTCATTTAATCTCTATTTTCTTTTATGTAAGATTTATTTATTCATCTCTAGTAGTTCTATCTTCTCTCCACACCCATATACTTCCTTCCTTCACACCAACCTATCACTTTACCATACCTGGGCCTTTCCACCCATGTCTTCAGCCATCTTCTAATCATCTCCGAGTCTTCAGATACTATTTTACAAACTCACCCTAACCATTTCTAACCTCTATGAAATCACATGGAGTCTAAAAAACCAACTCCAAGAGATTTTCTAATAATTTCCCCTACCGATGCCGGTTATCCAATAGATGTCAGATCATTTTACCTAACTGGCATTGGTCAGTACAGCTGACATCGGTTACCGGTTACTGTGTCTGGAAATATACCTCAGACCAATGAGCTAATTCCCACTTCCTAACAACCTAGAAGCATTTATAATCTTTACCAAACCTTAGCCTAGAGCATGTATAAAACCTGCAACTCAACACCAACCAATCAACCCTGACCCATTTTTGATCTCAATCAAACTTTTGACCTGACATTTCTTATTATTTTGTGCGAGATACCTAAATTATTTCAATTTCAATAGGATATTTACTTCATGTATGATTTAACTAGTATTAATACTATTATATAAAAATTAGATTGATAGCCTGTTCAGGAAGCAACACACTTCCTAAGATCTAGCTTCCATTAGGAAGTCCACTCATTGTTTTGTTTTAACTCTATCAGGTGGTATTGTATTTGCGTTTATAAGTAGTTCCTCCTAGCCAAAAGGGATCTCTCACAATCAACTCTGGATCAGGAAATCAGAACGCGCTGCACAACCTTCAACCAACATTACAAATAGGTATTCCTCCTTGGCCTACTACCCTTATCTATTTCATCAATTTACTAAGAATCTGAGTGAAACATTTTGGCACACCTGGTGGGACCCATTCTAGGGTTCCTTTCATTTTTTTCATTATTAGGGAACCATTGTATGTTTATTTCTTTTCAAAAGGAAGTTAATATTAAATTCTCTCCCTGGGAATCTTCTCTTTCTTCTACTTGTCTCAGTGACATTTGTATTTTAGAGACTAAAATGAATCCTTCTTTCTTTTCTTGCATTTTCATTGGTGAAAGTCATACTCTTTCCAATTCACTCTTTGTTTACATCAAATATAACATTTTGATTTGGGTTTTAAAATACTTGCATTTAATACTTCTATTTCACATTTTTAACTCACATTAAAATTGAGGGAAACCTATACGCTGGAAGTCATGCCCAACTGATTATTGACAGAATTGAATCATAGTGCAGATTCTCTTCTCTCTTTGCCAAACCACACAAAAAATAAATTACACATTTCTTAAACAACACATTACCTGGAAGAAGTTGTTAACAATCACACAATCAGAGGATTGATAGTGGGCACCCAACTGGTTTCTCTGTCAATTCAATATCTTAGAAAAAGGACCACCCCCACCAAAACATTGCCTGAAACCACCCTTAGATCTTGGATTTTCATAGGACACCTTCTATCAAACCCAAAACTCTATTATGTTCACGAGTTAGTATTAAATAACATAAGCTAAGACATAAAATTCACAAATAGGATTTCGTGTTTATTAACTTTTGCTTGATTTGTGTTTTGAGTTGTGAGGACGCATTCTACATTCTCTTCTTCCTTTCGCACCCCGCAATTATAGTTAGTGTATTCCGACTTTTTCTGGTGTGTTATGGTCAATCATTATCGTAATCAAGTTTCAGGATTAATAGTTTATCTTATCTAAATCGCAAAAATTAAATTCTTCCATTTTTTCAAATTTCACAATTACCAGTGTTGGTCCAATAAATGACATCGGTTTACTCATCATACCATCATCGGTCTATCTGACTGTCTTTGGTTATTTTCTTTTTTGGTCATTTCACCAAAAAAAGAACTCACCAAATTTTTTGTTCTTCCTGAGGTTCCTCAGAATCATCATCATACCCCTGGATCTTTAATATCGCTGTCAAATCTAGTTTTGTCTCATTTTCATCAGTTATTGCCCCATTTGCAAAACTTTTGATTTCCTACAGTAACCGGTTTCTGGTTAACATAACCGGCATCGGTCACCCTATCACTGTCATCGGTTAACCCAACCTTTTTTTGTTCATGTGTTTTAATTATTAATTAAAACAATGACCTGTTTTTTCCTCCAAAACTATTTTTCTCCATTTCTTATGTTTTTCTGTGCCATTTACAAAGAACAGATTGCCAAGCCTACACCAAATCACATGGTTTTGACTTGTAGTAAATCCAACACCCTTGTATTCTACATAAGCCTTCAGTCACTTCTGCCTATCCCATCACCACCTTCCATCCTGTCACCTATGGATCCTACTCAGCCCATTATCATTAATATCAATGACAACGAGTTCTCAAGACACCTTGACCACAACCCCGCTGCCTTTCAACATTATCTCATCCATTCCTCCTCTCACAATTCATCAGGACGGTATACGGCATGCCTCTGTTTATTCCTCCTTCCCTCACCCCCACTTCTGCATCAGCTACCTCTAGCTCAGCATTACCTTCATCCGCCTTAGCACCCATAGTATCCCAACTTGATCCCACATAATCAATATCTGCAGCACCTACAACATCAGTCACACTTTTGAGATTAGTCACTCCCATGGTGTTAACCATTCCTTTATCAACCACCTTGAACATAGCCCCATATGTACCCACCACCTCATATTTAGCTATTGCATCACAACCACCCATGGTGTTGGAAATCCATATCCCATTCCAAAACATCGTCCTCTCCATCCCACGGTCTTTACCTCCAATCATTACAAGGATCGCTACATCCACCCCACCTACTTACACATATGACCAACAACCACCTATCTTTTCTATTACCTATTTGGGATATTTTCCACTTGTATCTATTCCCCCCTCACAATTATCATACTTGACACCACCATATACTGGAATATCATACACATTATACATTCATCATCAACCCCCTTATACTACAGGGGGTGCCCAATCATCACAACCTACCAACAACCTTATTAAAATGATGATGAAAAGGATGCAAATATTGGAAGCATCAATTTCTAGATCTCACAACCCTTTAACATACGATGAAAACTGCAATGAGCCCATTCATCTATATATTCCTATTTATACATACCCTACACATTGGTAAATTCCCAAATTCAACCGGTTCAATAAAAAGGATGACCCGCAACAACACTTGCGGTCTTTCAAACATGGGTGTTATTTAATTGCCCACGTTGATGCTATGCTCTTGCAGACATTCTCAATGTGTTTGATAAGAACTGCATTGGATTGGTATAGCAGTTTTTCTAGACATTCCATTTATGCATTTAACCAAGTGGATCAAGCCTTCCTAGACCATTTTTTATCAATATTGTCAAGAAGGTCAGCATGACAGACTTGTACTCAACACGACAATATGACAAAGAGTCTATCACATATTTTTTCACTCATTGGCAAAGCCTCATCAACCAACTAACATTCCAATTGCTTCACACCGAGCTTATAGAGTTGTTCACTAGGGATTGTTCTAGGCACATATCAATAACTATCTAAGTACAAACCTTTTGTACCTTTGACAAGGCATTCACCATGAAATGAAAATTTGAAATTTGTGTCATTAAAGAGAAGAAAATTCAATTTCCTAACAAAAACACCGCCTTTAAATCAAATGAGGAATCTTACTCTTCAAAAACCCAAAAAGATTATTCAAAATCCAAAGGATATGCCAACACGGTAGTTTTAAAATATGTTCCATCGCACCCATCTAATCAATCAAAACCTTCCTCCAATCTTTCTATCCTTAAATCTTTTCAGTTCAGGTGGGAGCAACGAAAATACACTCCAATCGGGGAGCCTTATTATTTAGTATTAGAAAAAATTCTCAAGGTAGGAGCCATTTCCCTTTAACCCATAAAACCACATACTAGTTTCAACCCCACTCGTCCTATGCCTACATGCTACAAGGAACATGGCTATTATAACTATCATCGATTTAAAAGCCATAACGATTGTAATTGTATAACCTTAAAGAACATTTTCTAGGAAATGTTAGATAATGGAGATCTCGTCTTAGAAAACCAGAATGCACCGGCTAATCAAAACTTACATATCTTCAAGAAGTCATTCCCTAATCATACCCCATCCTCTAACCAAAGTGGTGAACCTTCAACTAATGACAGTAATTTCTATGAGGTTCATGTTGTTTTCAAATTCATACCAGCCATTCCTCAATTTCCTCCTATCCCTTCTATCTAGGACATTCTAGCATGAGCTCCTCTACCCACAGAGGAGACTACCTTATCTAATCCTTCACCCACAGAGGAGTCCATTTCATCCCCCCCTTAAGCCACGGAGGAGTCCATAATTTTTTCCAATGCCATTTTACCACCCAACTTGTAACCAAACGAACATTCTATGGTGTTAACTGTCCTACCCATCGGAGATTCATGATCACTTTCCTCTCCCTCGAAAAAGGAACCTACCTCATCCCACCTACCATCTCCCCTACCCATAGGGGATCCTTTAGATATACCACTACCCATTTGATACAATTACCCATTAACCTTCCAAGATACTGTTTATCTGCTCTCGGATCTCTTACCCATAGATTCGAAAGCCAATAACTTCCCTATCTCACAAACATATTTTATAGGAATTGTTACTAAATCAACGTCATCTCCTCTTTCAATAGTGTCATTTTAAATCCTGGATGATGGCTTGGATTACGTTTATAATTCCATGCTTTGGGGATGTCTTTGGCTACCCTTTTCAATACAAATGCAAATATCACCTACTGATAGCTCCATGATTTATCTAAAGGTATTTCAAATGACCAAATCAGCCATGACCATGCCTATTGATACGACCTCTTCTTCATCACCCTCACATACATCCAAACCTTTACCAACAAGTAAACATGTTCCTATGCCTAAGAACATACTTGTATCTACACCTTCCCCCATGTCCAGAGCCATCACCACATTAAGTGTCATGCCGACATCAAGCCTAGACCACCCTCTCATTAAATTAGACTCAGCCACATCTTCCCAAACATGCGCAAAAACCATTCCTCCACCTAAAAGGAATACCCAACCTTTTAGGTTGCATACATCAGTTTCACCCACTACACCTTTGTCACCTTCCCCCGTTCTATCTATCCTAGGGTCTCACCCATATACCTTGGTCAAGCAACCTTCTACCCAATGAAAATCAAAATCACATCAGCCCACAACTTCATAATGATCCTTTATTACACCCAACTTACCTACACAACATACACCTTTGTCGTCACCCACATCTTTCTTACCACCTATAACCCCACCACCTACACTAACCTCCTCACTACCTATGAGTTTTCCTTCTCTTCAACCCATACCTTCAACTTTTCCTCTACCAACAACCTTCACCACACCTCCTTTATAACCTTGGCTAACTTTTCCTCTTCCACCATCCGTTTTCCCTTCTACATCACATACTCCTCCTTCACCTTTACTGAAAAAGGTGTAACAAAAACTGAAAAACCCACTACCCTCTAAAGAGGTATTTAAGCCTATAACACCTTCTATTGCTAGTTCATCTACTATTCCTTTACCCAAGAAGGTACAACCCAAGCCTAAAATAGTACCACCTACCAAACTAATGGTCAAACCAATCCCACCTCCACTTCCACCTCCTGTAGCAGCTCTCCCACCAAAATTACCCACACTTCGACCCAAACCCACACTCACTTAACACTGTGATCCATTGGGAGGGTCTTACACAAACATTTTAGCCATTCTTTTAGAGATCTCTGTCATCAAATTGCCACCACTTAGACCTTACGACCCACTCAAACCCAAACCAAAAGGGTTTGACAAGACTAAATTTTGCGCCTACCATCATGTACCAAGGAATGATGTAGAAAGTTGTAAGGCTCTTAAAACCGTTCTCTTTAAACTATGTCCTCCTGAAACAAATTTTGACGACGATGATCTTATAGATGAGGACCTTGTTCTACCTCCACCTATCACAACACATCCTCGCCCATTACCTATTCAGCGACCTGCACCACCACCTCCACAACCCTTTTATCCACCTCCAAAATTTGAGATCAACATGGTCTGCATAAGAGAACTAGCCAAAACCCCACTAAAATGTTAGTGCACCCTACTCATTTCACAAGGTTCTTATCCCGCACTCGGTTTTTTTCCATCATGTTGTGATACTTTTCATGACACACATTCTCCATCCACCTCTCTTCCTCAAATTAACAGGATCCAAGTTACTACTCGCGCCCAGAAAATAAAGGAGAAAGCAACTAGCCCATCTTGTAATCTTGTGCCCAATATACCATCTACACTCACACAAGAAATCACCATTTAGGGACCCACATATCCTATTTCTAACTAGATTACCCATCGTACACTGATAAAACAATTGCACCAATCCCATCTAAAATTTTCTTTGTACGACTTCGTTCAAACCTCTTAATCCCATCGACAGACCCTCATGGAGGTTCTACAATCCATCAAGGTTTTACCCAATGACAGTACACGTGTGGCCTCCAGTATCACCCCTCACCACGTGGCTTCTCTCACCAATTTACCCCCTTCCTATATACCTACCATCACTCAACATGTAGTTACTCATAATTTCTCAAACGACGAGATTATACCTCTCCAATCAGATGATCCTAATCCCTCCCTTTTCATTTCCGTCTATATTGATAATATACATGTTCGATATGTTATGATTGATGGCAGTGCTAACATTAACATCATCTCCTCCCATGCGTACAACGAAATGTGGATCACTACCAATTATATGCATAATAACCTAGTTATGATGCATTAAATGAATGATGCCATTACTTCCACCCTTGGCACCATCATTCTCCATGTTTGTGTGGGCCCTCGTATTATTCCAGAATTGTTTTATGTCTTAGAGGGGGAGTTTCAGTACAACCTGTTGCTTGGTCGACCTTAGATCCGCGTTATGGGTTGTGCTCCTTTAACCTTACATCGTTGTGTAAAATTTTAACATGAAGGACATAACTAAACCATTCCAGCTAACCCTTTGCCATTCAAAACTTGTAACATGTTGTACCAACCTAATGATGTCCTTATACCAAATAAGGCATTTACCACCACTGTCACTTCTCCTTCACCCACATCCCCATCCACCAATGTTATTGTTACCTCTTCCATATCTACCTCCTCTATTCCAACTTCTGTCACAGCCTCTGTAGCCGACCCATCCACTAACCCATCTACTTCTCAACTAACTAATGAGAGTTATATGTACATAGATACAAATACATGAAAGTATCTCAAATCTGTTAGATATAACCTCACTATCTTTGACACGCAGGCCGAAATAAAAATCAAATTCACAAAACTCTCATATATAGCCTCACTATCTTCGGCACGCAATCCGGTATGTATTTCAAAATCTCAAAAACAATAATCATACCAAGTGGTTAATCGTCACCCCACATCATATCCTCTGGGCCAGTCTCACCTGTCTCCTCCACCCGACCTTTTCGTCGCCCTACCAACATCACTACACCTTCCATGGGTCTCAGTCTAATCTCCACCTAGCCCTCAGCTCAACCTAGCCTACATGAACTAGTATCCTCGCTCTTCCCCTGTCTCCGGGCTCGCCGGCCCCATGTTCTCTTTGAACTATGAGTGCGGATCTCGTCCCCTCACTCACATCTTGTTGGGCTCTGTACTGAACATAAGAAGGGACATGTATCCTGGCAGTCATTAGGTAATCCTAATAGTAATGGGCCTCGTCTAAGGAATCCCTGAACCTCAACATAGTCATCGTCTAAGGTGTTGTCATAGGTATCAATGCTACATGAGTGCATTGTCCTGCTAATACAGGTATCGGTCCCTGCATCTGGGATCCCTTTCCTCCTCCCTATATTGTGTGAACATGTCCCTCTATTGTTTCCTGTAGTATGTCACCCTATCCATTAGCCTGTGGAGGTCATCTCACCCATTGGTAAATGAAATGTGTTAGTCGCTGAATCCCATCTATTGATGAGCGCGACCATCAAACTAGGATATCGAGCTATATGCCTATAGTGTCGGATCCCAATCACTCCAACATCAGTCATATGCTCCCACTCCTCCGCAATCACACTAGACCACGTCTATACTAAAAGAGGCGGTACTCTATCCCACATCCTCAACTGGTCCCTAGCCTACATATAACAACCCAAAACATTGTTAAGACCTGACTACCTGCAATTACCTATTAACCCCAAACCCTACCCAATCACATCAATTGTGCTTACCCTCTTTACCTAATTCACCTACACGTCTACCAATCCTTATCATTATTACACATTTCATTAGTTCAATTCACCTACTTACCTATCCCATATCGTCAAAAATCATATTTTACCTTTATCCCTCTACATACACTCTTTACTTATCCCTTTTATACCCATTTTCCTTTCATACCTATCCCTTCTTACCCCTATTCTTCCTTCACCCTAACCGGCACTGATCTCCTTGACCATCACCAATTTTCATTGACTGTCATCGGTTCCATTTAACAAGTTTCAATCACCTAAGACTTGACTTATGGCAACAAAATCTGACCGATATCGGCCAAACCTAGACCGATGTCAGTCTCTGTCATGTAAACAAAAAATGAAAACCCATCCCCCCAAACCCCATTTCACATAAAAATCACCTACAACTTACCCCATCCCACCCAAATTCTCCTTACACTTAATTATCACCTTATTTAACCTAATTTTCCCATTTCCCACCTCAATTTCACCCATTTTTAACCCCCATTTCAAAATCCATATTCCCACCCAAATTTCTTCATTTTAAAAGCATAATTTGATCAAATAACAAGTAAGAAGAATGCCTCCTACCTCATTTTGGCGTCGTCTCCATGGTGCCACATCTGGTTGCTACACCGGTGGTTCACCCAAACCTTCTCCTGCCTCTACCATGCCGAAATATACCACGAATATCTCGTCCACTCAACTCACTCCGCTCGATATCATTGAACCACCTGTCAATACCCAATAACGTACTATTAACTGGCCAAATTAACTCAACACTTCATAATGTCACTTTCCACGGAGGCACAAAATCTTTGTCGTTCTCACAAAATGACAACACGTTCAAATGAATCCGTAAAACATGGATTTTTCTTTTTTAAGCCTAAATTGACATAACCAACATCGTTCATACCAAACCGATGTCGATTAACTTATAACTGACATCGGTCATCTGCCAGTACCATTTCACCTACATTTTTCCCATTTTGACCCCAACTCATTACTATTAAATACCTTTTGGCCTTACCAGCACTTATTACACCCTACCCACAAGCCTAAATTACCTATACATTTCCTTAATTATGTTTAGGGACTTATTATTTACCTACACCTTAGCCTTACCCATGCCATGACCTACATACCCTGACCATAACTACCTTTTGTGACCTTTTCACTCATGTACACAATATAATGTGCGATGTTATTACCCGTGTGGTTTAGCCTGATGACCTTGCTTTGCCTATTGGTGTGCTATTTATCTTGACCAAACCTTTGGTGTACCAGATCATACCTACACCGTTCCTGCACCTGACCTAAGTTGTGTTTTCAGACCATATCCTACACCTTGGATATCGGAATCACTTTAACCTTGTTTGGATAAACATATTAACCTTGGACGATGTATAATTTGTAAGATCTTGTACCTAGTACCATGTCGTAGTCTATACATGTGTGTGCATTCAATTTCCATTACCCATTACCCTATTTGACCATTACCCATTACCCAATTTCACCATTACCCATTACCCAAAGTGACCATATCCTTACCTATAAATCACCTACCCTCACTTTCCTCATTTACCCAATTATCAAACCACTCACCGACTTTGTCACACACCTCCTAAGTTCCTGGATTGAGGGGGGTCATCTTCATCCACACTTGGGGTAATCTCAACTTCAACCCTACTTGGGAAAATCTAACGTCCGTTCACACCTAGAACACCAATTTCTTATTTTTGTCAGTGTCGCTTACAAGTACAAGCTACCCAACAAAAAGGGGGGAAATGTAGACACCAAAATTGGGTCATACTCCACTTAAAACCTCGTTAAATAAACTAACCATATCCCACCTATTCATATCCCATAATGCGCATGTTAATTAAATTAATTATCTTAATTAAATTAATTAATATCCTCAATTAACCACCTCACCTAACCACCTCACTCAATTACTTACTCAAACCTCAGTAATGACTTAAGACTGAGTCTAAAACCTATCCTACCCAACTAGGACTTAGTCTAAACCTAGAATCAACTCCTATTCACAAACCTAAAAGGAATCCAACTTACCTTGCTATGATCTATCACTCGAGACTCGACAAAAGGTTGGAGATCACACCAAAAATAACAACAATCTAACTATTTTTGGCCAACTTAGATATTCTCGTCTTTATCGACACCAGTTATATTTCAACCGAATTCAGTCACCTAAATGTTTCTGGTTAGCTTAAATACGTTTCCAAAATCCTTTTCGCATGTTGGTCATTTGATTCAAGATCTCAAAGTTCTAAATACTTGGAGCACTCAAATTTATTTAGTAGTCAAGAAATAGAAGACACACAAGAGCACTACCAACATTGGTCATCATTCATCACCTTCTTTAAGATCACATATTCACAACAAAGAGGCACAGAGGTTCAAACTTCCACAACATGAATATAACAACTCTTCTCTTTAGATCTCTACTATCACCATCTTCATCACCTACGTTCTCCAATATAATTCCTAGTAAGTATTTAACATCTCTAGAATCAATCTCTAGTTTTCTTATGTAGATTTATTTATTCATCTCTGTAGTCTATTTCTCTCCACACCCGTAAACTTCCTTCCTTCCATCAACCCATCACCTAATCATACTTGAACCTTTCTGTAGACACCCATAATTACACCCAAGCAATTTAAATACTTAAATTGCACTAATTATCTATCTTTTGGCAAATTGACGACATATTGTCAATAATGCTAATTTTTCCTCATATCATCATTAATTAATTACACTAAGCTAATTAATTAAGTCGCCTATCCTATGAACAATCTAATTAATGACCTTTGGTTGATTATTCACCCCTTCTATCTAGACTAATTAATTATTATTAAATAATTAGCTTTCCCTTCCATTTATCTAATAAATCAATATTTAATTGATTTAATCCCCTTCTATAAGCTTACATTTACCTATTAGTTAATCACCTTTGATTAATTAAAACACCCCCCAATTCCCATGACTTGCTAAGCATAAATTAAACCCTTCTAAAGTAAGGTTACCTTTTACAAAGCAACCTTATCCATTCCTAATCACAGTTTTACCTTTATCCCACATGCAAAGGAATGAAGTGTTTTCTTTATCCATTGGACTATATAAGGAGCCCTCCTTCTACCTTTATATCTATACCTAAACTCCTTAAGAAAGCAAATGCAAAGCATATATCTAATTATACTAAGAGATTACCTTTTTTTTCTTGAGAGTTCATCATCTTGAAGAGTTAAGCCTCTTTCCTAAGTGCTTAGGTCATATGGGAGGTGTCAAAAGGGTCTTGTAGCCCAACTTTGACAAGCCCTCATTCCTAGGTTCTTGGAATACCAAAGACAACCATTTTTAATAGTCATAGAGCCTACCTAGGTTCATTTCATTTATTTGTTTTTAGAGAATAGAGGATTTTAGATGTCTTAACATTGTTATTTTCAAAGTTTTATTTGATGAATGTTTAACATCTAACCCTTGTTTAATTATTATCATGATGGTGCTAAGTAGTTTGTTTAACTCTTGCTAATTAAGGCTATTTAGGTGTTATTATTTTACTTATATTAGCATTAGTTTAAAACAACTCATGCATACATTTGACATGCCCGGTGGGACTTACTCTATTGTCCTTTGCACTTAATTTCAAGTTTTTGTCGTTAAGTTTCATTTTTGGTTACTAACCCTCTTTTACACATGTTGATCTAACTTGTTTTTATAAATTTATTTTGTTGAGTTTGCATGTGTTGAGTCTTCCTTGTAGGTATAGAGGAGGTGAAGTGCTATCAAAATTAGAATTCATGGGAAAATTTCAAGATTTCTCCATGTTTTCATTTTTAGAGTTTACTTTTTCAACATTCTACATGTTAGTTTTGTCAATTTCTTGAAAATATTAAATTCTTGAGCATGTAAGTTAGTGTTTGATAGTGCTGAGTCTTCTATTTACATATTAATGTGGTGGGTTGCTATAAAAATTAAATCTTGGTGAGAAAATTTCAAGATTTCATTACGTTTTCATTTTTAGAGCTTACTTTTTTATCATTCTACATGCTAGTTTTGCCAATTTCTTGAAAATCTTAAATTGTTGACCATGTATGTTAATGTTTGATAGCGTTGAGTCTTATACTCATATATTAATGTGATGGTTTGTTGTCAAAATTGAATCTTGGTTGGAAAAATTTTCCCATTTTGCAAATTAAGGGACATTTTTTGAGTGCATGTCAAGGGCATACCCATGAACATAAGAGCATATGCGTAACCCATCTTCTGAATGCCATAAATTTTTCTCGCAAACTCTAAATGACTCCTTTTTTTGTGTTGGAAAGGTATTGAAGTTAACTATGGAATGGAAATATAAATTATGGATTTATACTTACAGAAATTACAAGTTTTTTGTTAGTTTAAAACTGGTCATTTTCTAATATGTCTAATGTTTTGATGAATGTTGTATTTCCATGCTTACTTGATTTAGAAAAAAGTGTGTATATCATCTTATCTTGCATCTTTTGGTGATATTGAGAATCAAAAACAACTTTGATCTCTATCTTTTTAACATTGGGATTAAACTTGCAAATTTGATTATTCATTTTGCTTAAGGGAATGAACTTTTTACAAAACATTTTTCAATGGTCCTTTGATTTGAAGTTTTCCATTTCTATATAGTTGGAATAAAGTTTTTGTATGCTCTTCTCTTGCACCTTAGGGTGATCTTGAGAATCAAAAGCAACTTTAGTCTTCATTTTATAACATTTGGTAAATTGGAAACTTCATCTTTTACTTTTGGTTTAAGGGAAAGAACATTTATCAAGATTTTTGTATGGTTCATTGATTGCAAAGATTTTCTTTACTTTTTAGTTATATTATTTATTGTGTATGCTCTTCTCTTGCATCCTTGGATGATCTTGAGAATCAAAAGAAACTCTTAATCCTCTTTTAAATAATATGATTTTCTTAGAGAACTACTAACGCTTGAGTGCAGGACCTAAAAACACTTGTCAAAGAAAGGAGGAATCAAAACAAAGTCAAAAACTACTAATACAGTTGTGATACAGGTTTCCAAAAGGTGTTTAAGTAAACCACACCTAATTAAACAAGATAAAAAGAACAACATTTTCAAAACACTGTATTGCAGGTTTCGGAAAAGGGTACGTCCCTCTCTGCTCAACTAGAACATAACCCCTTTGGTATAACGCCTTAAGCTACAACAATGGGGTTGGTTCCAGAAACCCCAAAGTAGTCCATGCAAGAGGGAATCTTGTGGAAAAAATGGGAAGTGCTCCACACTACCTATCTGACTAGTGATTCCTTTGTGAGATAGAGTTACAAGTTGTCCCTACGCGACCTTTTTAAGTACACGATGGATGCATTTGTCATCCACTGTGCTTGAAGGGGAAAAAGTTGAGATACTCCCAAGATAGTCGAGACTATTTGGGTAAATTGTCCCACTCGTGGATAATCTTTGTAACACCCAGGACATGAGAACCACCTAGGAAAATATACTTTGGCCAAGAGCCCACTTTGACCATTCTAAAATAGTGTTGAGTTGTGAACCATCCTTTTATTGTGAAACATGTGACATGTTACTTTCGCTTCATTTTTACTTTCCTTAGGGTGAGGTGAAACTCTACCGAAATGAAGCCAGCATTTTTCTTCCCATTTTGATTTGCTTCCTTCACATTCATTTGACACGTTGTTGATCAGAAGGAGAGTGACTACCTTTGTGTTACCAATTGATTGAATTTGCCACTTTTTTGTCCATTTACGCCCATCCATGTTTACAACTAGGTAAGTTAAACGTCTAAAGTGTGCGGAGACGTATTCATATCATTGGTGACCATTGTGATCTTGATATCCGTGTCAAGATTGTCATTGTAGTTAGGCATGGTTCATCATCTTGAAATTCCTTAGAAGAGTTAGCTTGTTTGTATCGTATCACTACAATTTTGATATTTACGTCTTGTTTCTTGTAAACTCGGCCTAAATATCTATATTGTAAGGTTACGCTGCACACATTTTAACTATTCCTAGCTATACTTTAAGATTTTTAGTTTGATTCTATTATTACCTCGATTTTTAAGAGTGCTGGGTGTTACCACTCGTGTGTGTTATATCAATAGTACCTTGATATCAATACCTTAATTTCTCGCAAAGTTTGGTTAACATATCTTGGTGATATTGTTGTGTCACTCACAAATTGTAATTGGTAGTTTTTGAGATATGGGTCTTAATTGAGTTTGGACTCGCTTTTAGTATATCTTGTTAGGAGGTCACATTAACTTTTTGTATTTATTTACGTCTTTTTCATTCTCTTGAACTATGCATAAGTGAGAACATCTTATTAATTATCTTGTGACACTAAACTAATTTTTGAGAAGTATTCTAGGAAGTATTTCATTTGATAGGCTTGGATACCAAACATTTGTCTCACTGGTGATTTATCACTCTATCACATTGCTATTCTCACATTGTTATTCATTCATATTCTTGACAATTTATCTTGCATTTCACTTAGGTATGGTCACAAAGTTTTGAACACATTTACAACTTACCCTAGTGAAACTATTACAAATAATGGCTCCCAAAACATGATTAGGAATCAAGAAACAAACATACGAGGAACAACAAGTGCAAGCTTGGGAGGCCTCAAACAGACAAGGGTCAAACCCTTTCATTGGACATGATCTATGGCCTCTATTTTCTGCAGAAAAAGAGAGAAGATATGATCGATCATAGTGGTAATAAATTGAAATCTCCACACGCATAATTTGACTTTGACCCTACTTTACTAGATGAGTTTATTTTTAGAAATAAAGATAGAATGATAGCATGGGTCGTAGAATTAGGGGCCAAATTTCCCACTAAAAATGAAGCAATCCCACTTGTGAATAATGCTAATGAGGAAGAATGACCCCTTATCAATATGGAGGATATTTTGATGCATGGACATGCCTCTACCTCCAACACAAGAAATAATAAGATAGTGGGACATAGAATACCCTTTATCAAAGCACCACGTAAAAACACGACGGGACATGAGAATGGTGAAGAACCTCCACAAGATGAGGAAGAAGAGGAACCCTTAGAACAAGAAACTACCATTCAACAACAGATTAGTAACCTAAGCTGACAATTAGCTTTGCTAACCTCTCATGTACATAAGGAAGCAAGCAAAAATCTTCAAAATTCAAGGCCTAAGATTAAGATCAATGAATTCCATAGAGAAAATCAAGAAGAAGATGATACGGGATATTGTCGAGTATATATCCCTACTTCTCCCACTAGAGAATAATTTCTCGCACAAGAGGTATAGTCTATGAAAGTAACACTCTCAAACCTTCAAGAGAGCAATATAGGGAGTGTTACAAAGTATCAATATGAAGAATTATGTCCCTATCCTTTTCACAAGATGATGACCCTTCAACCCTTTCCTAAGAAATTCGACATGAAAAAATTTGACAAATATAAAGGGAAAGGAGATCCACGGGATCATGTGAAAGATTTCTTTATGGCATGTCAAGAGGTGTCCTATAGTGACAATTATCTCATAATACTTTTTCCTAAGAGTCTAGGAAGTCAAGCCTTGGAGTGGTTTACACACTTACCACAAGGATCAATTTTCACCTAGCTAGAATTGGCAGAAAGGTTTGTGCATCACTTCTCGTACAACATAGAGAGTGATGTCACCATTGTAGATTTATGTGGTGCCAAACAACGCCCTAATGAGACTTTCTCCAGCTTCCTCCAAAGGTGGAGAGGGATAGCTAGCCACTTCCCTTGCGCTTTCCCTGAAAAACAACTGGTTAGTATTTTTGTACCCAACCTCAATCTAGATATAGCTTTCCACCTCCAAATGCATTGTGTTCACACTTTTTAGGAGGTCATCAAAAAGGGGGTTCAAATAGAGAAAGCTCTCATTGCAAAAGGAACTCTCAAGTCCAAATCTAGAGATAATCAAAATGTTAAACCTGTGGAGAAGCTGAAGGTTTTTAACAAAAATAAAAATGTGGTGGGAGACGGGATCACTGATTCCAAACATGTTCAAATGGTCCAAACCGGTCCACCTTTTAAACTGACCAAAGGACCAATTTAACCACCACCAAAATGAAGAATGTTCACTGAGCTCTTAATGAACCTTTGTCAGTTATACTAAAACAATTGGATGTGGCTCACATGATGGCATATCATACAACACAACCATTTGATGCCAATGCTCCAAAACCTTCATGGTACAAGGAGCATGAATATTGTGAAATGCATTGTGTCAAAGGACATAAGACGGAAAAATTCCTACGACTTTGTCATTATATCCAAGACCTCGTTGATAATGGGGAGATAGAGGTGGAAAACCCAGGAAAAGTGTAAACACCTAACGAGAAAATGGGGATATGTAAGGATCCATTCCCCAATCATGATAAATCAGAAAATTCAAAGCTAGATTAGAGAGAGTCATCCCTAGGTTATAAAGCAACAAATTACTTGTACACCAAACAAGAAAATAATCATTATGATTCACTTATTGGATGTATTCGCTCTCCTTCTAACCATGTCAACACCATCTAAATCAAGGGAAAGGACTATGCCGCGGTAACAACGCGTGTCCGCCTCGTGATTCCAGAACCTTCGCCATCAACCCCAAAAAATGGTAAATACAATCTCCTAGAGAAACTTGAGAAGACATCTGTTAAGATTTCAATCTTAGATCTTCTTAAGATATCCAATGTGCACAAAGACATTCTATACCAAACTCTTCAGGGGTTAGGAGTGCCATTAGAGGTCAACCCTACACATCTTCTAGCCGCAGTGGTAAAAATCATACCAAATGAACATATTGCCTTCAACCATAGGGAGATCCCGACTGAGAATCCAACACATAATCTTCCTTTATATATTGAGGTAGTTGTCACCCGTAAAAATATCAAAAGAGTGCTTGTGACAACGGATCAGGGTTGAACATTTACACACTCAAGTTGGTTAAACAGCTAGGACATACTGAGGCAGATCTTGAGTCTAATATCATGTCACTATCACCGCATACGACAACGTGGAAAGGGATTCAACATGCACAATCACATTTCCCATGAAGGTGGGTCCCACTTGCTATCAGAAAAGTTTCATGTCCTGGACTTGGAACTTCCATATAATATGCTTCTAGGCTAACCATGGATTCATGCCATGCAAGCTGTGTCATCAATGTTCCATCAGTGCATTAAATTAAAGCATGAGGGACACACCATTACAATACAAGGAGATTCAAAGCCCTTCGCTCACTGTAGAGCTCTCAATAGCTTTGCACGAAGGGGCACATATGCATGTCCCTCCACCGATATAGTTGTTCCTCTCCAATCTGAGGCCATGGAATCCTGGATAGATTTGGATTCTCTCAGTTCTTGTGCCCATAGTGCATCTATTTCAACATCTCCTTTTGATTCCTGGGAGATGAAAATCCTTGAATATGGCTACAAAGAATATAATGTGCAGCAAGCCCTCTTGGTTTTAGACCTCTCATTGTCACCCAAGACTAGAGGTCGACCCAACTATCACTTCAGAAGACCTAGAAATGAACACAGTATCGAGTCATTATTACCTAGAGGCTTGTTAGCTAAGGAAAAATTGTTTGATCCACCTATAACTTGGGTCCCAGAGGATACTCAACCATCCTATTATCAAACCCCTGAATATGAGAAATCTAGTAAAATGATGTACTCCATGGGCTACAAGGGCCTAGGATGTGGAAGAAACAAACAAGGACAGAGAGAACTGGTGCCTCTTCTGCATTTCAAAATAGAAAGATACGGCATTGGGATTCACCCTTATGGAGCACACCCCAATGATCAAGATGCTACTTGTTCTAAACATGAGGATAACTCTGACTATCTAGACAGCGATATGGATTCCCGTTGTAGCCAATATGAGGACCTGGCCTCCATAAACCTATTCGTGAACAACGTTATCCTAACCATAACCCCTACGGAACCAACCCTTGACCTTGTTTACCCTACCCTTGTTGAATGGGACCAACAATGTCACATGTCACTAGATTTATTCGAGAATGACGAAGCTATGGCAGAGTTCATGGGCATAAGGGATACAATTCCCATTGGAGACCATAAGAAGGGTTTCTTTATTAACTTAGATACCTGTGCCTACTTTAGTGAGGGGATTGAGCTTCGTTGTCAGCAAAAATTAAGAACACGCGAGGGAAAAAGTTCCAACATAAAGCCTCGGAAAAAATCAAATTCCAAGTAGCATAGTGAAAACCTCTTTGAGGCACTGGCCGACAAACAAATAAAAAAATCAAAGGACAAACAAAGTGACCACGCCAAGGATGAAAATCTCATGGAGACATCCTTGGATGAAGATCTCAACCTTCCTCCCAATCCTACACGTATGGAGGACTTGTCCAAATTACTAGTCGAGGAAACCATTGATGTTAACATTGGTACAGAAGAGGACCCAAAGATAGTAAAATTGGGAGCATTGCTCTCAGCTAGAGAACAAAAAACATTCACTATGCTGCTATGAGAGTTCATCGACATGTTTGCATGGTCTTACAAAGACATGCCAGGCTTAGATCCAACTTTGGTCGTGCACAACCTAGTTGTGCATGCAGATGCTAAGCCTATCAAAAAAAAGCTCAGAAAGATGCACCCAAGGGTAGCCTTACTAGTTAAAGAAGAATTACAAAGATTGGTAGTGGTAGGATTCATTCGGCCTATAGATTATTCTAAATGGATATCCAGCATCATCCATATCCAGAAAAATCCTGTTGGTATCAGAATTTGCACGGATTTTAGAGACATTAATAAGGCTTTCCCTACGAATGATTTTCCGTTGCCAAATATTGACATGATTGTGGATTCAACAGCATAGGATACGAGATGTTATCTCTCATGGATGGATTTTTAGGATACAACCAAATCAAGATTGCTGATGAAGATCAACACAAAATGACTTTCATGACTCCTTGGGGTACCTTCTATTATCAGGTGATGGCATTTGGTCTCAAAAATGCAGGAGCTACTTATCAGTGGGAAATGATGGTGATTTTTCATGATATGATTCATGATATCATGGAGGACTATGTGGATGACATCCTTGGAAAGTCCAAGACAAGAGAAGATCACCCTGTCATTTTGTGGCGTATCTTTGAGCACCTACGAGAGTACAAGGTCAGGCTGAATCCAAAGAAGTGTGTATTCGGCGTGCTATCAGGAAAACTATTGGGCTTCATTATATCAAGAAGAGGAATTGAGGTAGACCCCGCTAAAGTGTCTGCTATTACTGAAATGCCTCCACCTAAGAATATTAAGCAATTGTGCAGCTTACAGGGGAAAATCCAGGCTATCCACCGCTTCATCTCCCAACTTGCAGATAAGTGCCACTCATTCACCCACTTGCTTAAAAAGGATGTCACCTTCATCTGGGGATCAAAGCAAGAGCAAGCCTTTTCTTTGCTTAAACAATACCTAGCTAATCCACCTGTCCTCATGCCTCCAACTCCTAGGGAGCCACTCTTGCTTTATATCTCTGCTACGTAATTTTCTATTGGTGCACTGCTCACCCAATATGACCTGGGTCACAAAGAAAAAGTGGTGTATTATCTCAGTTGCACTCTCATCGCTTATGATCTCAACTATCCCCAAATTGAAAAATATTGCTTGGCTGTTGTTTTTACTTTTAAAAAACTCTGCCATTATCTATTGAATACCAAAACCAAGCTGATATCCAAAGTTGACCCACTCAAGTACTTATTGTCTAAACCCACCCTCACAGGTAGAATGGCTAATTGGATCATTCTATTAAGTGAGTTTGACATAGAATTTGTACATCAGAAGTTAGTTAAAGGACAAGTACTCACTGACCAGCTAGCAGAAGCACCTTTGCAAGGCACTGAACCTTTAAATCTGGATCTGCCAGATGCCTCATTGCTATACATTGAAGAATCTGTCGTATGGCAGATACACTTTGATGGGTCCTTTACTTTTCATGGTTCAGGTGCGAGGGTAGTCCTCATTACTCCTTCTGCAACCCTATACCACAGGATTTTCATCTGGGTTTTCATTGCAAAAACAATATCATAGAGTATGAGGCACTTATCATAGGGATGAAGCTTGTCATCAAGTGGAACATTCATCATGTCAAGGTTGTGGGTGATTCTCAGTTAATTATCAAGAAAGTTAATGATGAATACAAGGTTAAGGATGACAAGCTCATACCTTACAAAAAGCTGGTAGAAACTCTAAAGGAGTACTTCATGTGCCCATTACATTTGAAAAAATTCCACAAGCACAGAACAGATCGATAGATGTTATGGTGATGGTGGGTTCTTTGCTTCGTATTCCACCAAGGAATAATGACATGTTGTTATGTGTAGAAAAATTATGCCAGCCTATGTATGACATTGCCAGAATATTTTTGGCTTGTGATGTTGTTGGTCCCAATTCCCCATGGTACAAGCCCATCTTTACCTATCTCAAGGAAAACACGTTCCCTCTCGATATCTCCCATTCTGAGAAACAAATCCTTATTCACCAAATATCCCATTACACCCTTTTAGGAGGTACGCTTTATCATCGTGGCTACGATGGGAATCTATTATGTTGTCTTGATATGACGGAGTCGATCCAAGTGATCAAAGAAATACATGAAGGGGTGTGTGGAGCACATACAAATGGAATGGTTTTGGCCAAGAAATTGCTAAGAGTGGGCTACTATTAGCCTAAAATGGAAACCAATTGTTGTAATTATGTCAGGAAGTGTGTACTTTTCCAGAAGTATGGAAACTTCATCCATGCTCCATCACAACCATTGCAACCTATCACTACCCCATGACCATTTTCTAAATGGGGACTTGACTTGATAGGGAAACTTACCCCCACCTCATCTAATGGTCATACCCACATCATCACAGCTACTGAATACTTTACAAAATGGGTGGAGGCCATTCCCTTAACCTATGTAACAGGAGCTCAGATTTCCAAATTTATCATGAATCATATCATTTGTCGATATGGCATTCCTGTGGCCATTGTTACAGATAATGGGAATTCATTCAAGAACAAAATGGTGAAAGGTATTTGTCAGTGGTTCCAAATCAGGTTAAAATGGTCTACACCATATTACCCCCAAGGTAATGGACAGGCCGAAGCCACAAACAAGACTTTGGTGAGAATAATGGAGAAGATGGTCAGTAAAACAGGTTGTAATTGGCACTTGTAAATCCACCCAGCTCTTTGGGCTTACAGAACCTCCATTCACACTCCTATGGGGGTGACACCATATTCTCTAGTATTTGGGATGGAATCTATCATCCCATTAGAAATTGAACTTCCTTCCCTAAGAATATCACTTAGGGACTATTTGGATAAAGATGAGGATTACCGGGTAGCAAGACTGGATAAATTAGAGCTCCTAGATGAGAAGCACATTTGCACTCCTAATCACCTTAAAGTGTATCAAAATAGAGTCTCCAGAAACTACAACAAGAGAATCATACCTCGTTAGTTTGAGGTTGGTGATTTAGTCATGAAGGAGAATCAGTTCACACAAGAGCAGAACGTGAAAAGAAAGGAAAGTTTGAACCACATTGGTTGGGACCCTACATGATTGTGGCCAATTACAACACAGGGGCATACAAATTTTCTCACCCCAATGGTGATGAGCTCTGTGAGCCCATGAATGTCATACATCTTAAGTAGTTCTATGCTTAAACATGGCGCAAAAAGTAAAAAAAAGGTAAAATGATAAAAAATACTAAAAAAATCAAAAAGAGAAAAAGAAAAAGAGAAAATAGGTTGTCCACAAGTGAAAACCACGCAATTATGGAACTTTGAATAATTCCTTGGGTGAAAAATAGTTTCAGGCACCTTGGAAGGATTCATTGTTCACAAGCATCTTTCATCTGGAGGGTAGTTTTCCTTGGCCTAGCCCTAACTTTGCCTTCGATATTCTCTTTGAGCCTAGTCCTGTCAGGCCTTGATCCGGCTTTGTCTTCTTTTATTTGTCTGTGAGGGGTAGGGTCTTTCACTATTGCCCATATTATGCTGAGGGAAATTCAATGACTTCACCTTCTTGTTCACAAGCATGTGGCTTCTGCCCTTATATATTCCCCTTTTAATGTTGGGGGCATCCACACTTTCTTGGTTACCTGTGCGTAACTCTAGAAAACCATTAGAAAACAACGAAAAAACAATAGAAAATTGTTTCACAAACACAAAGACAATAGAAAATTGTTTCAGAAAAACCTAAACATTAGAAAATTGTTTCACATAAACCTAAACAATAGAAAATGTTTCAAAACACCAAAAATAATAGAAAATTGTTTCACAAAAACCTAAACAATAGAAATTTGTTTCACATAAACCTAAACAATAGAAAATTGTTTCAAAACACCGAAAATAATAGAAAACTATTGCTTGAAAACAAATCTTACAAAAACATTTACTTACATTTACTTGCATTATCTTGTTTCTTGCTTTGCTTTTTGCTTGTATAGTTATTTCGTATTTGTGCTTTTGTGTTGTTTCTTGGGCATACTTTGTTAGGATTAATCTTTTCTTTCTTAGATTAGATTTATTCTTGCTTGTGCATATTAAGGTGTGTTTTTGCATGCTAGTGAATCCTAGTGCGTTATTATGTTACTTCATTGTGTTCTTTGTTAGCATTTGATTGTGTTTATTGCATATGCATTGTTTTGTTATCACAACATCACATTACCATCATTATCATCACATCTAACATCATCTATACATCATATATCAAGGAAAAGATAAGTATACATCATACATGAATGCCAAGCTAATCATCACATATCGTATCATCAAATGGGGGCAAGAGGGATCAAAAATATCAAATTATATCCCCCCCGCACCCTTATCATCATATCATCCCATCCACTAAGTATGACACATCTCATAAACAAAACACATTTGATATATTCTACATGATCACATCATCTAGAAATCAAAGCACATGTGATACATCAACAAGATCATGATACATATACATGTCAAATCAAATCCGAATGCATCTTAAACATAGTTATCTATCCATGAGAAATAATAAACAAATGTCCATATCATATATATATATATATATATATATATATCATGTCAAAAAATCTAAAAATAGGGATTTTTTTTTTCACAAAATCCTAAAAAGTAAAAAACCTACAAAAATGGTAACTTACTTATTACAGTTGAAACTTGTGTCTTGCACATGATATCCTCTCCATATCCTACTGGTTTGTTTCACATCTTCCCCAATTAATACAACTCATGGATCACCAGATTCACAACCATTCACAAAGTTAGTTTCTTTCTTCGTTTGTACTCTGGGGCACATTTGTTTCCTGGTGCTGTTTCATTGTGCACAACACTTTTTACTAGGACCTAATGTCCTTTATAATTTCCCCTTGCATGTATCCTTTCAAAGGGCATCATTTTTAACCCTTGTCATTAATCATGAACATGTGGATCTCTTCAACTTGATAAAAAAACATTTGTAAAATTGTCTTGACCATTGTTGGGTTGGATATGTGCGTTCATACTATTTTTCCATGTTAAATGAGCTTGTTTCCTTCTCATATTGCATTAAATTTTTGTATGTTGTGTGGAGTTGGTATTTCTAGCAATGGACAATTCTTCATAGTATGGATTTGCATGTCATTCTACCTTTTTCGTATGCTTATATTTTTTATAAGGACTAATGACATAGCTCTTATGGCAATATTATGACATCAAAATTGTTCCAATACATAGTGGCTAGAGGCTATGCTCTTCTCTCCCCTCCTCCATATTTCTTTTGCATCACTTTTCTCTCACCCCTAGTCTTCTGTCTTATTGGGGCATCCTGCCCCTTCCCATTCTTCTATCTATCTCTTACCTTTTTTGATCGTCTATTGTCTTCCTTCATCACCCTATCGACACTCAAGGGGGTATCTCTCCTTCCTACTAATTTTTATTTTATCCCTTCAAAATTTCTTCCATCTACTATCTTTGAAGTGGCATCATTTATGCCACCACAAAGAGGGGAAAATGTAGACACCCATAATTACACCCAAGAAATTTAAATACTTAAATTGCGCTAATTATCTGTCTTCTAGAAAATTGACGACATATTGTCAATAACGCTCATTTTCCCTCATATCATCATTAATTAATTACACTAAGCTAATTAATTAATTCACATATCCAAAAAATACCATAATTAATGACCTTCTGTTAATAAATCACCCCTTCTACCTAGACTAATTAATTAGCTTTTCCTTCCATTTAACCAATAAATCAATATTTAATTGATTAAATCCCCTTCTAATAGCCTAAATCATACTAATATTCCTCTAGTTAGCTTCTATAAGCTTACATATACCTATTAGTTAATCACCTTTGATTAATTAAAACACCCCCCCAACTCCCATGACTTGCTAAGCATAAATTAAACCCTTCTAAAGTAAGGTTACCTTTTATAAAGAAACCTTATCCATTCCTAATCATGTTTTACCTTTATCCCACATACAAAAAGATGAAATGTTTCCTTTCTCCATTGGGCTATATAAAGAGCCCTCCTTCTACCTTTATACCTACACCTAAAATATTTGAGAAAGCAAATGCAAAGCATATAGCAAAATAGACTAAGAGCTTTCCTTTTGTTTTCTTAAGAGTTCATCATATTGAAGAGTTTAAGCCTCTTTCCTAAGTGCTTAGGTCATATGGGAGGTGTCAAAAGGGTCTTGTAGCCCAACTTTGACAAGCCCTCATTCCTAGGTTCTTGGAATACCAAAGACAATCATTTTGATTGCCATGAAGCCTACTTAGGTCCATTCATTTATTTTTTGTTAGAGAATAGAGGATTTAGATGCTTAACATTATTAGTTTCAAAGTTTTTCGATAAGATGAATGTTAGCATCTAACCTTGTGTAATTCTTATCTTGATGGTGCTTAGTATGTTATTTAATTTTTGCTAATTAAGGCTATTTAGGTGTTAGTTTTTTACTTATATTAGCATTAGTTTAAAACAACTCATGCACACACTTTTCACCCTTTTTCACCCTCTCCTAATAATATTTGAGTCTTCATAACCATTTCACGATCCCATCCTCACCATTTCTAGCCTCTGTGCAATCACAGGAAGTCTGAAAAACCAATTCTAAGAGCTTTATGCTAATTTCCCCTACCGATGTCAGTTATCAAACCGACGTCGGTCAATCTGCCTAACCAGCATCAGTCAGCCGGCTGACACTAGTTACTGTGTTTGGTAATATAGCTCAGAACAACGAGCTAATACCCACTTCCTAATATCCCATAACCATTTCTCATCTTTACCAAACCTTACCCAGAGTTTGTACCAAACCTACAACTTAACACTAGCCAGTCAATCCTCCTGTTTTGACCTTAAACAACTGTTTGAACGACCTTTCTTATTGTTTTATACGAGATAGCTGAATTGTTTCAATTCCAATAGGATCTTTACTTAATGTATGACTTAACTAACATTGATATTGTTATATAAAATTGGATTGTCAACCTGTTTTGAAAGCATCACGCTTCCCAAATCTATCTTATGTTATGCAAACCACTCATTATTTTGTTTAACACTATTTGGTGGTATTGTTTTTCTTTTACAGGTAGTTCTTCCTAGCCAAAAGGGAGCTCTCGCAATCAACTTGGATCAAGAAATCAGAACACGCACACAACCTTTAACCGACATTACAAACATGTATTCCTCCTTGGCCTACTACCCTTATATGTTTCATTAATCTAATAAGAATCAGGTGAAACATCTGCAACACTCTCAAGAATTCTAACTTTTTTTTTTGTAACTACACTCTAAGCCTAACTTTTGGAAGGATCCTCATTACAATTTTTGCATTTTGTTGTTGTCTTTAACATTCGAGTGCAAAAATCCACATGGTCAGAAGATTTATAAGAAAAAATATTTTGAAATAAATTCCTAACACTTACAGGAATTGAGAAGGTTAATGGAGTCTAAGATCACTTGAATATCGAGTAGGGTATTCAAATAAAAAACATAGATAGGATAAAGGATAAAAAAAACTTGTAGAATGTGGTGAACTTTACTTGCAAGAAGATCATGGAAATACCTTAAATTTTTTAGTTTAAGTTGGAGTAAGTGGTACAAAACGATCATCTGAGTTGAAAAATCCATCCATGATTGAACTGGCATGAGGATGACTCAGTAGCATAATATTTAACATGAAATTCCAAATAAATAAACATCCATAAAATTCAACTAAAGGCGTTTAGCTATACATTTTTTTATAATAGTGAATGAAATAAAGGTTTTTAATTGTCTTCATTTATTGCATGATCACATGCCACACTCAATCTATATAAAAACCTATCAAATTGGAAGACACATGCAAAGTCTTAACAGCCAGGGGATGTGTGTGTAACCATCATTATTCTTTAAATATTACCTTCTGAAAAAGTACTTTAAAACTTTATCCTTCTATGCAATCATTAACATAGCTTACAAAAATTAAAATGAAAGTTTCATATGGCCAATATACTGATTGCAGATTTGAATCTATGACTGCACCAAAACTACTCTTTAAACATGCATACATAAGCTGCACATATTTTAGTACCACGTAAAAATTAAAGAAAATGGAACAGAATAACATGCGAGTAAAAATATGATAGGCCCACTTCCTAGAACTACTCATGAATCACTAAGCCTTAGAAAATGATATGAACTACTTAAAAGAGGAAAAACGAAACGAAAGGAATAATTTTGATTCCTTCTAAAATATTTGGAATAAATTGGTATCCATACTTTAGATTGATGCCTCAGGCCTCACTTTTTCTCACAAGATAGTAAAGTTTTAGAGTTTTAAATAAAGAATTGTATACATATGAATGAATTTGGTGTGTATAGATAAGTGTATATTAATGGATGATAGTTAAATGTTTATTCAAGACAATAATAATGTTTAAATAAAATATTTAGAAGTATTTTAGACAAGTATTAAATAATAGTCATGTGTGAAAACATCATGTAACTTCACGGGTTGTATATGAGAATTAAAGATTATAGAACACAGTAGTACATGAATATAATACAAAACCATAAGCACACTCCGTTGAATCTTTGGTTTTGGATCATCCCACACCATATTTAGAGGCGAGGGCTATTATCCACACAAAATACACCGCATACATAAAACTACCCATACAATGCATCATCATGACCATCATGCCATCCGCTGCCATGTGTGGCGAGGTTTAGGACTTAGTATTTTTTGCGATTTAGTTTGCATTGAAAAACACACTACATGCACCCAACAGGATTTGAACCCGCACCCTGTGGGTTACAAACACAAGCTCCTACCTATCCACCTACTACCTACCACATGCCCATTTCTAATTTTAATCAAGTTTATTCAAAAAAACAAGAAAATAATGATGTGACCGTTGAAGCACGGATCCCATCGATGCATGCACATGCATGTATATGATGTTTTGTTATGGGTGGGTCTTAAACATGCGATGCATTTTATGGAGAGAATAACTTTTGGTATTTTTAGATTCTATCATGTTCTAAATGTCTTCCAAAAAAATAAAAAAATTAATAGCAAATAAAATAAGCCCCAAAAATGGAATCTTAGAAAAGTAGATATATGTCAGCATCATGAATAACCTAACCTATTTATAGTTAAGATTAAAAAAAACACTTTTGGTCCAAATTTATATAGGTACTATAAGTACGAACATATAACAAAGTTAGAAAGGTTTTTGTTTTCACAAGCATAATGAAGTTCAAAATCTATCTAGTTATTAATAGCTACATCAACATATATTTTTAAGAAAGAGTGAAAATAATAATTTGTGTTAAGTGTTTGGAAGTGGAAAATGATAGTATGGTTTGTAACGTTAATTCATTTAATGTATAAGCAACATAATATTAAAATTTATATTGTGACACATATCTATTTATTATTTAATTATAAAATACATTCTTAAATTTTATTTTATTTTTGGGAGTATTTTTTATGGGCTTAGATATATAATATATTTTAAGAATGAAAGACGTTTATTGTCGTCTATGAGATGAAGTACTGTAAGGGAGCGAGAGCCGTAGCCTTAAGAAACTAGCCATAGCCTTAAGAAACTATTAAGTTTTGATCTTTTACTATAAATCTTGACTAGGAAGCTAGTCATTTTTTGGAGACTGTCCTCATCAAATAACTCATTTAGGTTGTCAACTTTCAAGTCATATTGTAAACGGATATATCCACATATGTTGCACACTAATTTAAAACGAAGCGCCATTCAGTTTCAACCACCCCTTTACTACAGAAAATACTAGTTCTTTCTTCCAAATTTTCCTTGGGGACTATCCATCTACTAGTCTCACACCTAAGATGACCTGATGCAGTCCTCAAGTGAACCACTAACATCATAACCTTACCCTCAAGATCAAGCTCCATGTAGATTTTTTCCCATGCTCCTATGTGGGGTTGAATTTTGTAACATGTTAGAATAAACACATTAACATCTCACATGCGAAAAACAAACTAAAAAAATATTGACATCTAACTAGAGCTACGATTTGACGCTCGTCACTGACATTTTCGCATGTTTTACCCGTATTTTATACTTTGCGAAATAGTCTGCCTGTCCCTATTTGACGTGAAAGAATTTGGTAAAACCGTCATTTATCACTATTAACACATTCAATAAAAATATAAGTTCAACATTACATAAATACGTTTTGAATCATTCCATTCACAAAGGCCAAATTTTATGTGGCCAAGACACTGGGTTGTCTTGGCGAACAAATTTTAGTGGGCATTAAAGAAGAAAGAAATGAGGGAAAAGGCCAAAAGGACAAGAAGATAATGATAGTTGTGATGAACGTTTGAGACTCGAGACTCTGAGAGTGATCTTTACTTAAAAGTCTCACGCAAACCGCCGGTCTCATTCTTGCTTTCCCCTCCCACGTGCATCCTATCTCATCTTTTTTCTAATCAACCGTTCCACACATCTACCAGTCTAATCACCCCTGCAAAACCACAATCCGCATCAGTCTCTCCTCATTTGTCAACAGTGGCAGCAAAATAATATATAGACCCGAGTCATTGGAATTTTAATTCATACCGAGTTGCAGCAATATTCAGCATGGCTTCCTAGCTGCAGAATGAAGTTGATCTTCCTTTTATCGACCTCGCACAGTTTTCTTTCGACTCCGAGGGACTCAAAAACCTTCAAAACCATCCGGGGGTAGCCACAGTGAGGGAATCCTGCCAAGAATGGGGATTCTTCCGCATTGTGAACACTGGAATTCCAAATGATGTTTTCCAGAAGGTGGAGAGTGTTAGCCACGAGCTGTTTGCCATGCCACAGGAGATGAAGGACAGAGCCATCACATCCAGCCCGCATGACACCTACATTAATTACCCTTACAAGGAAAGTTTCTGGTTCCCAACTCCGCCTCATTCGGATTCTGTCCTCGCCTTCTGTAACAAGCTATGGCCGGAAAACGATAACCTTAAGTTGTGGTAACTTATCCTAATCCATCTCTGCTTTGGTTTTTTCATGCTCACTCTAATGTGATTATCACATATGTTTACAATTTATAATATTTGATGCCAGCGAGACAATTGGAGCATATATACTTAGCATGGAGGACCTGAAACGCAAGATAAGTAGTATCATTATAGCCAGTTTGGGGTTGGACAAGGTGGAAACTTTTTACCTTTCTGATTTCGAAAAAGGCACATCTGTTTTCCGTATACACCACTATTACTCCGATGGAAAATTCGCAGCTGGCGAAGAAGCTCTGTTCGCGCATACCGATCCCCATTGTTTTACCATCCTTTACCAAGACAATGGCGCGGGGCTCCAGATTCAATCCAAGGAAGGCAACTGGGTTCACGTCAAACATATCCCCAATTCCTTGATTATCAACGTAGCTGACTCCCTAAAGGTCTGCCCCTATTTCCCTAATAATTTATTTGCATATTTCTTTTGTTAAATGTGTTAAGCATATAATCATACGGTGAGTGCAGGCATGGAGCAATGGCAGGTACCGCAGTGTAAATCATCGCGTTGTTTATAAAGACTGGACGAATCGCATATCTTTAGGGTGGTTTATGATGTTTCCAGACAAGGAAATACGGGTTCCGGCTGAATTTATAGACGACCAACATCCACAATGTTACCGCCCTTTTACTTACCTCCAGTTCCGAGATGCTTTTATGAAAGATCGCATAGATATTGACGGTTATGCAGGCATAATTCCTACTTATTGAGACTTATGCCGGAATGTCATATGGTTTACAGATAAGCGCTGTTTTATTTAGTATTTATGTTAGTTGTCCGATATTTATAAATATTGTATTTAAGTTATGTGTTTGACAATGAATGAGTGCATCAATAAAGATAAACCACTATTTAGTCTTGCATGTTGATTTTTTGTGTTTATTATTTGCTATTGGAGCTTGATACACAAGCAAATGATTGTTGGAGGAGAGAGTAAGGAGAGAGGAGATCTTAGAAAGTTATTTCTGAGGCAATTATTTCTCTATGGAGTAGGAGCACTAGGCACTCCCCATTTCAAAGACTTAATATCACTTGTAATATGCAAACTTGTTCCAATTCTACTTGACCTCGTCAGAAGGCAAGATGCTTTGTTTTTCACATAGAGGTGAGCTAAAGACTTCCTCAAGCTTGAATCTAGATCCTTGTCAAGTAGAAAACTATAGGTGAGTTTCGAATAATGTCTCAAGGTCTCGACAAGAAAAACAACAAATATGCAAAAACTTAGTCTCACCTAGAAAATACAAGTAGACAATGCAAAAAGAAAAAAAAAACGAAATTGGAAAGAGAACTCTAAGTGGAAAAGTTAAAACATAAAGCCAATGAATATTCAAGCAAGTGAATCTTAAAACTTGTTTTGGGCCCTACACCCAAGATGAATGGGTGAGTAATTTTTAAAAAATCACAACCATTATGTATAAAATAAGTGAAGTACTCTCACATATCCTCCCACTAGGTCCTTTGGCTTGGCCAAATACAAGTCTAGGTTCAAGACATTTGGAAACTTAAATTTCGAGGGTGTTGATTTTGATTCCACCAAACCCACTTTTCTTTGCACTCAACTAGTTTATCAACCTTCTACAAAAAAGAAATCAACTTCTTATATATATAAAGCATATAGTTCTCCTTACAACAAGTATTATATAGGGTCATTGAACTTCTAAGGTGGATGTCATAACTTCAACCCCCTACCATTGCCTCTTTTCCCTATCCATTCTTTAAAGGGGCATAATACCACAAAACCAAATGGGGGATTTCATTATTTCCAAAATCAGGGTTTTAAACAAAAGGAAATAATTTTAATTCACAAAGCTATAATTGTTTTGAAAAATATAGATATTGGGCGCTAGGTGGCATTTGTTGTAAACAAATCAAATACAATTTTTTTAATGAAATAATAAAAAAATCATAGGGGTAAAATTTCCTATTACTAGCACAAAAGTACAATTTCCTTTAAAAATTTCCTAAAATTCAATTTTTCAATGCATATAATTTTTTAATTTAATATTAACCTAAAAATTGTCATAAAATTTACAAAGTATTGTGCATGAAATACTACAAAATTGGCTCTCAAACACAAAAATCATAATCCTAAGATCTTTGATCTCCTCACAATGTTCAATATTGGTGCAGGTACTTGTGAACCAAACTTATTAGTAGTCATTGGAATTTGAATTTGTACTAATATGTAGCAATATTCATCATGTCTTCATCATAGTAGAATAATGTTGACATTCATTTAAGTGACTTCTCACAATTTTATTTGGAGTTTAAGCAATTAAAAAACCTTCAAAACCATCTTAAATGGGGAGGAAGCCATAGTGAGAGAAACATTCAAAGAATGGGGATTCTTATGTGTTTTGAACACAATAATTCCAAATGATCTTTTCAAGATGTTAATATAGAGTGTTAGCCACGATATTTGTTTCATGTCCTCACCTTATGTAACAAGATATGGACCGAAAATGAAAACCATAAGTTGTAGTAACTTATCTTCATCTATCTCGAGTTTGTTTCTCTGGCACAACCTTATTATCACATATATTAACATGTTTTTAAGGTAATTAGAGGAATCATTACATGTATTACAAATTTTAGCACAGTCTCCACCAGCCTTGGTAAACTTTAACCTAGCGTGTGGAAGGGACCACCAAGTGCTCAAGTTTCATACAACCTTCGTTTAGCTGAAGCCTAGGTTTTATATCACCTCTGTAAATTTGGTGCACACTTCATACCACCTTCGTATAGCTGGCGCACACTCTGGGACATTGGTCGGACTACTCCAACAACACTTTCGTACAACTGTCATACACTTAACGATATTGGTTGGACTACTCTGGATACAATCAAGGACATCGGTTAGACTATTCCTCATGCACGGACTATGTTAACATGTTATAATACTTGATGACAACAAAATAATTGGATCATATACCACTGGATTGGTAGAGCTACAACGTAAATTCAATATTATCATTTTTTCTTTTTTAGGGTTAGATATTGAGACTTTCTACCACTCTGATTTCAAAGAAAACACATCTTATTTGTGTATATTCCACCATTACTCTGATGGAGAATTCACAATTGGTGAAGAAGCTCTATTTGGGCATACGAATCCCAATTTCTTTAACATTCTTTATCAAGTAAATGGTGAAGATTTTATTCAAGGAAGGATATTGGATTAACGTCAAAGTTGTACTCAGTTCCATAATTATACACCTAGCCAACTCTTTCAAGGTCTTATCCCTTTTTTGTACTCTATTTGCAATTTTTTCTAATAAATTTACTAAGCATAAAATTGAGTGGTGAGTGTAGGCATGGATTAATGACATGTACAATAGTGTAGAGCATCACATTATTTGTAAACACAAATCACATATTTATGGTGTGGGTTTTGCACTATATAGATTAGGAAATATGGGCTTTGGTACAACTTGTAAATGATCAAAATCCACAATGTTACCACCCTTTTATCTTCCATGAGTTTGTGGAGGATGACATGTAAGATCCCAACACTACTATTGATAGTTATGCCAAAATATCCTCTACTTATCGAAACTCTATCTGAGGAAATTTGGATACACCCTGCTTATTGAAACGTGTATTAGGTAATTTTGCATTGAATTGGTGATAAGCAGTTTAACCTATATTGGTGAAATTATCTGTTAAAAAGACCTAGAATTTCAAATTATATGTTCATGTCAAATCAAAATGTGCTAACGTCCTAGCTTTTTCAAGATCACACACACACACACACACACACACACACACACACACACACACACACACACACACACACACACACACACACACACACACACACACACACACACACACACACACACACACACACACACACACACACACACACACACACACACACACACACACACACACACACACACAGATACGTATTCTTTACAAAATACAAATAAATAGTATATTTTCACATATTCTATATAAATTTGTAGAGGAATACTCAAAAATTGTACAGTTTTGTAAATATGCATCTTTTCATTCTCTACGGTTACCTATATTGTTATACTAGTAAAATACACCTAAAATCACAAAATACGGTCCACAACATGTCAATTTCCAAGCTTTGTTAAAAAGATTATATATCTAGTTTTACACCATAAAAACTATTATTGATGTGCAATTATTGTCAGGTTCATTTTATTATGTTGATTAATTATTATAAATAATGTAATCTAAATAACTAATATTACTTATTTAAGTCAATTTTTTGTTTAGGTATAATTTCCATCACACACAATGTGCTTTATGAATAAGTGTTGTTCCTAAATTTAGAGTTTGAATTAGTTGTGCAATATATATAAATATTGTATCTATGTGGTTTATTTTTTTATAATGGATGGGCGCATGAATAAATATCACTCAATCTTTAGTCTTGCACGTATGTCCTGCTTTTTTCATTCGATATTAGAGTTTAATATACAATAAAGTGACTATGAGATGAGAGAGTAAGGATAGAGGAGATCTTACAAAAGATATTGTTGGTGCAATTTATTTTTTGTTGAGTAAGAAGACTAGAACCTACCCACTCCAAAGCAGTTATTATTAGTTATGATTTTCCAACTCATTCCAATCCTACTCAGCCTCTAGTGAGGTATCAAATTGCATTTATTTGCACATAGAGGTGAGTTGATTACCTCATCAAGCTCGAATCTAGATCCTTGACACCTAGAAAAAAAAATTGATTTTTCCAATGAATTCCTGAGATTTGGACAAGATAAGTAATAAACATGCACAATGTAAGTCCTATCTGGAAAATAAAATAAGACAAAATTATAAAAATAAATAAAAATTTGAAAGTGGTAGAAAAAACTCTAAGTGGTATTGGTAACATGTAAAGTAAATGATTACTCAAACAAGTGAAACATAAAAATTTATTTGGATCCAACACCCAAGATGATTGGGTGATTTCTTTTAAAAATAATTTCCAACCATTTTTTATATAACATAATAAATTACACTCACATATCGTCCCAACAAGTCCTCTAGCTTGGCCAGATATAATTTTATATTCAAAACACTAGAAGCTTAAATCTCATAGGGGTTGATTTTCTTTCCACCTCGTTGGTACCCAAATTGATTCTCCCTCAAAGTCTGAGTAGCATCACAAGTTTTGGCAGCAAGCTTAGAGATAGATAGATCATGGTGAGTCATTTTGTAGCCAGGGATGGGATCTAACTGGCCCTCTATCACTCAGATGTGGAGAAATGGATAGCACCCTCAAGAGGATTTGATCTATCCTCACTATTTTAGGTTGTGCCTTTGAACCAAGGTAACAGAACCCTTTTGTAGCCTATTGTTTATGGAGGAGATCGATATGTCCTTCCTAATGAAATTGTTAAGGAGACCTTGAAGAAAATATGATCAATGCAACAAAATCTAACTCTCACGAGTTGTCACTCTAGATAGTGGAGATATTCTCTAGGAAAGGTTTAGTCTACTAAAGACATTTGGAATCCTGATTGTTTCTGTATGCTTTGGTAATAAAATTTATGTATTTGTATACACAGATGACAAACAGGGGTAGTATGGGTAGGATTAGTTGTTTTAAAATAATTTTTGGTGGGAGGTGAGGCATAATAAGCTTGATTTTCCAAATCTTTGAGAACTCTTACAAAATGGAAAGTCTAGATATAGAATGCTTCAAAATAGATAAAATGTTCCTTTAACTAGAATATGTACTTAAATGAAGGCCCAGATTACCACGTTTTCACACAATCTATGAGATTTTAACACGAAGGCTCGACTTAGAAGACCCAATAAAACATCAAAATCTAAGATCAAAATCTAAGATCAATCACGCCTGAGGTACACCCAGAGGCTTACAAACAATCTCTGTCAACAAATGAAAGAAAAGTGATTTTAAATCATTTATTTCACTCCCAGATGAAATCTCTTCTAAGAAATGAGATTGCAAATGCCACTAAACTGTCACAAGGATTGAGATGTCACAAGGATTAAGACGTATGTGATTAAGACAGATTTTGATACAATATTGCAATAAGAATAAGAAAAACTATTTACAGACATTCAGAAATGAAACAAACACATTTTTCTCAACATCAACACAGAATAATTCGAGTTTGATTAAATTTATCAGTAGGGGAAAGTTTCTAGAACAATCTAAGAGATTTTCAATGGTTGTACACTTGCAACCACCTTGACACAATCAAACTTAATATAAAAGAGATATATAGGCTTCTCAAATGCCTTCTCAAAAGATAGGGTTTGTCAAATTTTCCTCTTGGAAATTTTCTTCGACCTCTAACACTCCAACCATTTGCACAAAAAATTTGTGCCATTTATAACATTTACAACAGAGCCCCTTTTCCCCCAAAAAATCCTGACATTGAGTGCTACCAGTGCTCGCAATGATCATGATTGTGATTTCAAGAATCAGATCTGTAAAAAGTTGCCAGGTGCTCAGGGGGAAAATCTTTTCAAATATCTCCCGCATTCAACTTCTCCTTCTGGTAGAACACTGTTTCTTCAACTCGCTAACCACTTCCACCCCTAATCTGTCAAATCTGGTTCCTTGCGTGCTCGGGAGAAGAAAAAAGGAAAATAAAATCGATCCCAAGAGTTAGACCATTTTAAGGATGAAAGACGTCTTTAGATTTTCCCCACCAAACTCATATATCAACATTAACTCTACCCTCTATTTGGCATGTAGGAAATACCAAGAAATCATGAAGACTCACACTTCCAGGTTTGTTTCAGTAAAATGGGGGGAAAATCAAATTCAGATTCTCAGTTTTTGTTGATCTTTACCTTGAATTTGAGTTGTCCACGTGGAAGATTCAATTAAAAATGGGCTCGGGAATTTCCTATGACCTTTTACAAACTTTTGAAGAAATGGAAAATTTCCACATTTTTTTCAGCACCTCTGCCCTTGAGAAATGAGCCTGAGACATGTCCTAAGGTGGGTCCCAATGGAACCGTAGCCAAATTCTACTATTTCACCTCGTTTTTGGAAAAGGGAAAATTTTCCAAGTTTTCCCCGCAGCTCGGCCCTTGAAAAATGGGCCTGACACATGTCCCAATGTGGGTCCTAGTGGAACCGTGCTTCCTTATTCACTTTTAACTCTATTCTCCCAGAAGGAATTTTTTCCAAATTTCCCCCAAGAGTCCGCACCTCCACCATTGACTAGAGCAAGTGTTGGCCTTTCCTCTATCGGGCTTGTGGGCCATTTTTTGTATTTTAACCCTTTTGAGCATAAAAATAAAAAATTATAAGTTTCCCCGGATGGTCCGCTTCCCCACCCCTTTTGACATTTCAAACTGCCACGCGTCACAATGGTGCATCTTGAGATGGTTCCCAAAATTTGAGACTTTGGAAGAGTGCAGGCTCGCCATGTGTCTTGGCCCAGCAAAATTTGTCTAAAGGCTTGAAGCTCAGTGGAAGGTGCCATGTGTCAGAGTCCGTGGCAATCTCTTTTGGCCATTAAAAAGTCCAAGAAAAATGCAAAGTAAGTAGAGGCCTCCAAGTGTCCTCTTGGTGCTTCTTTAAAATGAAACTCAAGGGTTGATCCCCAAACATGTGTGGTTCCTCCACGTGTCCCAGATCTCCCAAATTTTTTTGAAAAAATACTAAGTATGGGAAGACCTGGCAGAAGCCTCCACGTGTCTCCCTAGTGCAATTTCATAATGGTGCCCAAAACGGAGACCCTGAATGAGCGCGGACTCTCCACATGTTCCTGTCCTGCCAAACTGTATTAGCTACATAATTTTTTTTCTAAGTCCAGGAAAAGAAGCGGAAACTTCCATGTGTCCTCCCAGCGCTACTCCAAGGCCAAACCAAAAAGTAAATCTTCAAATGAGCGTCGTTCCTCCAGGTGGACAAATTTCTAAGTTGAGGCAATTAATAAAAAATTTGAAGTACCCAACTAATCCGCATCCAACCAAAAGAGGCCATGTTTCCTGATGATGCAAGGATGTAAATTTGACCAGGAGAAATGCCCGTCAAATCGTAAAATGCGTAAAAAAAATCATTAGATCTCGGAGATGAAATTTTATCTAAGGAAAAAGAATTCAGAAATGTTACAAGGCTCAAATACATTCTTCAGAGCTACATCCATTCATTTTCTTCAAGTATTTAGGGAAAAAATGACAGGGCATAAAATCCTAATTGTAAAAAATGGAAAGAACGGGAGAGCCCGAGTTTTTAAATGAACAAAGAATAGAAGACCTAAATTACAGACCTTTACGAACATCGGCCCAAGGAAAGATTAATTATGGCAGCAAAAGGAAAACAGAGACCTTTCAGGCACAACTTAGGGGGATAAAATGTGACTGAGGCCGTAAAAGGATAGATTTCAAAGGCAAAATGGGGCGAGACTATTTTGAGCACCAACACACCTATCCCAGTATCTTCTTACCCTCAACCAATTTTTTTACCTTCTAAAAAATCACACCGACTTCTTACATATACAAACTACATAGTTCTCCCTAAAGGGACTCTTGTGAAGTGCCATTGAAGTTTAAAGGTGGAGGTCATACATTCAAACCCCACCATTTCCTCTTTTTACTATATTTTTTTTTTAAAAAGGGGTATAATACCCCAAAAGCAAAGGGTGAAATTCATTATTTCAAAAAGGGGGATTTTAGACAAAAAGAACATTTTTTAAATCACCAAGGTGTGATTATTTTGCAAAATATCTAGACCATGGGCTAGGGGCATCTATCCCAAACAAACAAAAGTAAAAATATTTACAAAAAAAAAAAAAATATCATAGTGGGTAAAATTTGCATTCCTCTATAACAAAGGTGCAATTGTCTGTTAAAGAATTTAATCATAAAATTCAAACTTTTCCATATTAGGGAAAAATTTTCCACAATGCATATTATTTTCTAATTTTATATTAATTTAAAGGTTCTCATAAATGATATAATTTTGCTCAGATTATAACCGTGAAACAGACATAACAGTAAACATGAACACAATGATTTCAATTCATTCGGGATATATTATTCACAGGTAGAGGTTACATATATAGAGTTTGATCTCCTTGAAAGGAGTCAACACTCATCCCACTAATCACTCAGCATCCCACAAATCTTCCCAATACCTATTCTCACTCAAAAAACCTAGAATCTCTCTAAGAGATCTCTACGAGTTGTCACCAACTCATTATTTGCACAATAATAATAATGTTCACAATATTAAAATATTGCTAACATTCACTCCCCTATTGTTAACATTATTATTTCCACACATACACTCCCCTAATGTGAACAATGTAGAGAAAAACATTCACACGTCTTCTACAACTTTCCTGCCTCTGCATGCTCATGATCTTGGTACGCTGAACCTCTGTTCACCAAATACGAACCCCTGTTCGACAATAACGGACCTCTGTCCTAGGTACGAGCCCCTGCTCATGAACCTCTGTTCATCCTCTTCAAGAAAAACATGATGCTACTTTTTCTTGTGCTTTTATCTTTCTACTATCACATATTTACATCAAGAGGTTATAAAAGGAAATACAATTCTGAACAGGAATGTGACATCTGTTCTTATTACAAAACACACAACTGAAATAAATTGGTCACCAAATCAGTACCCGCGGCCTCGTCGATGGTGCCTGACGAGAGGTCGCTGATCAACCTCCTTCCTCCGTTGCCTCCAGCCTCCATCGAGAAACTTTACGCTATCGTTAAATTCCAGCTTGGAGACTGAAAAACATGATCTGTATTGGCAGTAGCCTAGTTTTTAACCCAGGATTCAATCATTACTTGGCATGAACCCCTCTGATCGACAGCGGCCTCGTGCCCTGCTCTCGCCACCACCACATTTGTCAGATTTGAATGGGATCTAATGTACCCCGCCACAACAGTCCCTACCTTCCACACCTTTCTCTCTGTATGCCAAAATTCACTCATTCCACTCCAATCCACACTCCGTAACCATTCTTCCACCGAAACAGCGAACCCCAGATCAAACTGCCCTTGATACACCAAAACCGGCATCCACTTTACGAGCATTTCAACCTTCCATTTCGTGCTCTTCATGTAATCCGCGCTCATTCTGCTTTCCACGACGTCGCTCCAGTGCTTCCAATTTATGTTAACATCTGCTCTCAACGCCTCTTTTACGGCGCGCTGGTTGACAAAAATGAACAGGAAATCGGTGCCATGTTCAGAGATTTCATAGGGATATGTCCTCCTCGGGTCTTGAACGCTTGCGATACCCATAACATCTTTAAGCCATCCTTCTATGCGTTTTCCTGCAACGCTTGCCTCGTTCCATTCTTCTTCAAGGGCCAGACTAACGGCCTGTTGCTGCAACATTTCCAGGTAAAAGTTTTCCTGAAAATCAATAACCCCTTGTGTGTGCGTGGAAAAACTGAGTCGCATGCAAAGAGACTTTCCAGATCAGTGGCAGAATGATAAAATAATCTTGTGGACAGATAAGAAAAGGACGAACATCTTTGTATTAGAAAATTGTATTCTTTCTCTTTGATCAAACACGCATGGCATGTATAAACAGTTCCGGGATGATAGCTGGTTCAGCCAATCGAGACAACTGGCACACGACTCATGCAAAGACCAAGATCCACACACAAAAATGATCCTGAATGCTGAGATATCTCTCAGACTGTAAATTTGATCATTCAAATATAGAATAGCAGGCAATAACAATAACAACTCTGTTCATCGAACCATGGAGAACCAAATGTGATTGACGGTGTTGCTTGATCGCTGGAAATACGTGGATGAAAGTGAAGAAATAGAACTGATGCCACACTGACAGATCACAGGTCTGTATGTCGATGGAACACCGAATCAACTGAAACAGAAGATGATTGCATGCGTTTTTGATTTCGTTGTCGAGCAGATTATAGGATTGGATCATGGAATAGAAGAGCAACAGCAGGAAAAGTTATGAAAAACCAGATCAAAAAAGGACAATCATTCACAGGAGTGAAGCACAATCACGATCTGATCTGACAGAATTTAACAGAAAAAAAATGCACGAGAACTAAAAAATAAAAAATTCCATATTTTCCTAAATCAAGATGCTCTCGTGAATCTCATTGTTCACACGGAAAATAACATAGATCGCTCTGATGTACAATGAAACTGACAATATTTTCACGGGATTTAACAAAAATAAATTTAAGACATTCCAAAACAAATACGAAGATCTTCTCATAACAACTATCTTCCATCAGCAGGGCAGCCAGAACTTGTAGTGGCTCTACCCTTTCACCGATCAAAGACCCATTTTGCACATCGCTCTAATACCAATGATATAATTTTGCTCAGATTATAACCGTGAAACAGACATAACAGTAAACATGAACACAATGATTTCAATTCATTCGGGATATATTATTCACAGGTAGAGGTTACATATATAGAGTTTGATCTCCTTGATTCTAGGAGTCAACACTCATCCCACTAATCACTCAGCATCCCACAAATCTCTCCCAATACCTATTCTCACTCAAAAAACCTAGAATCTCTCTAAGAGATCTCTACGAGTTGTCACCAACTCATTATTTGCACAATGATAATAATGTTCACAATATTAAAATATTGCTAACAATAAATGTAAAAATCATTCTTCATGAATAACTACAAAAATGGTTCTCAAACACAAAAAATCAACCCAAGATCTTTGATCTCTTCACAATATTAAGTATTGATGGTACACATGGATCAAATTTATATGGAGTGATCCATGATTTGGTTTACTACATCCAATGCCTACTAAATTTGTAATCATTAAGGCTAGGAATCTTCATTAAATATCACCGTGAAGTAACAAGAAAATTACAGTCATATCTATTACCTTTGTTTCCCATCCATTATGATCAATAGCCATAAATCCTTAAATTGGAAAAATATAAATATATTAGGACTTGTCACCCATGTACAAGGACCTCTTTGTGAAAAGGTTACATTGATCAGTCATATCATTTTCATGTATTTTCTAAGTACCACATACAATTCTACTATCACTTGAACATTTCTCTCAAGTATGTCCATGGATATTAAGAGGAAGATATTCTTCCACACATATATATTTGTATGTGTGTGTATGTAAGTATGTGCAAGAATCTCGTCCTCTCAATATGCATGGACATACCTAAGAGAAATGTTCATGTGACAGTAGAATGGTGTGTGGTACTTAGATAATACATGAAAATGAGAGTCTTTCACATACCTACATATACACACATACATATACACATACATACATACATACACGCATACACACACACACACACACATACATACATACATACATACATACATACTTTCATACATACATACATACACATATACATACACATACACATATACATATACATATACATGTGTGTGTGCGTGTATAGTGATAAGGTACCAATCCATCTCCCATAATTTTTTGCATAGTGGAAAATTATATAAATATCTTTTCATATTTATAGATCCCATGAGGAGACAATATATATCATGCAAGAGAGAAATGAAGATTTTTTTGGAATTCAAAGACTTGTATTATTTTGTGAATATATATTTTATGTGAGATATAAATTATGTTGAACAAAAAAAAGTAGAACTTGAGGTGAGTAAGAAATATAAGTCCATCATCATATTTATAGTCACATATAAAGTACAATGTCACATATAAGAGATGGCAACACTTACAAATAAATGTGGGACAATATTAGTAATATATTAAAGGTTAACAATTGAAATATCATTCTCCATTTACAGATTCAATTGCATAGTTTGAAGTTGAAATACTTGGAACTAATAGAATCCTTTTTGTTGAGAATTAGAAATTTGAGGGCCTAAATATTAAATCTTGGAGAGGAAATTTTGAATGAATTTCTCATACCCATTGTATTAATAAGTCTTCTATACTCATTCGGAATGTTAAGAAAAACACTCATTGTCACAAAAAAAAAGACATTCAAAATTTGGTTATTTCGTGTAATAAGAGGAGTCCATGCAATGTGAAGCAGATGATGATGACCATGCACTTTCTTCAATTTGTAAGGGTAAAAACAAACTAAAGTTCAACATGAATAAAATTTCTAATAAAAATATTAATTCCCAAACATCTAGAATAAATCTGAAATGTGATTTGCAACAAGGGGCATGAGACCAAGAATGATTGGTATAATGAGTTAGCTAAAACAACAAAGGACTCTGAGACCAATAAACAATGATACTCCAACAATAGTAAGAAATATTATATTAAATATTCCCATGGAAATAATACTAATTGGAAGAAGATGCAACAAGATCAAGGAAATTTCATAGATGAAGATAGAACCCCTAACGAGGATAATGTGTTAGTTACATAAATATAATAACATTCCACATGTGTTAGGTATTAACAACATGATTATTTAGTATGTGATAATTAGTTATTCACTACAAAGGACACTAATTAAACACAATTGTGGCACCAAATATATGAGAATCCAAGTTTTTGTACATCGTAAACATGAAAAAACAATAAATTGTTTGAATATTTCCATCATTGAACAAACAAATTTATATCTAAATCAATTCTCTTGTAGTGAAACACCATCAAGCACAATTCTCACATAATCCATATACAACTACAAGTAATTTAGACATCATTCATAAAAAACTTTGCAGGAAGGTGTGTTTCATTTACTTGGATGTGTCATGGAGATGTTAGATTGTGAATATGAGATAATATACTAAAAAGGAATGGAAAATATGGTAGATGATTCATATTCTAAGATAGATGAATTTATGTAGGAATTTTTAAATGTCATGTCTAGATTGTAGGTAGATTGAATTGAATACGAAATAAAAAAAATGTAAGAATGACATAGATACCCACACACTCATTAAAAATTTCAAACATAATCTAATCATTTTAGAAAAATGTGTATGGAAGGGTGATTCTTTTTTGTATAACAATTGATTATTATTATTAATCAAGAAATCTAGCCTTAAAACTAAGTTACCCCTTGACTCACCTAGTATTACTTAACCAAGTCTCAACCACTCACTTATATGTAATCAAACACAATTGAACAAATTTCCCTATGATCATCCTAAAGCCCTGATTCTCCTGCATCACATCCCAATCACTAGTGTTGCACAAATTTTTCTATGCTCATACGAATATTTTACAAGGTGGCATATCTGGTTCATGTTGTTGCTGGCATAAGGGTAATGGTGTCATTCATTGTGTCATTTGTTTTTCATTTTTGTAAAACAAATATCTTTTGTAAATGTGTGTGTGTGTGTGTGTGTGTGTGTGTGTGTGTGTGTGTGGTGATGTTTTACTTGTTAAGTCAAACAATGAATCTTCTTTAGATTCGTCGCTTATTAGTTTTTCAAAAGCTTCCAATCAAAAGTTATTATTGCATTTTCTAAGTCAGATTTAGATCAAGACTTTCTTTACCTTACTCAAGGTGATTTTTGTCACTTATACTCTTAACTCTCTTTTATAAGTACTCATGATTCATCTTTGAATGTTATATGTGGTCAAAAAATTATTACCAATGAAAGATATAATGGCCCTACATGTACATATAGTAGTCCTCCTATATTAATAAAAATATTGTTTTTCCAAGTCATATAAGTCTATACAATCATATATTGTTTATTGATAATTCAAAATTAGGTCTCGACATCACATGCCTACCTTTTCCACTTTGTTTGATCACTAAAATGCAATCACATTTCATATACCCCATTGAAAAAAATATAATAACAATGTATTTATTCACACAAATATAATTATCGACAACTCGTATACGTTCGAATGCATAGCTCCACTTCTTCCTTTACTACTCCACTACACATTTGATTCATCCGAAAATTCCCTTTCGACGTTCTATCGCATTTCTCGTGTGTGATTATTGGTTTAGGTACTAAAAATATGAATATACAACATTGTTAAAAAGGTTTTTGTTTTCACAAGCCATATGTAGTCCAAAAATTATCTATTTATTAATAGCTACATCAACATACATTTTTGAGAAAGAGTGAAAATAATCATTTTTACAAGTGTTATGTTAGTGGAGTATGATATTACGTTTTGTAACGTTAATCCATTCAATATATAAGTAACAATATTATTAGAATTTATATTGGGACATATATTTATTTATTGTGTAATTATAAAATACAATCTTAAATTTATTTTATTTTTGAGAGTGTTTTTTATGGGTTTATATATATATATATAAAGACGTTGCTAAAATATTTTTGTAAGTAAAGAATGAAAGACTTGTAATGACATCGACAAGACTAAGTGGTCTAAGGAACCATGAGCCATAACTCTAAGAAACTTTCAAGTTTAGATCTTCTACTATAAATCTTGACTGGGAAACTAGTCGTTTTGTGGAGCTTTTCCTCGTCAAACAACTCATTTAGGCTGCCCACTTTTAAGTCATACTATAAATAGATATCCTCATATGAAGCACACTCCAAAATCAAGTTTCATTCAGTTTCAACCACCCTTTTATTGCAGAAAATACAAGTTCTTTTCAAAAAAAATTGGGACCATCCACCTACCAGTGTCACACCTAAAATGATATGATTCAGTCATCAAGTGAGCCACTAACATCCTAACCTTACACTTAAGCTCTCATACATTTTTTCTCATGTTCCCACATGGGAATAAATTATATTAACATATTAAAGTAAACAAATTAACATCTCACATGTAAAAAATAAAAAATAAAAAATAAAAAATTATTAACATATACCAAATTTATTGTCACGTAACAAATGGGACCACACATGAAATGCCGCATGTTTTAAGTTTGTATTCTTCTACATGTCCAAATTTTATTTAGCGACAATGGGTTGTCTTTCTGTACAAATTTTATAGGGCAGCGACAGACATGCATGCAGGAATGGGGAACAAAAAGACAAGAAGATAATGAGTGGTTCAGAATTATATTTAAATATAATTAGTATACATATAATTATAAAACACATATATATAATAATTTATGTTGTTGTTATTATAGATATATATAATTTTAATTGTCACAATAATAATTATTATTATAATAATTATTATAATTGATAAATTGTAATAATTAGAATAATTATGATAGTAATAATTATTATTATATTTATACTTATTTTAAATAGTATTATCATTATAATTATTTTAATAATAATAATAATAATAAAGTATGTTTGTTATTTCTTTTATAGTAATGATTAAAGGTGGTATTGCTAGTTATTTTATGAATATTGTATTAGGAATATTGCTTTACATATTTTGAAGGGTAATATTGAAATCATGATCATGTCGTCCATAAATTTGGTAGAATGGATATCCCTTAATCCTTGATGCTAAATAATTTTAGTAGTAAAAAAATATTAATAAATAATTGATTGACCATATGAATAGCCATCAAATTTAAAACATCTTCACAAGAGACCTTGATTTTTGTCATGCACAAAAATAAATGAGGTAAAATTCATTAAAAAATAAAGTTAACGAATTTATTTCAATAAAAATAATGGTTTAGCTATTTTAGGGGGCTGTAAATTTCAGTAATTTTTATAGATATTTCTATAATCTGTTCGTGTATATATAAGTATTATATATTTATATAATCCGCTTAAAAAAATTTAAGGTCATTAAAATTTTCAGCTTGTCATTGTCTAAAGTTTCTAAAAACTTTCACGTGTAATTTACGGTTAAAATCATAAAAATGGCCTACATCCTGTCAATTTCTAGCCAAGCAAGAGTGAAAGGATTGCAGGCATGTCACATCATTATAAATTTTATGTGGCCAAGACAGTGGGTTGTCTTTCTGTATAAATGTTACAGGGAAGTGACAGACATGTAACGATGGAAATTAATAACCAGGCCTGGAAATGGACAAGATGTGGACTATATTTTGTGATTTTTGTCGTATTTTACTAGTAAAAAATTTAGGTAACCATAGAGAATGAAAAATTGAATATTTAGAAAACCATATAATTTTTTAAATAGCCCTCTACAAATTTATATAAAATATGTGAAAATGTACTACATATTTATATTTTGTAAATAAAACACACACACACATCCTCTTGACATAACTAGACTGTCAACACATTTTGATTTGACATGAACATATAATTTGAAATTCCATACCTGTTAATAATGATGGAATAAACATGATCTACCAAATTTACTGTCACCAAATTAATTTACTTAGATGTACCACATTTTAGAGGGAAGTGACAAACATGCATGTGGGAATTAAAGAAGAAAGAAACAAGGTAACGATGGAAAAGGCAAAAATAACAAGAAGATAATTATCGTTGTGATGAACGGTTCAGATTGATATTTAAAAGATTGGTTTCATATAGAAGAAAGTCTTATCGATGTAAGCATTACAATTTTAAGACAAGATTCACCATGATTTCCTCATTGCAGAATGAATTTTATATTCCTTTTATCGACCTCTCACAGTTGTCTTTCGAGTCTAAGGGACTCAAAAACCTTAGAAACCATCCGGGGGTAGCTACAGTGAGAGAATCCTGCCAAGAATGGGGATTCTTTCACATTTTCAACACTGGAATTCCAAATGATGTTTTCTAGAAGTTGGAGAGTGTTATCCATAATATTTTTTTCATTCCACAGGAGATGAAGGACAAAGCCACAACATCTAGCGTGTACAAAATATCTATTTGGGCATACCGAGCACCATTGCTTTACCATCCTTTACCAAGACAATGGTGGTGGGATCCAGATTCAATCCAAGGAAGGAAACTGGTTTTACGTCAAACCTATTTCCAATTCCTTAGTTATCAAAGAATTTGAATCCCCAATTGTCTTGACCGTATTTCCCTAACAATTTATTTTCATAGTTATTTTTTTAAAAAAATTCAGTGTAAAATCATGTGGTGAGTGTAGGCATAGAATAATGATAGGTACCGCAACATAAATCATCGCGTTGTTTATAAAGACTAGAAGAATCACATATCTGTAGTGTTGGGTATGATGTTTCTCGATAAGGAAATATGGGCTTCGGTGGAACTTGTAGACGAGCGACATCCACAACAGTACCATCCTTGTAATTACAGAATGCCTTATCTTACTGGTACGTTCCGGTTTCTGACCTACCTCAATATTCTCATTCTCTAAATTAGTGTAATAAATGAGGGCATTTAAGATGGGACAAGCACACAAATAAAGGATTAAGATGGGACATGGAGTAAGATGAAATTATGGGTTTTTTTGTATTGATAAAATATATAGCCTTCACTCATGCGATGAGGAGTTTAAATGACACTTCATAATTTTAATATAAATTTATGATTTTTTCATATTTTTAAAAAAAATTTAATAGTTCATTTTTCATTGTCCACGCAAGAGACCTGAACGTTAATATGAGGGGATGGATAAAATTTAGAACTTGACAAGTTATAAATTTATATTAAAATTCCAAATGCCATTTATCTAAGGGGAGATCTGAATGCCAAAAAGATCATCAGCAAGATTTGTTGTCCCAATGGTTGTCTTTAGTAGCCTCATGGATGTTAAAATATATTCTTCTTCTTCTTCTTTTAGGCAACATCGAGTCATGGGACATTTGGAAGAAGCCCGAGATGTTAAATTCGATGACTACCTATGTGTGTTAACAAAAGTTTAGGTGTCGATAATTTTACAATATTACCTTCAAAAATATAAAATAGTGTTATTTTATATATTATTAATCAAATACATAAAAATTTATTCAATGTTAATTTATTTATTTTCAATAGGTGTTTATATATAATATTAAAGTTTACATATATATTTTAAATATCTAAGTTGTATGGGACTATTATTTTGAAAAATTAACAGTATATTATCGATAAAATAATTTTTAAAATGTCTAAAAAATCATCAAATTTAACCCCTAGCCCCAATGAACAATTTCAGGAGGTTCAGACACATGTAGCCATTTGTTATGACTTATAAAAAAAACATCACCATTCACTAGAGTTACAAGTGGGGAGTTTTCTTAAGGGTGGCTTTATTATACTTTACATTCACTTGGAAAAATTTCACTCCTTAATTTTAAATGATGCATATCATATGTACACAAAGATATTTATAAAATCATTACAAGTGACATGATGTAAGAAGGTCCTTAGACTAAAAGAGTACCATAGGTATCGAAGACAACGACGATGTGCACCAAACTTAGCCCAAATAAATAAAAGGTTTTTATACTTAAAACTCATATAAAAAGCATGATGGACTTTTTGGGACATAAATAAGGGTGTTTTGAATAAGTTGATTTTTCATTACAACAATTGGAACTTATTATGGAGCCAGATTCAATGGCAGAATGTAGGATAATTTGTAGTCTGTGTTTCATACATGTTACTCATCCAATGAGAAGAGGAAAACAGAGCAAGAGACTTAAGACTTATGTATTTATTGAAAACATGCAGACAAAATGAAATTAGAAAAATAAAACAAATAGGAGAGGGAAACAAAAACTATGTACACAATATGTTGTCAATAGGGTAGGGGTTATGAAAACACATATTTATTGTATTCATGGACTTGTCATGGATCGAATACGATCAAATGAAAAACATGAAACATGAAAATTATGAACTAGTTGAGAATGTGACAGTGACCCTAGAGGAGAAACATTGAGATTATAATTCCATTGAAAACATGAAGAAGGAAAATGAAATCTTATGAACCAAGTGATTTTCTTATTCTTTTCTTAAAAAATTCTACATTTGTAGAATGAACACTTCCAAAATGAGCTCTTCACTTTTCCAATGTGTTTTTTAGAATTAAAATTCCATTCATATGTATCATAAGTGTTCACATGTTTGTACCTTCTTTTATCTTTACATATCTCTCCAGGGTGTCCTCTGATTACCTAGTGTTCCATTCTTCAGCAATGTATAGCTTATGGAAATTGTAGTGCCACAATTAACTTACAGAATAATAATAATAGAAAAAAAATGAATTGAATATGTTAGGTGAAGGGTGACTTGTGGGGATGTGCGAACATGAATATTATTGGTGTCAGGAGGTTGGCGTGTGGAGGAAATCTGGAAAGGTATGGGCATACAAAGTGATTCTCAGACCTTTCATGTCCCTTGTCTAATAATGTAGCACTTCATTAAGAATTCAAAGGTGTTAATCATATAAAACTAGGCCAACATTAAAATTGTAGTAGTACTTGGATAGTTGCAGCCAGGAAAGACATGACATGAGTTAACTGAGGTAGTGGGTGGTAGTTTTTTGAGTAGGGTATGCATACCCATAGAGGAATAAAAATACAAGCACTTTATTTGAGATCTTGACACCAAAACCCACGCTAAATAAAGGAAAATATTGCAAATTTAGCAGTAATCCATTAGCTGTAGCAATGCAAAACACTGTAAGGGGCTCAATATTTTCCATGATCCCCATATTCTCAAATACCTGATCAATCATATCATGTTTGGCCATTTCATTCTATAACCTGAGGTACTCCAGAGCATGTTCAGTGTTGTAAATAATTTTTTTTGAGCAAGGATAAAATATAGTACTACTAAGGCGATAGAATGATGATCCTGGGTTTGTGTGGTATAGAGGATTACAATATTCATAATTTTTTAAGAATCTTCATTGTGAGGCTTTTGAAAATGATGCCATTTCATTAGAGTAGGCCAAAGTCCAAGAAATTTTATTGTGGATGAAATCTATTCTTTGTCTACTAGAATTGTAAATCAATTGTTGACAACCCAGGATGGATCAGAGATTGATCTTAAGTTTGAAGTGAATGAAGAAGAATTATGAGTAATCAAGTTTACAACGTGGGAAGTTAACTTTTCCCTACATCCTCCTAGCTTGTGTCAAAATGGGAGCTCTGGAATAGGGTAAGGACGTCCAACAAAGCATAATGGAAATATGATTTTTGTTTACTTTTTCAGCTTCCTCCAAATCTGCGCCAATATGGGAGTGTTGTAAGATGTCTTAACTGTAAGTTCCATAGCAGATATGCCTGCAAAACGTGGATAGAATGGACTACAATCACAATAGGATATGTACAAAATGTTTTTTTTGAAAATACCTTGAAACCTTTCAAGCAAATGTAAAACCTGGCTTCACAACCTTTACCAACATCCTCCACCCTGTGCCAAAATAGAGGATTAAGAAGAGGGAATGGAGTTCTATGAGTAGATTTTTAATGACGCTTTAGGAATCTTAAAAAAAATCCTCAAAGAGATGTGGCCTCATGGCATTCTATGATTGTCATATTTGTGTGGAATGCGTTTGTTGACAAGGCCCTAAAACTTGTTAAGTAAATGACTTGGTGAGATGTGGTGTCTTGGAATGTGATGATTGCATATCTTGCATACAAGGGACTAGTTGACAAGGCAGCGAAACTATTTGATGAAATGCCTATTTGACATACAGAACCAAATCCCTCAATTTTGACCAGATTCGTCTCTCCATGCATGGTCTCCTTATCTCCATCTTATTTATTTTTCGTAATTTGCTTCTTCATTTGCATTATAGTCGAAACATTAAACCACTGACCAATTTAATAATTGGGTATGTAACAAAACTTAAATAGTGTAAAGTAATAAAACCCCTGACTTGTGATTTTCGAAACGGTTATATCATTTTAACATCAACTATGGTTGCCACCATAACTTCATATGATGCAACTCGGGTATCTGAATCTGGTTCTCATGTCCGTTATTATTGTCGGGAGTCATATGTTTAGTCAACTCAAGCCAACCTTTTTCATATACTGGGTAAGTGTAGGAAGTTGATGGACAAATATAGGGTCATCCGTGGACATCATATTGCAAATAACAACATAATATCAACTTGTAGGGATTATTAGAAATACATACACTCAAAATTAGACAAAATTATAGTAATATGAATCATAGCATCTGGAATATAGTTTCTAAAATACTAATTTTTGAAAAAAATGGACAAGATTAGCTATATTAAACACTCAAAATTCAATGACTTGGTATTTTTTTTAAAAACGCTGATAAGATTATAGTCCGTTTGCCCAAAATTTGGATGACCAAAAATTGATATATATTTTTTTCCTTTGGTGAGAAGTTATATGCCACTATCTATCTTGGGATGGATTTTATTTTGTATTTTTTTGAGTAATATTTTATTTTTTATGATTTTTTCCATGAAAGTGGTATGAAAACATAAAGAAAACAAAGCACTTTCCGTTTGCCCGCCATAACTTCATCAAAAAATATTGAAATCAAATAAATTTTTTTTTGAACATGTATATAATTTCACCAAGGTTGGGATGGTATAAGTTTTGTCACATTCTGATAAGGAAACAAATTTTGCGAGTCTTAAACGTAGACATAAACATTCATAGGAAAAAGTGACTTAAAAACCTACTATTAGTAAAAAATTATAAAATGATATTTATCCTCTTATATTCACTTTAAAATCAGTATTTCTACAAAGCTAATAGTATCCCCTACACAATGGTACCATTTTTATGACATATTTTTTACTTTTCAGCATGGTTCAAGTCCGTGGAAGACTAAATTTGATGTTTTGCTGTTTTTAATGTAAAATTCAGGATTTGATGTCCACTTAATTGTCCCTCAACTTGGTGCACTTACCCTACTAGTAAATTTAAAAAAAAAAACACCACATATAGAGACTGACAAAACAACCTTCTAAACCCTGTAAAAGAGATGTCAAGTGTCACATGTGTTCCTTATTATGTAGAGATTCATGTCAAGTATTAGCTCAACCTCGTCTTCCATTTTTTTTCATTCGTCACTCCTCTATGAGCCCTATTATGATGTTTTGCAATTTTAGGAAGTTGTTAAAAATTGAAAATTTGGGTTTTGTATAACTTGCCATTTCAATCTTGGACAAAAAAATGCTTATCCACCTTCGCAAACCTCTAGTATTTTAACAAGACAATTTCCCTAAACCTTTAGTTTAGGTAAAAACACTCTTCTTGATAGTCTGGCGAAGGTATTTTATAGGCCTCCTGTCAAAGTTTGACTAGGTCAAAACTGGACCAATTACGACCGGTGGCTCAAGAAAACCTATCGCCATTTGAAATACATTTGTTAGTTCTCAGTCTCGTCGACTCTAGTGAATTCTCCACATATAAGGGAACTTGTATAAATTTTCTCATTGCACGTTCATCCAATGAATGTCAATTTTGGACATGGTTTTCTAAGCCCTTGAACTAACTTTTGATCGTTTATAGCAAGGTCAATTACGACCGATGGCCTCAAAAAAGTGGCTGCCAAAAGTAAAATGTTCATTAGTTTTGAATTTCGTCAGTTACTTTGAATTCTTGGTATATAGGTGGGCACAAAGGAATTCACCCATCAGGAATTTGTGTTTCAGAAGACAGTTTTTTTTTAACGCACCTTTTTAGCCCAGAGCCTAAATTGAACGTTTTTATAACTATTAGGAAATTATAAAAGAAAGTTGTAGGACCCTAGTCAAGTTAGAAAACCATCATGGAAAATTAGTAACACTTGTAAATAACTGTCTGAAACTCTATCATTTGACATGTTGTGTGAAATTGAACTTTTGGCAAAATGGTTTTTCTCTCTCTCCTTATCTCTTTCTCTCTCCATGGTTAAGAAAAGAAGTGAAATGAAATAAAATCAATACACGTCTCTAACCCTCTCCTTTCAAATGTAAATTATTATTATTATGTAAATGGGAAAATAAAAAATGTTAATTATGCTAGATCTAGGTGGATGCCATGTCGGTGATTTATCATTCATTTCATACTCACATGGTTTTGTAGGATGCAAGTAGGATGGCGAAACGACATGGTTGTAACACGTTGTGTATTATTGTAATTTATGTATGTTAATGAAATATATATATACATACATTTCTATGTTACAATAAGACCTATTACTAAAATTTGGTAATATGTAATACACGCCAGTTTTAGGGGTGCTTTGGGAATTGTGCATATAACTATAAGTGTTCTCTTGATCCAAATTTACATATGGTAAAAGGGGGGTTGGATATATATGTTAAGTGAAATGGTAGAGGATTGTTCACATTTAATGGAGTATGGAAGGGTGTATTAGTGAAGTTTTGTAACTTTTTTTAGATACTAGTGCTTAAGGGAAAATTTCATTTAAATATGGGTATTATTTGATTCCAAGTTTAGTATTGTAATAAATTGGATATTTTGTTAAACGAAATTGAAATTAATAGCTTATTTTGAAATAACAATGTTCAATTGATGATTAAAATATTAGTGATGTGTTTCTTACTTTGATCATGTAATAAAGAAATCTAACAAACCACTCAACTCTAGTATAAAATTCATGCATAACTACTCTTCCTGTGTGATTCTTGTAACATAGAAAAAAATTTAAAAAAAGAAAAAAAATTAGGATGAACTTAACTTTTCACACTCGATGACACCTCCTATCTTACATGAATTATATCCCTAGTTTGAGTTTGTCATCATAACCTTTATGCTTAGTGGCATCGTCGTGAACCCAACGAATAGGAATGATGTGGTCAAACATTATCTAGAGTGTGTGGTTCCCCTCCAAGGATTGGAAATCAGGTTTATAGTAAGTATAATGTGATTTTATTAAGGTAGAACTCTAATGTGAACCTTAACCCCCCTAAAAACCATGAAATGCTCCATCTTTCTCTTGCAATTGTCCTATTATGTATTGGATGTATGATGTGAAACTATGTGATCATTTCTTAGAGATAACGGCCCTAAGACAACGACTAGTGGTCTCATTGAGGATTCAAATTTCCTATTAACAAAAATTTTATAAAATTTTAGAACTAGAAGGCATATGAACTTAGACAGGGAAAACCCTCTTGAGTTGGAAGAAAACAATACTCAGGAAACCTAACCTAGAAATAAAGTAAGGAAGTATGTTGCCATGTTAAGTTCCATCGAATTGGTAACTAACTATTAGAACATAACTATAATTGGTGTTTATCCTTGGGAAGTGTTATCGTGAGATGTTATTCCATGGGTTAATCGAAACGTGATCTTCGTTGTAATGTGAATAAACCCTCTCGCATTGGATAAAGAACCTATTTTCTTATAACACTTATTATGTACTAACTCAATTATAAATTTATAAATGAATGGAAGAAACTTTACCTAAATCCTTAAACAAAACCAAAAAAAAGTTCACATCCTTTGGACTTACGCTTATTCCGTTTTGTAACAAAGGTATGATATAAGATCAAGATGCATGCCCTTAGGAGTGAATCCTAGCGATAAGACTTAGTAGTTGTGTGTGTATATGTTATTAGCCTTATGTGAAACTAATTACCCTATTAGAAAATGTGTTTTAAACAAGTCATGGAAATAAGGTACATGAACCTTATTCAACGAGATATACCATAAAGTAAATGTCAAGCAATATAAAGAAAATATAAAAAAAGGAAACAGTATTGTATTATTCTCACATTACGAGCCTCCCTAAAACTTAAGTCAAGGAGAGAAACATGATTGTATTAAATGTGTAACTCTAAAATATCGTGTCGTGGGACCTTATCTGTAAGTGTATATTGTAGTTGAATTGTTATGATGGGCCTTGTAAAAAAAATAAACTAAGGGTTGTTCTTGATGTGCGTCACGTTTTTTCATGTTATCTATGTTTGTTAATGTTGTTCAAATGTAGCATGTGTTGCATGTAGTCCTAAGTTATCTCTTGTAGTGTCATGTGTACTGCAATATAAGTAAAAAAAAAATTATTCTAGTATTTTAATGTTGTAATTATGTGTGTAAAATGTGGGCGTTACACTTGGTATCAAAGAAAAGTTTCATGCTCTCAAACCTCTGGGACAGATTAGAGTAGTGATGATTTTGCATGGTATTGATGAATATTATAAGAGTAATGTGATATATGTTGTAATGTGAGCAACGTTGTAATTGTGACCTTATGAAATCACATGTGGTGCATGTCACTTAGTGCGTATTTTTTATCCTGTTGACATGTTTGTGATGAGAGTATTCACTCTCCTTTTTGTGGATTCTATCAAGATTTCACGTGTGATGTACCATCTTGTTGTGTGTGAAAAGAATGTTATTATGGATTGCGTATTGTTGGAGCATTTTGGCATTATGTGATATGAAGTTGTATTGATGTATTGCATTAAAAAATTAATGTAAATTGAATTGGATTGTATCGTGATATCGTCACTTTGTTGTGATGAATAGTGTGTGTCACCATGTTAAAATTGCAATTGACTATATGTTGTAATGTTAGACATTGTGTTCCTCATACATATAATTCGTGTAATATGTGATGGTTCATGTCATGACTTAAGGGCATATGGTGAGCATATGAACCCTATAGTTCCGTGATTTCACTTTGGGTACAATATTTGGTAATATGATATATCATAACTCGTGAAATTAATGATTCTGTTATCCCCTGTATATATACCATGCGTAAGACGTTATGGTTAATTTGTGTGAATAACCATTGTGTTAGTGATCTAGTTATGTGTTATGTTGTAAACCCTACACTAACTAACCCAAAGAGAAATTGGTAAAAGTGTATGTTTGGAGTAAGGAAATGTGTATTGTTGACCAGCCACTCGAGCCAAGTATGAGATAGGAAGTGGAGTCTTACATAGGCTGAAAATCAACTTTTGTTCGTTTAGTATGTATGGCACTTGCTCAACGGGTGTCATGTATATTGTATTTTAAGGACAAGTTAGGCTCATTAGATGGTGACCTATACTCTTTTCTCTCTCCCTATATGGTTTTCATATGGATTCAACCTAAGTGTAGTTACGACTATGTTAAGCCTTTGGAAGTGGTGGAGGGATGATTCAGACAGAGATGATGACAGTTGTATTATTTGATATGTTATTTTATGAGCTAAGGTTTGATGTTCGAGTGCAAGCAACTGGTTGAGTGCCCATTTGGTGGTTGTATAAGGCCACATAATTATTGTGAAGTGTTATTTCTCTAAACGTATTTTATTCATAAATTTAACACTGTCACTTTTCTTGCTAGAATCAACAATTTTTCTTTATTGACGTGTTCTTATATTTTGGCCACTTATTTGGTTGTTGTAATAACATGTGGATTTTTTTGCACTAACCATGGCTAATTAGCCATTTACTTTTCTTAGTTCTAATTTTACGTATCACGTTTTAAAATTTTGTAGCCTAGCCTAAGGCTTGATATTTTTTCCACTTGGCATTTGAAATGGATTGTTATACTCATTCTAATGTCGTAATATGTTGGAATAGGGTCATGGGATTCACCATGGAGTGGTGGAACCTATGAACCCACTTTTTTTTATAGGGGTACGCCCCAAGGAGTTACAAATAATTATCATACTGTTTAACCATGAGTTATGATGTCACTTGGGTTAGAGGTGTTTGGACCTTATGTGCTCAGGGCCATAGGGTGACTATATGGATGAAAATGAACATGTGATCTTCAACCGCACTCGACCCCCCAAGGTCATGCTGGAGAAGTTGATGTTGAATGTGCGTGGCTAACTATAGGAGGATCAATGACTAAGATTTGGCAGTGTGATCTCCTGGTAGCTGAGTTAACAAAGGGGAGATTTAGAGGCTATGAACGGATAGCTTAAATTCCCTATGGTTTGTTTTCCTAAGTAGGAGCTGAATGTTGATCTAGTTTGAAGTGTTCAAATTAACTAAGATGAAAACTAATAATATATGATATTGCTGAAAGGAAATTAATCTAAACAAATCACAAAACTAAAATATTACAATCACGAACAACAATTTGCTTCTATTCTAAATAATTAAAATATTTCTACACTAAAACTAAACAAGCAATAAAATTCGGTGTCGTTATTCACCTGTGCTGAGTGTATTGAAACTAAACTAACTTATAACCATAACTTTTCCAAATGATCTATGATATGTAGACAACCTCCTACAAATATTCCCTCCTTTAGATCCACAGGAATGGGAAGAAGAGGATCTGTCACTGGGGGTTGCTATGAAAGATTCAAACCCTTTTGGAAATTAACTAACTACTTACAAATGAAAAGAAATTGATTTCTACTCTATTTGATGTGATGTAACAATGATAAATTGTAAGAATGAAGGAAATCAAGAAAAAAATCCAACCTGGAATTAATGTAATAGAGGTAAATTCAGTTGTGTAGTGATTTGTCCCCTTAGTTTATTCCTTTCTTTCTCTATGCATCCATATGAGTCCAAGGTATTGGGAATGCAAGATCAACAGTAGGAGGATGGTGCTTGAGCAATGACAACTTGATGGTAGTCCAGATGCAATACAGGTGGAAGAGAGATAGTGCAAGAGATCAAATATTGGCTATGCAATTCCTATCAAGATCGTAGCAACAATACAATGCAAGATACACAAAATTCTCAAGCCTTTTGGTTGAATACAAGCATGGAATATATAGGAATGGAGGATCGGAGGTTACTTCATGCACAATATAAGAAGGAGGAGTTCCAACCAATTAAATCTATTTAAATTATGAGAGCAAAGGAATGCCATTGAAAAAAGACTATTTTTAGGCAATTTGGTTCACAAACGCACCCTAAAAGTCAAGTTAAGTGAAGCGTCGTGTGTCAAAAACATGCATGAAGAGTTTTGGAAAAAGCATTCAGGACCGTCGCCTTGTGCAAGGAGGCGGTCCTGTCACTAAAGCCAAAAAATGCAGAGAAATGGGAGGGAAGAGGAAGAAAGCATGGAAAGGCTAACTAAGGAAGTCTAGGCTACAAATATACACTACAAATGGGTTTTGCAGCTCGAACACCTTCTGAAATGACATGAATCATCATTGGGGACCTTTGTAACCATTTTCTGACAATGTAGCACATGCAATTTTGGGTTCGTACATATTGCCTCCTCGAAGAAGCATCTTAGCCATGAAGAGGTATAAAACGTAGAGTCCGAGTATGGCGTTCCTGAAATGGGGAGTTAGAAGCTATAATTGACATGCCCATGTGTCGAAATCTCGCTATCTAAACTCCCGCTACCTGTAAGAGAAAAATAAGACTCAAGTGTAGATAGATAAAATATTGAAAAATAAACACTAAATTAAAACGACAAGAGGACTTACCATCTATGTGGGGATATAGAAATATACCTACACCAACGCTCTAGCCCTATGAACACATACACTCAAAACGAAGTTATAACAACATATATATATATATATATATATATATATATATATACTCATTTTCAAATTCATTTGCACATATCAACTTTGTGATTTTTGAGATTTGGACCCACAGTGACTGTTTTTCATTTTTGAGTATGGTTGAATTAGAATAGATTTGGGAATGGTATTTTGCATTAGGCTTGCCCCTTTGTTGTTTCAATACTTTTGAGAAGAAATCCTAAGAAATTCCTAACTAGAGCGGTCATAAGGGGCCTCAAAAAGGTAGATAGGCAGAGTGCCTTCATTGTCTAGCCTCCATATTGCGAGGTATATATGATGTTTTGGTATTTTGTGCTCATTCTAAGTGTTTTGACCGCACCTAGTGTGCGATGGAATTATACAAAACTATGATATATGTATAGATATCTCTTTTTGGCTCAATTATTCCTTGCATAGATTTGGCTTACATTGATGATTTGATTCACATGTGTACTCTTAGATGTTTAGAATTTTTAATATTCTATGCTTTTCAAAATGTATGTAGTGGATGTGAAATAATAACATAATGATTTCTTATTTTTTTGCTTTGTAATGCTGATATATGATAATGCAATCACATTGTGATGTTGAACTTTAGTTTCTCTAAGAAACTTTTAGTACTTCATATTGTTTTAGAAAAATGTGGTGAAAGAGTGATATGATAAGTGGATGAACTTGCCCCACTCCTAACTTCATGCAACCGATAGGATGCAAGGGCTCAACACCAAGATCCAGAAAGGTCACAAGTTAAGAAATTTGTTTAAGGTAATGATGAGAGAAAGACAAGGATTTGGCAAAACCAATTTGAGACACTACAACCTCACTCTACTCAATTTTTCTTCATAGTTTAGAATACAAATTGCTTTCTAGTTTATCTAAACTTAGATCCGTAGATGGCCACTTCGTTGAAAAAATTTGGTTTTGAGGTTTTAAAATCTTCTTGGAATTTTAGACATCTAACTCACTTTGTTTTGATTTATGATTTCACAACATTTGAATGAACTACTTCTAACTTTCAAGTTTGTCAAAGAGACCCCCTAAACCTTGCCCCATGCTATCAGTAGGAAGCATGGGCTCATCACCATGGGCAAGGCATAGGTGAGTTAGGGAATTTCTCTCCTTTCCCAACCCTACATCGCTAGTAAGAAACGCAGCCTCAACATTGAAGGTTGGTAGGGTAAAGAAATGTGTAAAATAAAAAAATTCTGTGGACTTTCATTTGACTTATTTATCTAAGAAAAATGTTTAGAATGTTCTTATTTCCAAAGAGATGTTTATGGGATAGATGTGACACCATGAAGCTTCTAGAACAGACTATAGGCAAAGACACCTAACCTAGAAAGAGACTATAAGTAGAGCCAAGTATGCAGGCCTTGGTATGGTTACTTTCAAAGCTTTGTCTTATCTTGTTTGGATCGATGAAATGATTCAAAAATAATTGATGATACCATGAATATTTGAAGAGATATGATTTGAATGTTTTGCCAATGTTTTTCAGAAGTTTTTAGGAATTTCTATAAGAATAAGTCCCTTGATCACAAATTTATGAAATGAACTGGTGAATGAAAATGCAATGCAGATGTAGTAATGTACATATGAAAATGCAGGTGAAACTACATGTCATGATGCCTAAGGTGAAGAAATTTGATGAATATCAAATTCTTCACCCCTAAAAGTACACAACGGAGAACCATTATCCTCAAAAAATTTGTTCTCTTAACAAGGGCCTACCATTCTAGGTTTAAACTTATAACCCTTGCTCATAAGTGTATATGTCAAATCATTAAAATCATTTTTTTTAAAGAGGCATTCGTGCACCTCTTTGTCACGTTCTTGAGACATGGTGTGTGGGTGAGCATGACTATGCTTCTCGGCCTTGTTTCCTATGTGAAGTGTCGTGTTTATTTTTGACACTTACTGAGTGATGAGACCTTTCCCCATGGATATGGAAAGCTTAGTTTTAGATGCACATGGGTTGAAAGCAAGGTTTACAATAAAACAACCCTCAGAGATGGTTTTGATGGGCATTGTTTTAATCTCAAATTACTATTCTTCATTTGTTAGTTCTATCATGTTCACACCTAGACCTAGGTCATTAGATGGAAGGGATGCTAAACCATAAAGACTACCCATCCCCTATGATTCAAAGGGGAGTAATATCGGATCATCACTCGTTAAGAGTTTCATAATTCCTGTTATGGTCTTAGTAGACACTGTTTCCACAAATATTGATTTACCCTTATTTGTTTTTACGACCTCAAATGTTTTTGGGTCAATGAATTCAACCTTTGGAATGTATGGGGTGCCCGGGACTAACTCCTTCATTAGAGGTGGTTTATTCAAGTCATTCGCAGGAATCTCATACTTCGTATGATATCCTTTCTTCTTCTTGAGGTTTTCTAAGTGTATATCAAAGGTCTTAGGATCCCCTTGAGCAATGAATACATTCCCCAAATGGAAGAATCTAATCCCTTAGAACATGGTAGAGGGGATAGCCTTCATTCGATGAATCCAAGGTCTCCCAAGGATCATGTTATAACTTGTTTCCCTGTCGATAATGTAAAACTCCGTCAAGATGGTTTTTGGACCAAGTGTGACTGGAAGAACTATGGTTCCAATTGAGGTCACTTTAAGACTGTCGTACCCCCGTAATGTGTTTATTGTAGAGGAACAATTTGTCTCTCCATATCCCAACTTCTACAAGAAAGAGAAGGGAACCACATTTACAGTAGCCCCATCATCAATCATGGCTCTCTTAATGCAATTGTTATAAACCCAGACTTGTAAAAATAAGGCAGGATCACCTCTTTGGGAAATTTTAGCATCAGATGGCATCTTGTCTATATCGAAAACAAACCCAGTATCCCTATCATTCTGTCCTGGAGGATGTATGTCAAAGTCAATATGATTTATTTGAGCACTAGGAGGTGGCGTAACATGGAATAGATGACCAAGACCTAGTGCATTGAACAACACAAAGTGATGCACATGTGAATTCTTCAGCAAATCTATGAGCAAAATGTGAGAAAAGGTCTTATTCAAATCTGATATTAAATCATAAGATCCTACTGGTTTTGCAATTGTAGGAACGTCATCATGTGGGAAGGAAAGATCAGGTAGGGGTTGTGAAGTGTAATCCTTCGTCCTGGTGTTTGCATTAATTTCATGCTCAACCTCTAGCTCAACTAATCCCAAGATTTTTGTGTTATCGTTTGAACCAAGGTTAGGAGTGACTTGAGAGTTATTGGAAGTTGAGGCTTCATGGTCATTGTTTCCTATAGGAATGCCTTTGTTTTTGTTTTGTGAATTCACCTTGAAATTTTAAGGATGTGTAGGGAGGGGATCTCAAAATATGCTCACATTAGCATTCTGAGGAGCTACAGGTCCTGTATAGTTAGATTGCAAGTTTGTTTCAGGATTTGCTAGGAACATGTCTATAAAGAGTTGCCTTTGGTTTTCGGGAAGTCTTTGCAGAAACTTGTTGCAATCATGAAAATTCCTATCGTCATGACCTCAAACCTTATGGAAACCACAGTATAGGTTAGGGTCATAATCTCTTGGCATTTGATAAGCATATTGTTGTTGTTGATTATAACTTCGGTTGTAGTTTTGGAATTGGTTCTTATAACCATGATTCATTTCCCCTTGGACATATTTTTTATGCTAGTGTGGACCTTGGGTTTGATTTTATTTTTTCGGTGGATGATTTACATTGACTGTGTTGACAAAAGACACAGTGTTAGGGACTCTTTTATTGCTCAATTTTTTGTTATTATTTTTTTTGTTTGGAAAACCAACGTTCTTGGCTTGATCAATAGCACTATTTTTTATAGCACCATGATTGCGATTCACACCATTAGGTCCTTTGTTGTTGGCACCATTGTTTTGATAATTTTCATTACTTTGATTTGGGGATACCAATTTCCCATTGGGACCATAGATCTTACATCCACTATCAATAGCAGCTTGGTCAATCCGAATTGCACCTTGCAAAACTTCCTCATAACTACAGAAAGGAAACTTTTGGACCTCTTTCCTAGTCTCTCAATTGATCGAATGAAGGAAAACATTACAAATTTCCATCTAGTCCATGTTGGGCAAACTTGCTGAGGAGTAAAGAACTTAGCGCCATCTCTGGATGAAATGGGTAGCAGATTCATTTTGCTCTTGTCTAATATGCAGGAAGTCCCTAATCCTTGTACACAACTTGTTCGTGTCAAATTCTTTGATGAACTTGGAAACAAGTTGTTTAAAGGAATGTATAGAAGCTTCTAATATCCTATAGTACCAATCCAATGTGACTCCTTTGAGAGTCTTTGGAAAGACTTAGTCACTACAGCATCCTAAGGAAGTAATTCCCTAATGACAGTAGCATAGGCCTTGGTATGAGCATTCGAGTCTCCTTCTCCCTTAAATTTTGGAAGATCTGGAAATGGGTGTGGAAGCATGACACCACGTATGGTGAATTCAAGAGGCTTCTTTAAGTACTCAGTGTATGTACCCATTGCGTAAGATTCCACCATTTAATATCCTTGATAAGGAGGTGGAGGAGGAAGATTTTGATAAGCTGCACTATAAGCGTTGACAGGAAAGTATGAGGTCCCTTGATATGGCATGTAGGTAGCAGCAATGGTATATGGGTCCATTTAGGGATTTTTTGAATACATATGCATGTAATGTGGGATAGCTCCAGGATATGGACTAGCAGGCGTAAAACTAGGGAACATCACATTACCTGTTATGGTGGCATTCAAGAACACACTTCTAGCCACCCCTTACGTAGGATAAGCTTGAGAAGGATGAGGACCCATCCCTAGGGTGTCTAACCCTGTGAGAAGATCACCTAGATTTGAATGAATTGGATAACCTTATTATATAAGATACTGTGTTGGTTATTCATTGGAAGGGATGTATCCTTTGTCATCAACTGGAACCCCGTGTTCTTCCCTATTACATGTGTTGGTTGTGAAGTTTGGGCACTTTCTATTTCTCTAATCATCCCTACTAAAGTAGAAATGAGATCTTTGGGAGAGGATTGAGTCCCTTGTTGGGGTGCCTGTGGCGTAGGGTTTGATTGAGTAAGCTCATGATACCCTGTCATGAATTGTTCAGTGTTATAATTCTTGTCTTCCTCAGAAGTAAGAATCTTAGGATAGGTATTCGAAATCTCAGAGGTTGTGGCCTTCATTCTATCCAAAGACTCATCTATTTGACGAAGAGGATTATTTATTCATGTAAATAGATCATCCTCTGTTGATTGCATGACAATGTGAGGTCTTCACAAGACTCTATGGTAAGAACCTGTTCCATTTGTGTTAACAACGTGGTTTTCATTGGGTTGACCATATTGCATATCTAACGGTTGATCCACCTCCTCCATCCTTACATAGCTAATGGGGTTTGAAGTGTAACTAGGGGAGGTTTGAATGTTACTTTTGTAATTTTCTCCCCATCTCGAAAGAGAATGGGATTGTTGTGGTTACATGTTGGTGTAATATCTATCAGAGCCAAATGGACCACCAAAATCTCTTCCAGACATATTTTAAAATGTATAAAATACCAACCAAAATAGGGGAAGAAATGGAGAGGTGAGGTAATAACAATGAAGGAAAAGGAAATGAGAAGTAATTAATCCTTCACATTTGGTTCACCAATTTGTATGGATGAAAATGAACACATGATCTTCAACTACACTCGACCCCCCAAGGTCATGCTAGAGCAGCTGATGTTGAATGTGTGTGGCTAACTATAGGAGGATCAATGACTAATATCTGGTAGTGTGATCTCTTGGTAGCCGAGTTGACAAAGCGGAGATTTAGAGGCTATGAACAGGTAGCATAAATTCCCTATGGTTTGTTTTCCTAACCAGGATCTGAATGTTGATCTAGTTTGAAGTGTCCAAATTAACTAAGCTAATAACTAACAATCTATGCTACTGTTGAAAGGAAATTAATCTAAACAAATCACAAAACTGAAATATTACAATCATGAACAACAATTTTCTTCTATTCTAAATAATTAAAATATTTCTACACTAAAACTAAACAAGCGAGAAAACTCGGTGTGGTTATTCACCTAAGTTGAGTGTATTGAAACTAAACTAAATTATAACCATAAATTTTCCAAATGATCTATGATATGTAGACAACCTCCTATAGATATTCCCTCCTTCAAATCCACAGGGATGGGAAGAAGAAGATCCGTCACTAGGGGTTGCTATGAAAGATTCAAACCCTCTTGGAATCTAACTTACTACTTACAAATGAAAAGAAATTTATTTCTACTCTATTTGATGTGATGTAACAATGCTAAATTATAAGAATGAAGGAAATCAAGAAACAAATCCAACCAGGAATTCACTAAACAGAGGTAAATCCAGTTGTGTAGTAATTTTTCCCCTCAATTTATTCCTTTCTTTCTCAATTCGTCCATATGAGTCCAAGGTATTGATAATGCAAGAACAATACTAGGAGGATGGTGCTTGAGAAATGACAGCTTGATGGTAGTCCAGATGCAATGCAAGTAGAAGAGAGATAACGCAAGAGATTGGAACTTGGCTATGTAATTCCTAACAAGATCGTAGCAGTAATTCAACGCAAGATACACAAAATTCTCAGGCCTTTTGCTTGAATAAAGCATGGAATATATAGGAATGGAGGCTAGGAAGTTACTTCATGCACATAGAAAGAAGGAGGAGTTCCAACCAATTAAATCTATTTAAAATAGAAGAGGGAAGGAATACCATATAAACAAGACTATGTTTAGGCAATTTGGTTCACAAACCCAACCTAAAAGTTGAGTTAAGTGAAGCGTCGTGTGTCAAAAAATGCATGAAGAGTTCTGGAAAAAACGTTCAAGACCGCCATCTTGCATAGAGAGGCGGTCCTAGGACCACTACCCAATCCTAAGAGGCGGTTCTAGGACTGTCGTCCAAGCCTAGGAGGTGGTCCTAGAACTACCGCCTAAGCATGTGAAGCAGTCCTGTCACTACAACCAAAAAATGCATAGATTTGAGAGGGAAGCTGGAAGAAAGCATAAAAAGGCTAACTAAGGATGTCTAGGCTACAAATATACACTGCAAATGGGTTTTGGAGCTCGAACACCTTCTGAAAGGACATGAATCATCATTGGGGACTTTTGTAACCATTTTCTGACAATGTAGCACATGCAATTTTGGGTGTGTACAGTGACAAACCTATTTTGGGGAGCGAAAAGGAAAATTTATCTTTATTTTACTACTTAGGAGGTATATGGAGTTGTTTTGTGATGACTTGAGGGAGGCATAAGAGACTTGAGGGAGACATAAGATACTTTAGGGAGGTATAAGAGACTTGTGTGTGTGCGTGTGATTAGTGCACTTGGAGTTTTATTATTATGTTTTTGATTCTTTGGGACAAATATGTAGTTGTTGGTGATGCTTTGGGAGGTATATGGAGTGGTTTTGCGATGTTTTGGGAGGTGTATGGTGTTGGTGTTATGATTTATGTGTACTCTTGCGAGTCCAGTTGTGTTTTATGATGTTGAGGATTTATGCTCCTCATTGTTGGTATGATGTTTTTTCCATCTTGAACCTATATAGCTATAGTTATGGTTTTGAGTTGCATGAAACCCCTATATGTGTACATTTCTGGAATTATATGTTGTTGTAGTCTTCTTATGTTATGAGTACCTTTGTATCAGAAGCATCTGTGATAAGTATTGTGTTGTGAGGGCTATGTATGTTCCTCTCATGGGTTAGTTGAGTTTTTTCAATGTGATACAATCATGGAAGTATGCAAAAATATGTCTTGTGAACCATTAGTGTTGTGTTTTCCCTGATGTAGTATTGTGATGTCAGTTTTATTGGGAACCTACAAACATAAGACAACAAAAATCCTAAGAATTGAAATACTAAGAGTTTGAGATTAATAAATACTTTAAAGGAAAATATTAAGTAATAAAGTAAAAGAGAACTATCGATCTTCATAGATCATTAAAATTTAAGATATTGAAAAATTTAGTTTTCTTCCTTGTGGTCATGTTGTATTGAAAAAAATGTTTGCTAAACAATGTGTGTCATTATTAACTTTCTTTCCTACGCACCCTTCATGATTTTTTTTAATGTTGCATCAAGGACAATGCTCTTATAAGAAGAGGGAAATGTAGAGCCACAATTAACTTACAAAATAATAATAATAGAAAAAAAAATGAATTGAATACATTAGGTGAAGGGTGACTTGTGTGGATGTGCAAACATGACAATTGTTGGTGTCAAGAGGTTGGCATGTGGAGGAAATATGGAAAGGTATGGGAATCCAAAGTGATTCACATACTTGTCATGTCCCTTGTCTAATAATGAAGAAATTCATTAAGAATTCAAAGGCACTAATCATGTAAAACTAGGCTAACATTGAAAGTGTAGCAGTATTTGGATAGTTACAGTCAGACAAGACATGACAAGATTTAACTGAGGTAGTGGGTGGTATTTGTTTGAGAAGGGTATACGTACCCATAAAGGAATGAAGACCTATCAATTTCATTGCATGATAATACAAGAACTTCATTTGAGATCTTGACTCCAAAAACCATGTTGAAACCAAGAAAACGTTACAAATTTAGCAATAATCCATTAGTTATAGCAATGCAAAACACTACAGGGGGATCCATATTTTCCATGATCCCCATATTCACAAATCCCTGATCAAGCATATCACTCATTCCATAACTTGAGGCACTCCAGAGAATATTCAGTGTTGTAAACCAAATGTTTTGAGCAAGGATACAATACAGTACTACCAAGGCGATGGAATGTTGATCCTAGGTTTGTGTGGTATAGAAGTTTACAATAATCATAGATATTTGAGAATCTTCATTGTGAGGCTTTCATAAATGATGACATTTCATTGGAGTAGGCCACGGTCTAAGAAATTTTATTGTTGATGAAATCTATTCTTTGTCTTCTAGAATTGTAAATCAATTGTTGACAGCCCGGGCTAGATCAGAGATTGACCTTAAGTTGAAGTGAATGAAGAAGAATCATGAGTAATCAAGTTTCCAACATGGGAAGTTAAATATTTCCTACATCCTCCTAGCTTGTGTCAAAATTGGAGCTCTGGAAGAGGGTAAGGATGTCCATAAAATTATAACGGAAATCTGGTTTTTGTTTACTTTTCCAGCTTCCTCCTAGTCTGCACCAATATGGGAGTATTGTAAGATGTCTTAACTATAAGTACCATAGCTGATATGCCTACAAAATGTGGATAGAATGGACTACAATGATAGCAGGATATATAAAAAATGAGTTTTTTGAAAATGCATTGGAACCTTTTAAGAAAATTCAAAGTCAAGCATCACAACCTTTGCCAACATCCTCCACCCTGTGCCAAAATGGAGGATTAAGAAGAGGGAATGGAGATCTCTGAGCATATTGTTGATGAATCTTTAGGAATCTTAAAAAAATCCTCAAAGGGATGTGGCCTCATGGGATTCTATGATTGTTGGATTTGTGTGGAATGGATTTTTTTACGAGGCCCTAAAACTAGTTAATTAAATGACTTGGTTACACGTGGTGTCTTGGAATGTGATGATTGCAAATCTTACAGATAAGTGACTAGTTGACAAGGCAATGAAGCTATTTGATGAAATGCCTAATCGAGATACAAAACCAAATCCCTCAATTTTGACTGGATTCATCCCTCCAGGCATGGTCTCCTTACCTCCATCCTCTTTAATTTTCATAATATGGTTCTTCATTTACATTATAGTAGAAACATAAAACCACTAAATAATTTTACAATAGGATATGTAACAAAACTTAAATAGTGTAAAGCAATAAAACCCCTGCCTTGTGATTTTTGAAAGGGTTCAATCATTTGAACATCAACTATGGTTTCCACCACATATGATGCAACTTAAATATCCAAACCAGGTGTTCGTGTCCATTGTTATTGTCGAGAGTCAGATGTTTCATCAACTAAACACAACCTTTTTCATTTACTTGCAAAGTTGAAAAAAAAACACCACATATAGAGAATGACAAAACAACCTTCTGAACAGCGTAAAAGAGATGTCAAGTGTCATATGTGTTCCTTGTTATGTACAGAGTTGTATGAAGCATTAGCTCAACCTTGTCTTCAATTTTTTTTTCGTTCTGCATTCCTATAGGATCCTTATTAAGACGTTTTGCACTTTTAGGAAATTTTAAAAAATTGAAAAGTTGGGTTTCATATCAGCTCGCCGTTTCAATCCTGGACAACAAAATGCTTATCCGTCTTCTCAAACCTCTAGTATTTTTACTAGACAATTGCCTCGATCCTTAAATTTAGGGAAAAACAATCTTCTTAGTATTTTTTAAAAGGCATTTTATAGGCCTTTGGTAGCAGTTTGACTAGGTAAAAACTGGACCAATTATGACCGGTGGCTCCAGAAAAACCTGTCACCATTTGAAAACTGTTTGTTAGTTCTCGGTCTCATCGACTCTAGTGAATTCTCCATATATAGGGGAACTTGTAGGAGTTTTCTCATTACATGTTCATCCATCAAACATTAGTTTTGGACATGGTTTTCTGAGCCCTAGAACTAATTTTTTATCATTTATAGTTACGTCAATTACGACCGATTGCCTCGAAAAAGTGGCCGCTAAACGTAAATTATTCGTTAGGTTTGAATTCCTTTAGTTACTTTGAATTCTTGGTATATAGGTGGGCACGAAGGAATTCAGCCGTCGTGAATTTTTGTTTCAGAAGACAGTTTTTTTTAATGTAGCTTCTTAGCCCCGAGCCTAAATTGAATGTTTTTGTAACTATTAGGAAATTGTAAAAGAAATTTGTAGTACCCTAGTCAAGTTAGAAAACCATCGTGGAAACTTAGCAACACTTGTAAATAACTATTTGAAACTCTATCATTAGACATGTTGTGTGAAATTGCTCCTATTCATCAGGTTCACCTTAAATTCTTGTTTTTTGTTCCCCTTGTAAAATAATATATTGATCCCTCAAAATCTAGTTAAGCAAGGGAACTACATAGTTGTAAAGTAGATCATAGATCTAATTGATTATATAAATGTGTTGTTAAGTTAAGTTAAAAAATTAAGATTAATTGATATTATTAATAATATGAATATTATTAATTATCGATAATAGAAATAATATTAAAGTATTAATAATAGTGATATTAAAAATACTATTGCTATAGTTTATATATATATATATATATATATATATATATATATATATATATATATAAAGATATTATTTAAATAAATAAAATAACATAGTTAAAAAAAGGAAATTGTTAAAATAGTGAAAGGCTTTTGCCGCAGCCCCTATGGGTTTGGTTTTTGTTAATAAAAAATTGAGTGGGGGGGCGGAGGTTCACCGACCCCACCCCCCACCCCATATTATATGGGATGGGGGGTGGGGTCAGCGACCCTACCCCCTAATAATTTTTTATTTTTTTTTAAAACTCCATGTGGGGGCAACCATTGTCCATGGCTTTGAGCCTGCATTTTTTTGTGTGGACGTGGGTTTTGTGGGCCGAACTCCTTTAAAACACACACACACACACACACACACACACACACACACACACACACACACACACACCACACACACACACACACACACACACACACACACACATTGTGTGTGTGTGTGTGTGTTTGAGTTTTAAAAGGAGTTCGGCCCACAAAACCCACGACCACACAAAAAAATGCAGGCTCAAAGCCTTAGACAATAGCTGCCCCACATGGAGTTTATTTTTAAAAAAGAAAATTATTGGGGGGTGCTATTACTTTTATAACCCAAATGTTTTATTAGAGACCTTTTTATTTAAATGAAAGCCTTGACCCCTTTGTAGGTGGAATAACACTTTATTATTTAAATAATTTGACCTCAATACCTTTGAAATAAATTTGAGCAAGTTTAATTAAGTTTGAATTTAATTTTTCTAAGACCAAAAAGGTAGGGAAGCCTAAGTCTTGCTTTAGACTAATTAATTTATTGAATGGTATTGAGATATTTTATTATTTTATTTAAAGGGGATCTAGGGGGATTGTGGACCCTCATTTGAAAATTAATAATATTAATTTAATGTAATTTTAAAATGAGATCGTGATGACCATAAATTTTATCCTTTCATTGCAAGTGGGTTTTACAAAAAAAATTATTCTATAATTTTTTCTAGTTTGACCTATGTTTGTTTTGGGTCTCATGCGGGTAAATTTTGTGGGCATTACACTTGGTATCAGATCCATGTGTTCAAAGCTTGGACCCTTGGCCACACTTGAAATCATGAAACATGAACATTAAACCTAGCGTAACTCTAACCCTAGAAAACGACATTGTATGATATTTGTATAATATAGTAAACTTAGAAAACTTAAACAAAACCTAGAATGAAGAACTTACCCTTGCCTTGGTCTATGCAAGAGGCTCATAACAGACGAGGGGTTCTTCCACGTAGACCTAGACTTTCCACCTCTAGATTAGGTTGTAGCAAATATTTTACCTAAGATATTATAGACACTACAAGATTTAAATGTTACTATACGCAAAGGACCTTTAGGAGGATGACCTACTAGACAGGGTAGAGAGCCATTAGTAGAGGCTCGTGCATCTCCACAACACAACAATGAGAATAGGGTAGATAACTCCCATGTGGGGTCAGCTAGAGAAGATTCACCTTAGAGGGGACATGGAGATAGGAAATCAGGACACAGAGACAAATCTCATATCCCTAGACTAAGGAAGGAGCATGTAGAGAGACCTAGGGGTTGACAATCTTCAGCTGCAAATCATATCAAGGAGATCCTAAAGCTACGCCCATCTCATTATTCTATCGATACATGTGGTTTTCAAAAAGAGGCTTGGTTAGTAAGCTTGAGCGGGTGCTTTAAGCTTTGCCATGTACTAGCAACATGAAAGCTCATGTTGTGATTCATCTTCTAAGAGATGGAGTAAGTGTCTAATGGAGGACTAAAGAGTAGAATCTCCACGTAGATTAAGAGACAATTACCTTGGATATCTTTAAGGAGTGGTTCACGAGATGATACTTATCCAGGAGGTTTATTCAACAGAGGATAGATGAGTTTCATGACCTACATTAGACATCCATGATAATTGCAAAGTACGAGAGTTGATTTCTGGACTTACTTTGATATGTCGACTATATGCAGGATGAGAAGGTCAAGATTCAAAAGTTCATCAGGGACTAAATTTGGATTTGGGAGGTTGGGTATGCATTCATTGCGTGTAAACCTTAGCAGAGGCCATTGAGAAGGCCTACATAGCATAGGAGACTAGGGGGAAGACTCTGCAGGCCATGGATAGAGTGCAAAGCCGAATCCAGTAGATGCAGGATAACAGGTCGAGGGGGTCAGATCCTCCTCCTTGTGGTAGACATGGTTTTTTATAGTCTTCATTTAGGCCACCACAACATCCACCATAAGAGTAGCAACAGCAGCAAACCCGTTCACCTTTCAAACCTTCACAGAGATTCAACACTCGAAGGGATGAAGTATGGGGCCTCCTCCTAGGGGTCATATTAGGACACAGGGTGCACCAAGGGCTCAGTCAGTAGGATATCATTAGTGGCAATCTCAACAGTCTATAGTCGGATCATCGAGATCCTAGGCACATACCACTAGAGTACTTGTTGAAGCCATATATCATTGGAGAGGACTAGGTAGTTGTTATAGATGTGGTGTCCTTGTAAATCAGTGAAGAGAGTGCCCACATATCCCTCGTAACAAGGGTAAGACACTGATTTCAAGAACCTACAGTTGGTGACATGGGACGTAGCCATCGGATCTATGATGCATTCAAGAACCGCCAGGTTGATCATCAGGGCACTGTGATAGAGACTATAGGTAGCATTGGTGGTATTCCTACCTCTACTCTATTTGATTTTTGTTCGTATAATTCTTTTATTGCACCATCTTTAGTAGAGCATTACAGGTTGGTGGCAGTTAGACAGGGCCTTAGTTAGGACATCGAGATGGCTTCCGGATCCAAAATCTCTATAGACTCTTTAGTTAAGGAGTGCGTAGTGGATTTGGGACCCTTCACCACTACCTCAAATCTTCGTATCCTTCCATTAGGTTCATATGGAGTAATCTTGGGCATGGATTGGTTAATTACACACATAGTCATAGTTGATTGTTATCATAAAATTAGATCATGTATAGATGATTTGGGAGTTGAGTTAGTGATAGCTGGAGTTAGGAGACCCATTTCTATATGTACTATTTTTGCTATGCAGCTTAAGCGGTGTGCATGACATGGGTGTAAGTTGTACGCTATTACTGTTAGTGATAGGTCAGAGGATGGGGATAATTAACCTTCACTTGATAATCACCCCATATTGCAGGAGTTTTCTAATGTATTTACTAGTGAGCTACCTCATTGAATTCCACATTGACTTGGTTCAAGGAGAAGAACCTATCTCACGCGCTCCTTATAGGATGACCACACCTGAGATTTGTGAGCTCAAGTTGTAGCTTGAGGACATTCTTGAGAAAGGTCTAATCCATCTTAGTGTATCCCCTTGGGGTGCACCAGTGATTTTTGTTAAGAATAAGAATGGATCCTTGCAGTTGTGTGTGAACTACAAACAGCTGAACAAAGTAACGATCAAGAATCGTTACCCCTTTCCTCACATTGATGATTTATTTGATCAAATGAAGGGGGCCACAGTATTTTCTAAGATTGATCTTAAGTCCAAAGACCATAAACTTAGGATTGTAAAGGTAGATATCCACAAGTCAGGTTTCTGCATGAGATATGGGCACTGTGAGTTCACAGTTGTACCTTTTGGTTTAATGAATGTCACCGCAATGTTCATGAGCTTGATGAACATGGTGTTCAGGAATTTTTTAGATTGCTTTGAGCTCATCTTTCTTGATGACATTCTGATATACTCATGTACACGTGACGAGCAAGAGGATCACCTTCGTCAGGTCCTACAATGTCTTCGTGAGCAGTAGCTTTATAGGAACCTAGAAAAGTGTGCATTATTTGAGTCAGAGGTGTATTATTTGGGTCACATCATTTTTGGGGAAGGTATCACAGTCAATCCTACCAAGATCAGAGCCCATATGGTTTGGCCAACACCCACTAGAGTGGCCGAGGTGTGTAGTTTCATGGGTTTGGCAGGATACTACATGATATTTCTTCATGACTTTTCTCAGGTTGCACACCCCATCACTTCCCTTCAGCGAAAAGGGAAGAATTTCTTATGGTCAAATAGATGTGAGCAAGCCTTCATGACACTAAAGGAATGCCTCATGACAACACCTATTCTTATAGTACCAGAACCTCACGGTGAGCTATTCGTTTGCACAGATGCTTCATCGGTAGGACTAGGAGGTGTGTTGATGTAGGAGGGCTGAATGGTTGCTTTTAAGTCTCACAAACTCAAGTATTATGAGCTCAATTATCTGACACATGACCTTGAGATTGCAGTAGTTTTTCATGTCTTGGTTCAGTGGATACATTTCCTTCTTGGCCAGAGATTTACACTCAGGACTGATCACTTGAGTCTTCATCACCTCTTCACACAGCCAAATTTTAATGCTTGCTAGCTATGTTGGATGGATTTGTTTTATGAGTATGACATGGAGATAGAGCATGTGAAGGGTAAGGAGAACATGGTTGCAGATGACCTGAGTGGATGGAGACATGTGGTTATGGCTACTTCATTGGTTACAAATTATGGAGTAAGATTTTGTAGTAGCTTCCTCATGACATATTCTACCTTGCATCTAGATCAGAGATTGAGTCTCAGAGGCCCCTCGAGGGGAAATTTGATGAATTGTCATTAGAGATAGATGGCTTTCTCAAATACAAAGGTTGGACATATGTTCCTAGAGATCAAGGCTTGAGATAGGAAATTTTGGCAAAGGCCCATCGTGTACCTTATTCATTCCATCCCGGGGTGAGGAAGATGCACGCCACCTTGAGACAGCTATACTATTGGAGGGGACTATGGAGAGACGTAGCTCAGTTTGTGTCACGTTGTTTAAAGTGTTAGAAGGTGAAGGCCGAACATCAACACCCAACTAGCCTTCTCTTCCCTCACGCCATACCAGAATGGAAATGAGACAACATTTCCATGGATTTCATAGTTGGGTTATCGACGTCAAGATACCACCACGATGTCATCATGGTCACGGTGGATAAATTGACGAAATCGGATCACTTGCCTCTGATGAAGACCACCTACACAACTAGTGCAGTGGCACAAGTATACCTTGATGAGATTGTTAGACTATACAGTATTCCACATAAGATCATTTGTGACCATGATCCCTTGTATGGTTTTTTGGGTCCCCTTTGAGATTTTGGAGTGTATCGATCCTTTGTCCTATCATCTAGAATTTCCACCCAGCTTGTCTCACATCCGTGATGTATTTCATGTTTCTGTACTTATGAGGTACATTACAGATCCACTTAAGTAGTGTAGAGGGGTGTTATTACTTTTATAACCCAAATGTTTTATTAGAGACCTTTTTATTTAAATGCAATCCTTGACCCCTTTGTTGGTGGAATAACACTTTATTATTTAAATAACTAGACCTCAATACCTTTGAAATTAATTTGAGCAAGTTTAATTAAGTTTGAATTTAATTTTTTGTTTATCATAAAACTGTATATGAGTAGATAAAAAAGCCCTTAAATTCTTATTTGTTATTCACCTTGTAAAATAATATATTGATCCCTTAAAATCTAGTTAAGCAAGGGAACTACATAGTTGCAAAGTAGACCATACATCTAATTGATTATATAAATGTGTTGTTAAGTTAAATTAATTTTATTTTTAATCAAATAATAAATAAGGTGATGATGGATGAAGCAAAATTATAAATTAACAGTTGGTAATATTACTATCAAGTTATAAAAATTTAAAGTAAGAAAATTAAGATTAATTGATATTATTAATTATCGATAATAGAAATAATTAAAGTATTAATAATAGTGATATTAAAAATACTATTGCTATATTTATATATATATAGAGAGAGAGAGAGAGAGAGAGAGAGAGAGTTTATTTAAATAAATAAAAGAACATAGTTAAAAAAAAAGGAAATTGTTAAAATAGTTTTGTCGCGGCCCCTATGGGCTTGGTTTTTGTTAATAAAAAATTGAGTGGGGGGAGGGTCGCCAAGCCCACCCCCCACCCCATCTTATATGGGATGGGGGGTGGGGTCGACGACCCTACCCCCCAATATTCTTTAAAATAAATAAACTCCATGTGGGGCCTGCCACTGTCCATGGCTTTGAGCCTGCATTTTTTTGTGTAGCCGCGGGTTTTCTGGGCCAAACTCCTTTTAAAACTCAAACACACACACAGATATGTGTGTGTGTGTGTATCAGGTATATATACATAATCTAAACCGTTCCTTAAAATATGGCAAATACCCATATGCCCATTTGGGGCAATTACAAAAAGAATAAGTTAAACAAGTAATAAAAATAATTATAAACCCTAGATGAGGGTATAAATGGAATTCCTAATAAAAAGAACATTTTGATCCTCCATGAGCTTGAGCTTGTCTCCCATGGCTTCCACCTCCTTCTCTACAACCCTAACATCTGCATTGTCTATCAATTAACTTAATCAAAATAACAATGTACATCCGTCAATATCTAAACTGTGATAGAAAATTCCATAACTCAAATCTATAATAAGCAAAATCATAATCATATAAATGTTGAATAGGAGTGGGCACTACATCACATGAATGATGTACATGCACAAGATGTAATTGTAATGCCCCCCCCCCCCCCATTTACACCTTTCCAAATTCATTTGTGAGGGATTGAGTTGGCTATGGTAAGTTGGAATTCCCTTTTCTTCACATCATGCTTCGATCTAGTTAACTCTGAAAATGAAATAATAAGAAGAATAGACGTAACGTTATAGATGTTCCTCTGTAGAAAAACCATCTAAACACTATGTAGTTTCTTCGTGTATTCAAATGGTAAGGTTTCATCATTTTTATTTTCTATTCATTTGAATCGAAATCATGTTTAAATTCTTGAGTTTGAAATATTGTCGTAGCATTAAAATTTGTTCAAATAAGGGTGTTTTACAGAAAAATAATAAAGACAATCCTTTTAAAGTTGAAATGAAAATGGAATCGAAAATTTAAACCATATAAGAATAATATTTCAGTGAATTAGGTAAGGCATAATACTTTAAAGAAAATTTAACTTTTGTTTTTACACATTACTTAAACATAATCCTGGTTCCCTGTTTACTTGTTTGATATGTTTGGAAAACTTAGCTATTAATAGTACTCGTTACCAAAGCCATGCGGGTGGTGCTTCGAACTCAAAAATTAGTAAACACTACCTATTGGTGGCATTGTTAAATCAAAATTAAACATATTTTTAATGAGAAATGGAATATCTCTATTAACCCCGAAATGAAAAAATCAAGGTTTGACTGTTTGCCTTGTTAGCATGAGATGTCACAAAAAATTTTACAACGCCCATATTTGATCATTTTTATCATTTAATGTAGCATGTTAGGAGCCCTATTGACCCTTTTCACTACTTTGGGTAGCAAATTTAAGTTAAAAGTTCATTTTGGTTTTGACCCGTAATTTAGGTCGTTAGTGTAGAAATAGAATTTGGCTCCTGCATACTTCTATTATTTCTCCGCAAAAATAACTACCTTCCCTCCGTTCGAATAAAATCATCTTGCAAGCTATTTTTTCAAATGGTTTTTTCTACACCATACACATATCTACCATTAGTTGAACGCCCCCATGAAAAATGCTTTCAATTCATATTGATTAGCCCTAATTTGGAAACCAAATGCATTTTGTCTCTAAGATAAATATCCTCTTTTTCGATTATTTTCACATAAACAAATATTCATTTGGGTAAGTGCAGGAAGTTGATGGACAAAAATGGGGTCATCTGTGGACGTCATATTGCAAAAAATAGTGAAATCTCAACTTGTATGGATTATTAGCAATATGCACATTCAAAATTAGAAAAAAATTATATGAATATGAATCGTAGCATCCAGAATCTAGTTTCTAAAATACTAATTTTTTAAAAAAATGGACAAGTTTATCTATATTAAACACTTAAAATTATATGACTTGGTTTTTTTTTTGAAAAAACTAATAAGATTGTAGTCTATTTGCCCGCGATTTGGATGACCAAATCTTGTTATTTTTTTTTCATTTGGTGAAAAGTTAGATCTAGTTGTATATCTTAGGATGGATTTTTTTTTGTATTTTTTTAAGCAATATTTTTTTTAATGGATTTTTCCATGAAAGTGGTCTGAAAATATTTAGAAAACGAAGCGCTTTCCATTTGCCCACCATAACTATATCAAAAAATATCAAAATAAAATATTTTTTTTAACATGTATAGAATTTGTCCACGCTTGGGATGGTATAAGTTTTATCACATTTTGATAAGTGAAACAAAAGTTACAGTCTTAAAAGTAGACATGAACATTCACGAGAAAATATGTCTTAAAACCCTATTGTTAGTAAAAAATTATAAAATGATATTTATCTTATTCTATTCACTTTAAAATCAATATTTATACGAAGCTAATAGTCTCCCCTATGCGATGGCACCATTTTTTTGAAATTTTTTCAATTTTTTAGCATGGTTCAAGTCTTTGGAAGAGCAAATTTGAGGTTTTTTGACCTTTTACACTTCATAATGATCTTCCATAGCTTTGGTTGGGGAAAACAAATATTTCCCAAGGCTTAAGGTCTGCAGATAGATCCATGATCATGGTTTCAAAAGCGCGATAGTGGTTTTTATAACACAAACTACGAGCGTGCTTTATGAACCACGATCGCGGTTTATAAAGCATGCTCACAGTTCTTAAATCATATTTACACACATCCCAATGTCTAAATTACCATGTGATTTTTACTCTCTGACCTTATCATACGAATTACTGTGAAATTATGTCTTTCTCTACACGTTTTTCTTATCGCTGGAACTGAAAAATCATGGGAGACAAGAAACAAAGTCAAAAAAGGAAGTCATTAATTTAAAAAACACCAAAGAAATTAGAGGCCAACAAAATTCAAAATTCTGAGTGAATGTGGAATCTTCGTGAATCAAGAAGAGGTTCATCTTCAACCCCAACTATTGTAAGCAATGAAAACCAGGTAATGTTTCTACTGTCAATGTTGAAGTTGAATTAAATACTCGTGTTGAAGATGTTTTTACTATCAATGTTGAAGAAGAATTAAATACTCATGATGTAGCAAATGTTGAAACTGAAGGAAACAATGAAAATGTGAATAACGAAATTCATATGGAAACTGTAGACAGGAAAAATTTGACAAAAACACCTCCTAGGATTTTACGTAAGAAACCTAATTTTTTTATTGAAATTGATGAAAACATTTTGAAACCAATGTCTGAAAAACTTTCTAAACGAAAAATCAGAAGAAAAGCCACTGAAATTTGGGATAATCATTTTGAAATTTTAAATGATTCCCAAAGATGTCAATTGTTGGTTCGTTTGATGAAATTGATTAAAATGAGACCTATATTAAAAACCTTAGGATTGACAACATCTAATATACGTGGTCAAACATCTACAATTGTTGAAAACCTTCATGATGCATATCACACTGTTGGTGTCAAGAGACACACTAGGGATAGTAATATTGTGCGTCGTGTACTTGCTACTAGTGTTGTAAGTGAATCAATAAAAAAACAACGTTTGATTACACAAACAAGTCAAATGTTGCAAGTTAATCGAAAAACTCTAATGAAAGCAATTGAAAGACGTAATATCCTTCAATCACTCAATAACGCTGATTTTTGGGCATTTTCTGCTAGAGCACCGCGTAAGGACAAAAATAATTTTGATGCTATAAGAGAATTTGTTATTCAATTTTGGCATGATAACACTAGAGTTTCACCTAATACAAGAGATGTTATAATATGGAGAGTTGGTTCTACTAATCGTGAACCACATCCAAAGCATTTCTTAGATATGACTCAAACTCAATTTTTTCATAAGTTTGAACAAGAGAATCTAGAAATTAAAATGAGTCAACACTTTTTTGAAATATTGAAACCATTCTATGTGAAAATCAACCACACTCGCACCACTTGTTGTTGTAGGCAACATGTTGAATTTGTGATGCATTATGCTAATTTTTTACGTATTCGTTCTAATTTTCATTCTGAAACTATATTATCGGAATGTGGTGTTCAAGTTCCACCAATATCTTCCAGGGATTTCATTCCTACTATATTTTGTGAAAAATAAGTTGGACAATTTTTTTATAGTCAGGATTGTTTAGATGGAAGTTGTAGTACATGCGACGGATTACCTAAATTGGAAAGTTACATCCATGAGAAAATTGAAGGTACAATAGGACATAATTTAGTTGAGTTTGATAAATATAAATCAATTGTATACCAGTTGAAAGATGGAAAAGAGTCTAAATGGTGTGAGCTAGTTACAGAACAAATGTCTGTTTTTTAATTTTTGAGAAAATTTAAGGATAAAATTGTTTATGAGTATGCTAGGCATACACATAGAGCTTGATGGTTGGATGAATGGTTCAACATATGTAAGGACACATTTCTTATTGGTATTATTATTTTAGTGGTCGATTTTGCAGAGAATTACACATTACAACCACAAATGGAGGTTCAATCACAATATTACAACTCAGTACAAGTTGTCATTTTTGTGCATATAGAATTTCTACATTCTCCTGATAGTACAGAGAATAATTGAAAATTTTTAAGAGAGTACCACTTTTATATCGGTGATGATCATACTCATTCTACTGAATTTGTGCAACGGTGTTTCCAGTTATTTTATGAAAACTTGTCTGATAAGGACATCCACTTCAAACAACATTATATATGGTCAGATAATTACACGTCTCAGTTTAAGAATGCACGAATGTTTTATTGGATGAAAAAAATACACATCAAGATGGGTGTGTAACATATTTGGAGTTTCACTGAGGGTGGACATGGAAAAGAAGAGCATGATAGTGCAGGGGCATGTGTGAAAAGATCTCTTGCAAGAGAAGAGTTTAAGTAAAAAGATGGTGCTAAATTAAAAGATGCAAAGAGCATAGTGGAATGGTGTATTGACAACATGGCTTGAGGTTCTCAAGAAAATTCCACAGTTCACAGATATTTTTGGTTGATAGAGGAACAACAAATTACTAACTACGAGGATTGTATGACACTCACTGGGTCCAGTGATATGCACTCATTTTGTAGCTCAGATGCTACTTCGTGGGCCGTATGGACAAGAAAGTTGACATGCTTTTGTGCATCTTGTATCGAATTTGTCACTACTGAGTGTGATTCACAAGAATGGGTGGATGGATGGATTTGTAGGCCTCTAACTCCGCTTCCTAGTCATCAACCTCCACAAGCATTACGACTTGTTTCTGCAAATGAAGTTGCAACATCCAAGGACTTTGATAAAATTTTGATTTTGGTGTGACAAGTTATTTATGGTTATTTATTTAATTTTTGTATTGAGCTATATCCATTGAAATTTTAATATGTAATTTAAATTTGAGTTGTTCAACCTTTGTTTTTTTGTAGGACATTTGTTTGCAATCATTGCGACAAAAGACAATGAAGAAGGAACAGACTATTTCTTATGTTGTTGCATCAAGGAAAGAAAGAAGTTGACGTCTCCTATTATAGATGGCAAAGATATTGAGTATCCTATAAGGTTAGTGGTAGTTACTGAAACTTGGCTTCGACAGTATCCATTAAAAAACTCCTATGTTTGGGTGTTTGAAGACTTTGAGACACACAGGAAAATACTCTTATATTCACATCTAGTTCTAGCGACAAATATTCAACTGTATAGATATCGAGAAAGTCCTAATAACAAGATTCTTTGGAAGGTTCAAGAGTCAGATCATGAAGCAATCTTTTCCGCTATTCAGAGTAGATCCAATCCTAATGGTTCATTGGAATCAATTTACAATGCTCATGTCTGGTATATGTAATTTCTTTGATATATATAAATTTGGTAGTTAGATAGATTTAAGTTCATATATTTTATTTTAAATTTGTGTATTTTGTATATATCTAGTATGGTTTTGATTTGAAACTTAAATTTCTTTGACTAACACTTTTATGTTCAGGTTAATGGTGCCAGAAAAGCTTCCACCTTCACATGGTTAGCACTGTTAGTAGAGAATTTTAAATTCTCAAAGCTAAGAGAAGCTTTCATTGTTTTACAAGAAAAGAGAAGCAATTAACAACGATTTATGTACCCGTGGAGGGGGTTCTTAGCTCTGAAGGAGGTAGCTCCGAAGCACATGGAGCTTAGAGAATCGAAACGACTCCTCCCCAAGTGTTTAAAAGACCATACCTAAGCTTTTGCACAATCGGTTTGGTTCCATGACCCACCGTTTACAAAATATAGTGTTTGACAGCCTTACATTGGCTCAAACTACACTATTTCACGCGTTTGCAAATAATAGGGCAGCGAGAGCATCGATATGAGAAGGAAAAAACTAGGAGAGGTTATTGTAGAGGGTCCCTATGGCAAGGTTTTGGATCAGACGAGATGTCTCTAGGTGTCACAGAGTCCAAGTAGTCACCCGTCAAAGTTGAACGATATTTTGGTCTCAGGGCTCTTAAGGGACTACGCCTGAATGAAGTAGCCAGGAACCAACAACCTTGTCACGCACCAACAATTCCTCCTCTAGTGTTCACCTAGCCACCTAGATGTTTTGGCATAGTCAGTTCAGCGACCGATCCACCGTTTGCAAAATATAGCGTTTGACAGCCTTACACTGGCTCAAACTGCACTATTTTACGTGTTTGTAAACAATAGGGCAGGGAGAGCACCAATATGAGAAGGAAAAAACTGGGAGAGGCTATTGTAGAGGGTCTCTATGCCAAGGTTTGGGATCAAACGAGATAGCTCTAGGTATTACGGAGTTCGAGTAGTCACCTGTTGAAGTTAAACGATATTTTGGTCTCAAGGCTCTTAAGGGACTACGCTCGAACGAAGTATCCCGGAAGCAACGACCTTTTTGAGCACCAAAACAAAGCCTCCTCTAGTGTTCACCTGGCCACCTAGATGTGTCAACGTAGTTGGTTCGGAGGCACGACCCAGTGTTTGCAAAATATAGCGTTTGAGAGCCTTACGCTGGCTAAAACTGCACTATTTCGCACATTTGCAAACAATAGGGCAGCGAGAGCACCAATCTGAGAAGGAAAAAACTGAGAGAGGATATTGTATAGGGTCCCTATTTAGAGGTGTGGGATTAGATGAGACATTTCTAGGTGCCCCGGAGTCCGAGTAGTCACCCGTCGAAGTTGAACAATATTTTGGTCTCAAGACTCTTAAGGGACTATGCCCGAACGAAGTAGCCCAGAAGCAATGACCTTGTCACGGACCAAAACAAAACCTCCTTTAGTGTTCACCTGGCCACTTAGACATTTTGGCATAGTCAGTTCAGTGACATGACCCACCGTTTGCAAAATATAGCGTTTGACAGCCTTACACTGGCTCAAACTGCACTATTTCACGCGTTTGCAAATAATAGGGAAGCGAGAGAACCGATATGAGAAGGAAAAAACTAAAAGATATTATTGTAGAGGGTCCCTACACTGAGGTTTGGGATCAAATGAGATGTCACTAGGTGCCACAGAGTCCGAGTAGTCACTCGTCGAAGTTGAACGATATTTTAGTCTAAGGGCTCTTAAGGAACTACGCTCGAACGAAGTAACCCAGAAGCAAAAAATTTGTTGCGCACCAAAACAACATATCCTCTAGTGTTCACCTAGCCACTTGGATGTGTCAGGGTAGTCGGTTTGGTGACACAACCCACCGTTTGCAAAATATAGCGTTTGACAGCCTTACACTGGCTCAAATTGCACTATTTCACGTGTTTGCAAACAATAGGGCAAGGAGAGCACCGATTCGAGAAGGAAAAAACTAAGAGAGGATATTGTATAGGGTCCCTATGTTGAGGTGTGGGATTAGACAAGACATCTCTAGGTGCCACGGTGTCCGAGTAGTCACCCGTCGAAGTTGAATGATATTTTGGTCTCAGGGCTCTTAAGGGAGTACGCCCGAACGAAGTAGCCCAGAAATAATGACTTTGTCGCACACCAAAACAACACCTCCTCTAGTGTTCACCAGGTCACCCAGATGTGTCAGCATAATCGGTTTGGTGCCACGACGTCCTAAGGCATGACTTCTCACTCCTCACCTACATTCATTTTTTAGGACTCAAAATATTCAATGTCACTTGTTTACCTTCCATCTCTCTTGTTCTCTTTAGACTTGCCTCTATCCTCTTAGGTGCTTCATCACTGTCCTTGCTTTTCTCTCTTGAGCTATGTTGATGTGGTGATCTCTCTCCATCCTCTGCTGCCCCAACAATGTGCTTACATGCTCATTATGTTTTCATTGTAATATTGTCATGCTCTTGGCTACCTTGAAACTTTTTACATACTTTTCATCCCTTAATGGGTATCTAATACCCTAATTATCATGCTTTGAAGATTCACAAGAATAAAGCATTCCCTTGTTATTCTAATAGTGGATTAAGTATTTGAATATAAGTCAAGAATACTAAATGGAGTTGAAATTAAATGAGCCATAATTGCTAGTGAAGTAAGAACTAGTGAAAAGTGGTGAGTAGAGGTAAGTCATGTTAAAGGAATGAAATGCATTTATTAATTGTTTCTAATACTATGGTGAGAATCTGAACATATGAATAAGATTATCAATAAAATGCTAAGGCAAGTAGCTTCAAGTTTGCATATTTGGATGGAATTTTAGAAGGAGAGTGAAGTGGCCAATAAAGTCACTTATGAAGCATGCTAAAAGAAGTGAAGGAAACAAATAAGTGAGAGCCTATGAAGGAATAAGAGGAAAATAGTTTCCATGCACGAGAAACATGAAAAAGAGAAAAGAATTCTCATAATGGAGAACATAGCACAAAAGAATAATAATGGAGGAGAAAGGAAGTGCAAAATGAAATGCTTAGAGAATAAATAGGTACTCATTCAATATGAAATGGGAAACAAGAGGAAAGTGGCAAGAAAAGGTCAAATTTCAGTTTGAGGCAAGCATGTAATGGCTGTGATCAATAAATGAAGAAAGTGAATCAGAGAGTGAATAATTGTTGTACATGAGGAAATACAAAGGCTTGAGGAGATATGTATGACAAGATATTCAAAGCAACAAGATACAAGTCAAGATAAAAAAGAGTGAACAATGGCAGAATAAGAAAGAGAAAGAAAGAAGTCTTGAATGTACAAGTGAATAAAATGAAAGAGAGGATGGTAAGTCCAAGAAGAAAGAGACAAACAATGAAAATGAAAGAGAGAAGTGAATCTACTTTAAACGATAATCAAATTGAATGTTTAACTTCTTAGTTGATTGGCATATAGCACCAAATTATAAAGAGATAAGGTGTGTACATCTATTGATTCCCTTAATTTCTCTAAAACAATGTAAATGCTTCCCTTAATTTCTTAACAATTGTACCATGCAATGTTACACCATAAGTAACGTTATATTCATGTAGTTCAAGATGAACTCTACCTCACTTATTTCTATCAATGTTCACATTAGTTGATATGTAACAGATGAGTGTTAGCTTTAAAAGAAACAAAAGTAATTACGTATTGCCCTTTTGTAGTTCACCTAGCATGGTTTTGCTTAATAGAATAGGTTTTCTTAACAATTGTACCATGTAGTGCTCCGGGACATGGTTTTTTAATTTTAAATCAAACATACATATCTAGAACTAATAAATGGTTATGAAAACTTACATAGAAGGATATCATACATGCAATGAAATTGAATCAAACATATAGAAGTAATATCATTATGAAAACCAACACACATGGATATATAAGAATCAAACAAAGTGTGCTCCAGATGCACATCTCTGAAAATATGTAAGTTCATAACATGTGTACATCTCGAACTAAGTGTGTCATACATATAGAACCACATGCGGTCGCAAAAGGCTATATATATACAATGGACTATATGAAGAAACATGTTCACTAGGACCAGATGGCCCATATGTGTGTGTGTGTGTGTACATCCAGGTGGACTATGAATCTAATCATGAAACATCTTCCCTCTCTTCGCCCTGCTAGAAGTAGCACGTCCACGACCTGGGGATGTAGTGGAGGGGGATGCCACTATGGATTTCATCCATGTGGTCCTAGGTGTCTCTAAGCAGGTCTGCAGCCTAACCTACACATTCATAAAAAAACATGTTTTTAACACCCAAAATTTTAAAATACATTCAAAATTTAGAAACTTGTACAATTTAGTTAAAATGCATGTGAAATCTTACTGCAATGTCATAATCCCTATCAATTTTTCATTGACGCATTGCAGTGACAATAGTAGACTCACGAGGGGTAAGCTACATATAAATAATTTATTTTCAAATTAAATATTTCACATACATACAAAATTTGATATTGTAGATTTAAGTAATAAGAAATAATGAACCTCCAAAATTTAACAAATTTGAAAAATTGTACCTCAGTTAGTGGATCTGCAGATGTTATGGCATTATCTACAGCAGCCTCGACGAGGAGTCTCTCTGGCAGTCATAAGTTATACAAAAAAACATGTACAAATTAATATTAATCTACATGATTACACCACATAACAGAGGTCCAAAGCATGTAATCCACATGAACTTCCACAATTAGAAACAAAGTGTAAAGAGAAACTAACCTGCGTAAAACTTATGTGAGGCGTGCCAGTAGCCTTAGTTCCCAGAGCAAATGATGACCCACCAGGCTCCTGTGTATAAAAGACAAACATATTAATATGTACAACATACACGTGAAACATTATAATAATAAGAGTGCAATCAAATGAAATTAAAAATGTAAGTTTGTACAACTTGAAAATTATATTTGAAACATGCCTAGCTACAGTAGCTAGCATGTCGACGCCGGATATTTCCTTCATTGGCTCTTGCTATTTAAAATAAAATAAAAAATTAATTTTTACATGTATGTACATGACGTACAATCAAATACATATATATTAAAATCTCAAACATGAATTAAACTATTGTATGTATATATATATATATATATATTTGAAATTTACTTGTAAAAGACCAATATTAATGGCACTAGTTCCAAAAACATCCCCCAGCATCTCATCTATAGAAAAGAAATCATGTGAAACAGCAAATGATGTCTCGCCCGTAGTGCATACGGCACCACATGATCCACAGTAGTGTGGTGTGATAGAACTGGCACCTCCACCAACATCATTAGATGTAATCTGGTCACTATGATGGGTCAGAGTGTCAGTGATCTCCCTCAATGCATGTAATGTGTCAATATCCATAACCTCCTTCACTGTAGGAGGGATAACTGAAGGCAATGGGGGTTTTGGGGAATGGGGGATCCTAGGTTGACCTATGTGTGCACTAGGTCTACTCTATGCAGAGCCACCTCCTCACCCAAAAAATTCAAAAAAGTCAAAATAATTCAAGACCTCATTAAGCACGAACTCGCAATATAATTTCTTCAAAAAATAGAGAGGAATCTCATTGTTGTTGCATGGTGGATAATAAAAAACCATCCACCATCGGTCCCAAAAATTGTTTTTGATTCGGTCATCGTGGCACCAATGGATTGGGAACCGTTTGCAAGTAGCTATAGGGGGCATTGGTTCTCGGGTCAGTAAATAATGCACAAATGAGGTCTTTTCCAATTTTTTTGTCTTTTACGGCCACATGGGATAATTTATCTGCATACCACTACCTACAATCACCTCTAAAGGTATTCCATCTATGTATTTGGTTGGTTGCGGAGTCGACTTTGCCAATCAATGTTTGCAATGTGTTGGCTAAAGTCATGCGAGACGGATTTGTGGCATGATTTTGTCTTATAGTTTGAATAAGGTTCTCAATGAAAATTTTATTATCTTAGATTCTTCCAACGATATTATCTTGTGTTCCTGCTGGTTCAGTGGGGACAGAAGGAGCCACAGGAGGCGGATCTATGTTTGGAGGAGGGTTTTGAGGAATGTTCGAAGGGTTTTGAGGAATGTTCTGAGAGTTTTGAGGAATGTTTTGACGGTTTTCATGATTTCGAGCTTGCCGACCAACTGACAAAACAAGAAAATTGTATACATAAACAAACATTTCAAAAAACCCATGAAAATGCAAAAAAAAACCTAAAATGAAAAAAAATGATTAAAATCGGGGGCTTACCTCATCATCTTGGTGGCATGGTTGAATCTATCGTGATCCAGAAGTCCAATGAGCAATTTTGAGGTGGTATTCAAAGCTCCAGTGAAAAACATCTAGGAGAAATCGCGGTTTGAAATGAAAAACGGGGAAAATGAGGACTCGCGGGACTACTTTTTTTTTGTCTCTAAGTTCCACGATCGCGGTTTAGAACCACGCTCGCGATTCTAAACCGCGATCGGTGGTTTTAGGTTGGGTTATTGCCGAACCTGCTAAAAATAGCTCCGCGATCGCGGTTCTTGAATTTTGGGTTTTATGTCCATGGAATTGTCCACCTACTTTGTGCACTTACCCATTTGGTGTGCCAAATTTATCTAGTTAGGTTTTTTAATTTAAGATTTAAATAATTTCATGTTAAATGTAGTATATTAATGATTGATTTTATACTTTCTCCTTTACTATTTGACATTCCAATCTTTACAACTTAAATGAAAGTACAATTACAATTAACAATCACATTTGAAATTTACAAACAACTAATAACACGACTTCAATAAACACTTTAGTACCATATAAACTACTAATATTCATAATTTCCTTTTTGGTGTTAGTAGTTTACACTAATATTCATCTCAATATTGTAGATTTTAATAGTGATTTCATTGATTTATGTACTTACTAATGACTTCATTTATTTATCTACCCACCTCATTTTAATTTGGAACATGCATATCAACGTAATGGTGGAGTTTTTAATTATCAAATGGATCATGTAAAGTCCCACTGATTTCTCAAGAACATCAATTACAATTATTCTTAGATCAAATGTAGAGTCCACATGTGGATGTAAATCCACTCACTCTATCACTTCTTTGTCTGAAATCACAATTCAAATGCTCCCAACTCCATAAAATATGATCCCTTAATAAATTTGAAACACTCCAAACTTGTGGAGGTTGTGGATGATTATTACCATGTAGGTAGATAATTAGAGTTTGAACTGTGATTTTCACATCATACAGTCCTACAAAATTGAAACTCACGGTTATTGAACAGTTAAAGCATGACCTAGAATTAACATGTTTAATCTCATTATATTATGGGATAGTAAAACTCTCTTGAAACATAATGATAGGATAATAACTTATACATGATTGCAAACTGCAATGGAAAAGAAAATCCAACAATCTAAACATATTGATAATTACACAAGAAGGATTTTTAAGAAGACCTAGGTTCCACATAGCTAAATAATATTACATTGAGATGAAGAAATGGAAGCAAACCAATATTTCCTATGGTGTTGGATGATGTAGCCAATCTCAATCATATCCAACAAGAACATGTCTTGAAGTGGCATCCTGGAGTGGTGATAATGAGATAGTAGCGGAGGAGACTTCGTATGCTACCACAGATGAAGATATTTTGATCGCAACTCACAAAATCTCACAAGACAAGTTTGTAGTATGTACGAATTCACATCAAATCACTATACACGGTGAGAAAAGATTATTGATCTAATTTGGGTTGCCAATGCCAAAGCATTGGTGGCACGTTGTTGCAAATAACTGAAGTTATTTTGGAGAGAAAAAGAGTTTATGACTGGGAAAAGTGGCGAACTAAGTTGTGTATGATGGGCAAGGTAATGTGAAGTGAAAAAAGAAATCAGACTGAGGCTAGACAGTCTTAAGGGGATCAAATCAAGCTATGTAAGGAAAACATGCTTGAGGAAAGAATGTTGTGGATGGTGCAACCAACACATTTTGACCACGGTGATGGTGCTATATGAAAACATTCAATAAGCGACATTAGTGTGTTTGGTATAGATGCATTCCTCTGAACAAGTTTTCAAAAGTTTTACAAAACAGTTTTTTCAAAAACAAAACCAGTAAAATACGTCTCCAGCAAGCAAAAACGCCCGGGACGGGCGTCAAATCTCATCCTTGGTGGTCAGTACCTTCACAAAAGAATTTATTTTCCTCGTGCCTATTCCCAAGAGATTTTATTTTTCACGTGCCTATTCACGAGAGAGTTTGATTTTTCTCATGCGCTAAAGTGAGAGGATTTTTCACATGCCCATGAACGAGAGATTTTATGGATTGCAGGACAGAGCAGAGTCCTGGGCATTGGAATTTTAAGTCGTACTGAGTTGCTTCAACATTGATCACCATGGATTCCTCGCTGGAGAAAGAAGTTGATCTTCCATTTATCGACCTCTCACAGTTTTCTTTCGACTCCGAGGGAATCAAAAACCTTCAAAACCATCCGGGGGTAGCAACAGTGAGGGAATCCTGCCAAGAATGGGGGTTCTTCCGCATTGTGAACAGTGGAATTCCAAATGATGCTTTCCAGAAGGTGGAGAGTGTTAGCCACGAGCTGTTTGCCATGCCACAGGAGATGAAGGACAGAGCCATCACATCCAGCCCGCATGACACCTACATTAATCACCCTTACAGGGAAAGCTTCTGGTTCCCAACACCGCCTCATTCCGATTCCGTCCTCGCCTTCTGTAACAAGCTATGGCCGGAAAAGGATAACCTTAAGTTGTGGTAACTTATCTTACCCATCTCTGCTTTGGTTTTTTCATGCTCACTCTAATGTGATTATCACATATGTTTACAATTTATAATATTTGATGCCAGCGAGACAATTGGAGCATATATACTTAGCATGGAGGACCTGAAACGCAAGATAAGTAGTATAATTATAGCCAGTTTGGAGTTGGACAAGGTGGAAACTTTTTACCATTCTGATTTCGAAAAAGGCACATCTGTTTTCCGTATACACCACTATTACTCCGATGGAAAATTCGCAGCTGGCGAAGAAGCTCTGTTCGCGCATACCGATCCCCATTGTTTTACCATCCTTTACCAAGACAATGGCGCGGGGCTCCAGATTCAATCCAAGGAAGGCAACTGGGTTCACGTCAAGCATATCCCCAATTCCTTGATTATCAACGTAGCTGACTCCCTAAAGGTCTGGCCCCTATTTCCCTAATAATTTATTTGCATATTTCGTTTGTTAAATGTGTTAAGCATATAATCATACGGTGAGTGCAGGCATGGAGCAATGGCAGGTACCGTAGCGTAAATCATCGCGTTGTTTATAAAGACTGGACGAATCGCATATCTTTAGGGTGGTTTATGATGTTTCCAGACAAGGAAATACGGGTTCCTGCTGAATTAATAGACGACCAACATCCACAATGTTACCGCCCTTTTACTTACCTCCAGTTCCGAGATGCTTTTATGAAAGATCGCATAGATATTGATGGCTATGCAGGCATAATTCCTACTTATTGAGACTTATGCCGGAATGTCGTATGGTTTACGGATAAGTGTTGTTTTATTTAGTATTTATGTTAGTTGTTCAATATTTATAAATATTGCATCTAAGGTATGTGTGTGATAATGAATAAGTGCATCAATAAAGATAAACCACTATTTAGTCTTGCATGTTGATTTTGTCTATTTATTATTTGCTATTAGAACTTGATACACAAGCAAATGATTATGAGACGAGAGAGCAAGGAGAGAGAAGATCTTAGAAATTTATTTTTGAGGCAATTATTTCGCTATGGAGTAGGAGCACTAGGCATTCCCCATTCAAAAGACTTAATTATCACTTGTAATCTGCAAACTTGTACCAATTCTACTCAACCTCATCAAGAGGCAAGTTACATTGCTTTTCACATAGAGGTGAGCTAAAGACTTCCTCAAGCTTGAATCTAGATCCTTGTCACCTATAAAACAATAGGCGAGTTTCCAATAATGTCTCAAGGTCTGGACAAGAGCAGCAACAAATATGCAAAAACTAAGTCCCACATAGAAAATACAAGTACAGACAATGCAAAACAAATTGCAAAGTGGAAAAGAGAACTCTAAGTGGAAATGTTAAAACATAAAGCCAATGAATACTCAAACAAGTGAACCCCAGTACTTGCTTTGGATCCTACACCAAACATGATTGGGTGAGTTATTTTTTAAAAACCACAACCATTGTGTATAAAATAAATGAAGTTCACTCACATATCCTCCCACTAGGTTCTTTGGCTTGGCCAAATACAAGTCTAGATTCAAAACATGATTGGAAGCTTAAATTTCTTGCGTGTTGATTCTGATTCCACTGCACCCAATGTTTTTTCCTTCAACTAGTTTGCTAACCTCCTACAAAAGGCAATCGACTTCTTATATATACAAAGCACATAGTTCTCCCTAGAGGGACTCTTATCAAGTTCCATTGAACTTGCAAGTTGGAGGACATAACTTCAACCTCCCAACATTGCCTCCTTTTGGGCGCTAGGTGGCATTTGTTGTAATCAAATCAAATACAATTTTTTTAGTGAAATAATAAAAAAATCATAGGGGTAAAATTTCCCATTACTAGCACAAAAGTACAATTTCCTTTAAAATTTTCCTAAAATTCAATTTTTCAATGCATATAATTTTTTAATTTAATATTAACCTTAAAATTGTCATAAAATTTACAAAGTATTATGCATGAAAAACTACAAAATTGGCTCTCAAACACAAAAATCATAATCCTAAGATCTTTGATCTCCTCACAATGTTCAATATTGGTGCAAGTACTTGTGAACCACACTTATTAGGAGTCATTGGAATTTGAAGTTATACTAATATGTAGCAATATTCATCATGGCTTCATCATTGTAGAATAATGTTGACATTCATTTAAGTGAATTCTCATAATTTTATTTAGAGTTTAAGTGATTAAAAAACCTTCAAAACCATCTTAAATGGGGAGGAAGCCATAGTGAGAGAAGCATTCAAAGAATGGGGATTCTTATGTGTTTTGAGCACAAGAATTCCAAATGATGTTTTCAAGATGTTTTAATATAGAGTGCTAGCCACGAGATTATTTTCATGTCCTCACCTTATGTAACAAGATATGGACTGAAAATGAAAACCATAAGTTGTAGTAACTTATCTTCATCTATCTCGAGTTTATTTCTCTACCTCAACCTTATTATCACATATATTAACATGTTTTTTTAGGTAATTAGAGGAATCATTACATGTATTACAAATATTAGCACAATCTCCACCAGCCTTGGTAAACTTTAACCTGGCATGCGGAAGGCACCACCAAGTGCTCAAGTTTCATACCGCCTTCGTTCAGCTGAAGCCTAGGTCTTATATCACCCCTGTAAAGTTGGTGCACACTTCATACCGCTTTCGTATAGCTGGCGCACACTTAGGGACATTGGTCAGACTACTCTATCAACAGTTTCGTACAACTATCGCACACTCAACGATATTGGTCATACTACTCTGGTTACAATCAAGGACATCAGCTAGACTATTCCTCATGCATGGACTATGTTAACATGTTGTAATACTTGATGACAACAAAATAATTGGATCATATACCACTGGATTGGTAGAGCTACAACATAAAGTCAATATTATCATTTTTTCTTGTTTAGGGTTAGATATTGAGACTTTCTACTACTCTAATTTCAAAGAAAACACATCTTATTTGTGTATATTCCACCATTACTCTGATGGAGAATTCACAATTGGTGAAGAAGCTCTATTTGAGCATACGAATCCCAATTTATTTAACATCCTTTATCAAGGAAATGGTGAAGATTCTATCCAAGGAAGGATAGTGGATTAACGTCAAAGTTGTACCCAATTCCATAATTATACACATAGCCAACTCTTTCAAGGTCTTATCCCTTTTTTTGTACTCTATTTGCAATTTTTTCTAATAAATTTGTTAAGCATAAAATTGAGTGGTGAGTGTAGGCATGGAGTAATGACATGTACAATAGTGTAGAGCATCACATTATTTGTAAACACAAATCACATATCTATGGTGTGGGTTTTGCACTATATAGATTAGGAAATATGGGCTTTGGTACAACTTGTAAATGATCGAAATCCACAATGTTACCACCATTTTATCTTCCATGAGTTTATGGAGAATGACATTTAAGATCCCAACAATACTATTTATAGTTATGCATCCTCTACTTATTGAAACTCTATCTGAGGAAATTTGGATACACCCTGCTTATTGAAATTTGTATTAGGTAATTTTGCATTGAATTGGTGATAAGCAGTTTAACCTATATTGGTGAAATTCTCTGTTAAAAAGGACATAGAATTTCAAATTATATGTTCATGTCAAATCAAAATGTGGTAACGTCCTTGCTTTTTCAAGATGATATATATATATATATATATATATATATAAACACACACACACACATACGTATTCCTTACAAAATACAAATAAATAGTATATTTTCACATATTCTATATAAATTTGTAGAGGACTACTTAAAAATTGTATGGTTTTCTAAATATGCATGTTGTCATTCTATACGGTTACCTATATTGTTATACCAGTAAAATACACCTAAAATCACAAAATACGATCCATAGCATGTCAATTTCCAAGCCTGGTTAAAAAGATTATATATCTAGTTTTATAGCGTAAAAACTATTATTGATGTGCAATTGTTGTTAGGCTCATTTTATTATGCTAAATAATTATTATAAATAATTTAATCTAAGTAATTAATATTACTTATTTAAGTCAACTTTTTGTTTAGGTATAATTGTCTTCACATGCTTTATGAATAAGTGTTGTTCCTAAATTTAGAGTTTGTATTAATTGTGCAATATATACAAATATTGTATCTATGTTGTTTTTTTTTTTCTAATGGATGGGTGCATGAATAAAGATCACTACATCTTTAGCCTTGCACGTATATCCTGCTTTTGCCATTTGATATTAGATTTTAATATACAATAAAGTGACTATGAGATGAGAGAGTAAGGACAGAGGAGATCTTAGAAAAGATATTGTTGGTGCATTTTATTTTTTGTTGAGTAAGAAGACTTTAACCTCCCCACTCCAAAGCAGTTATTATTAGTTATGATTTTCCAACTCATTCCAATCCTACTCAGCCTCTAGTGAGGTATCAAATTGCATTTATTTGCACATAGAGGTGAGTTGATTACCTCATCAAGCTCGAATCTAGATCCTTGACACCTAGAAAAAAAATTGATTTTTCCAATGAATTCCTAAGATTTGGACAAGATAAGTAATAAACATGCACAATGTAAGTCCTATCTGGAAAATAAAAGAAGAAAAAATTATTAAAAAAATAAAAATTTGAAAGTGGTAGAAAAAACTCTAGGTGGTATTGGTAATATGTAAAGTAAATGATTACTCAAACAAGTGAACTATAAAAATTTATTTAGATCCAACACCCAAGATGATTAGGTGATTTCTTTTAAAAATAATTCCCAACCATTTTTTATATAACATAATAAATTCCACTCACATATCCTCCCAAAAAGTCCTCTAGCTTGGCCAGATATAATTTTATATTCAAAACACTAGAAGCTTAAATCTCATAGGGGTTGATTTTCTTTCCACCTCGTTGGTACCCAAATTGATTCTCCCTCAAAGTCTGAGTACAAAAAATCTAGACCATGGGCTAGGGGCATCTATCCCAAACAAACAAAAGTAAAAATATTTACAAAAAAAATAAAATATCATAGTGGGTAAAATTTACATTCCTCTATAACAAAGGTGCAATTGTCTGTTAAAGAGTTTTATCATAAAATTCAAACTTTTCCATATTAGGGACATTTTTTCTGCAATGCATATTATTTTCTAATTTTATATTAATTTAAAGGTTCTCATAAATGTAAAAATCATTCTTCATGAATAACTACAAAAATGGTTCTCAAACACAAAAACTCAAACCCAAGATCTTTGATCTCTTCACAATATTAAGTATTGATGGTACACATGGATCACATTTATATGGAGTGATCCATGATTTGGTTTACGACACCCAATGCCTACTAAATTTGTAATCATTAAGGCTAGGAATCTTCATTAAATATCACCGTGAAGTAACAAGAACATTACACTCATATCTATTACCTTTGTTTCCCATCCATTATGATCGATAGCCATAAATCCTTAAATTGGAAAAATATAAATACATTAGGACTTGTCACTCACATACAAGGAGCTCTTTGTGAAAATCTTACATTGATCAGTCATATCATTTTCATGTATTATCTAAGTACCGCATATAATTCTACTATCACTTGAACATTTCTCTCAGGTATGTCCATGGATATCGAGAGGAAGATATTCTTCCACACATATATATTTGTATGTGTGTGTAAGTATGTGCAAGAATCTCGTCCTCTCAATATGCATGGACATATCTAAGAGAAATGTTCATGTGACAGTAGAATGGTATGTGGTACTTAGATAATACATGAAAATGAGATTCTCTCTCTCTCTCTCTCTCTCTCTCTCTCTCTCTCTCTCTCTCTCTCTCACACACACACATGTGTGTGTGTAGTGATAAGGCACCAATCCATCTCCCATATTTTTTTGCATAATGGAAAATTATATAAATAGATTTTCATAGTTATAGATCCAATGAGGAGACAATATATATCATGCAAGAGAAAAATGAAGATTTTTTTAAAATTCGAAGACTTGTATCTTTTGTGAATATATATTTTATGTGAGATATAAAGTATGTTGAACAAAAATAAAACTAGAAATTGATTTTCTTTCCACCTCGTTGGTACCCAAATTGATTCTCCCTCAAAGTCTGAGTACCCATTGTATTGAGAAGTCTTCTATACTCATTTATAATGTTAAGAACAACACTTATTGTCACAAAAAAATGACATTCAAAATTTGGTTATTTCATGTAATAAGAGGAGTCCATGCAATGTGAAGTAGATGATGATGACCATACACTTTCTTTAAACTGCAAGGGAAAAAAAACTAAACTTCAACATGAATAAAATTTCTAATAAAAATATTAATTCCCAAACATCTAGAATAAATCTGAAATGTGATTTGCAACAAGGGGCATGAGACCAAGAATGATCGGTATAATGAGTTAGCTAAAACAACAAAGGACTCTGAGACCAATAAACAATGATACTCCAATAATAGTAAGAAATATTATATTAACTATTCCCATGGAAATAATACTAATTGGAAGAAGATGCAACAAGATCAAGGAAATTTCATAGATGAAGATAAAACCCCTAACGAGGATAATGTGTTAGCTACATAAATAGTGGAAGAAACTTGTTCACAAAGTTCTACTTGGTATGTAGACTAAAGCATAAAAAACATATGATAGGATGAAATGATGAGTTCTGCATAGTTAATGCATCTCCCATCAAAAATTATTTTTATTGGGGGATGACACGTTCTACAAGGTTCAAGGTACTGAAAATATATGGTTGTCTCTTGCAAATGAGCACTACACACCAGCAAATGCCATGTATGTATCAGGACTAAAAAATAATATTGTATTACACAACTAGTTATTAGATCACAATCTCAAAGTTGATTTTTAATGCACAAATGGTAAGAAAAAGTACCTAATTCGAGATAAATAAAAGAATTATAATAACATTCCACATGTGCTAGGTATTAACAATATGATTATTTAGTATGTGATAATTACTTAGTCACTACTAAGGAAACTAATTACACACAATTGTGGCACCAAATATATGAGAATCCAAGTTTTTGTACCTCGTAAACATGAAAAAACAATAAATTGTTTGAATCTTTCCACCATTGAACAAAAAAAATTATATCTAAATCAATTCTCTTGTAGTGAAACACCATCAAGCACAATTCTCATATAATCCATATATAACTACAAGTAATTTAGACATTATTCATAAAAAACTTTGCAGGACAGTGTGTTTCATTTCCTTTGATGTGTCATGGAGATGTTAGATTGTGAATATGAGATAATATACTAAAAAGGAATGGAAAATATGGTAGATGATTCATATTCTAGGATAGATGAATTTGTGTAGGAATTTTTAAATGTCATGTCTATATTGTAGGTAGATTGAATTTAATACGAAATAAAAAAAATGTAAGAATGACATAGATACCCATACACTCATTAAAATTTTCAAACATAATCTAATCATTTTAGAAAAATGTGTATGGAAGGGTGATTCTTTTTTGTATAACAATTGATTATTATAATGCAAGAAATCTAGCCTTAAAACTAAGCTACCCCTTGACTCACCTAGTATTACTTAACCAAGTCTCAACCACTCACTTATATGTAATCAAACACAATTGAACAAATTTTCCTATGATCATCCTAAAGCCTCGATGCTCCTACATCACATCCCAATCACCAGTGTTGCACAAATTTTTCTATGCTCATATAACTATTTTACGAGGTGGCATATCTGGTTCATGTTGTTGCTAGTATAATGGTAATGGTATCATTCATTGTGTCATTTTTTTTGCATTTTTGAAAAACAAATATCTTTTGTGTGTGTGTGTGTGTGTGTGTGTGTGTGTGTGTGTGTGTGTGTGTGTGTGTGTGTGTGTGTGTGTGTGTGTGTGTGTGTGTGTGTGTGTGTGTGTGTGTGTGTGTGTGTGTGTGTGTGTGTGTGTGTGTGTGTGTATTTACGTATGTATAGTGTTTTTTTACTTGTTAAGTCAAAAAATGAATCTTCTTCAGATTCGTCACTTATTAGTTTTTCAAAAGCTTCCAATCAAAAGTTATTATTGCCTTTTCTAAGTCAGATTTAGATCAAGACTTTCTTTACCTTACTCAAGGTCATTTTTGTCACTTATACTCTTACCTCTCTTTTGTAAGTACTCATGATTCATCTTTGAATGTTATATGTGGTCAAAACATTATTACCAATGAAAGATATAATGGCCCTACATGTACATATAGTAGTCCTCCTATTTTTATTGTTTTTCCAAGTCATATAAGTCTATACAATCATATATTGTTTATTGATAATTCAAAATTAGGTCTCCATATCACATGCCTACCTTTTCCACTTTGTTCGATCACTAAACTGTAGTCACATTTCATATACCCCATCGAAAAAAATATAATAACAATGTATTTATTCACAAAAATAGAATTATCGACAACTCATATATGTTTGAATACATAGCTCCACTTCTTCCTTTACTACTCCACTACACATTTGATTGATCCGAAAATTCCCTTTTGATGTTCTATCGCATTTCTCGCGTGTGAATATTACTGGTTTAGGTACTAAAATTATGAATATACAACATTGTTAAAAAGGTTTTTGTTTTCACAAGCATGATGTAGTCCAAAATTTATCTATTTATTAATAGCTACATCAACATACATTTTTGAGAAAGAGTGAAAATAATAATTTTTATAAGTGTTATGGAAGTGGAGTATTATATTACGATTTGTAATGTTAATCCATTCAATATATAAGTAAAAATATTATTAGAATTTATATCGGGACATATATTTATTTATTGTGTAATTATAAAATACAATCTTAAATTTATTTTATTTTTTAGAGTGTTTTTTATGGGTTTAAATATATATGTATTTTAAGATGTTGCTAACATATTTGTGTAAGTAAATAATGAAAGATTTGTAATGACATTGACAAGACCAAGTAGTCTAAGGGACCAAGAGCCATAACTCTAAGAAACTTTCAAGTTTAGATCTTCTACTATAAATCTTGACTGGGAAATTAGCCGTTTTGTGGGGCCTTTCCTCGTCAAACAACTCATTTAGGCTGCCCACTTTTAAGTCATACTATAAATAGATATCCTCATATGAAGCACACTCCAAAATGAAGTTTCATTCAGTTCCAACCACCCTTTTATTGCAGAAAATATAAGTTCTTCCCAAAAAAATTTGGGGACCATCCATCTACCATTCTCACACCTAAGATGATATGATTTAGTCATCAAGTGAGCCACTAACATCCTAACCTTACACTTAAGCTCTAATACATTTTTCCCATATTCCCACATGGAGAAAAATTATATTAACATGTTAAAGTAAACAAATTAACATCTCACATGTAAAAAAAACAAAACTAAAAAATTATTAACATATACCAAATTTATTGTCACCTAACAAATGGGACCACACATGAAATATGTTTTAAGTTTGTCTTCTTCTACATGGCCAAATTTTATTTACGACAATGGGTTGTCTTTTTGTACAAAGTTTGTCTTCTTCTATTGGGCAGTGATAGACATGCATGTGGGAATTAAAGAAGAAAGAAAGAAGGTATTGATGAAAAAGACAAGAAGATAATGATAGATGTGATGAGTGGTTCAGAATTATCTTTAAAAGACTAGTTTTAGAGAGAACAAAGGCTTATTGGTGTATTCATTGCAATTTTAAGACAATATTCAGCATGGCTTCCTTGCCGCAGTATGAATTTTATCTTCCTTTTATCGACCTATCACAGTTTTATTTTGACTCTGAGGGCCTCAAAAACCTTCAAAACCATCCGGTGTTAGTTACTATGAGAGAAGCATGCCACGAATGGGGATTGTTCTGAACACTGAAATTCCAAATGACGTGTTCCAAAATTTTGATTCACAACAATAGGGAGAGTGAAATATCTTGACAGATTACGTGTTGTTCTAAGATGAAGGAAAATGTATATGTTTGTGTTAGGAAGAGGAAGGAAGACAGTTCGTTGAAATGTGATCGGAGATCAAGTCTTGCACTATTACTCGCTCGTACTTTAGTAGTGAAATATGTATTTTTTGAGATATTTTCAGGTGTGTGTGTGTTTATTTTCCTTTCTTCAAGGGCATGTGGGGATTGAAGCTTTTGAACATGAATCAATGACAATAGACACTTATGTGCTCCATAATTTTTGATTTTGTAAATTCTCATTTGTTCCTACATATTTGTAACTCATATTTATATACAATTAAATTATTTAATACACAATTAATTGTTTTACCATTAAAAGTGATTGACAGACTCGTGGTTGTAGCACCACAATTTTTCAAACATTAATTAATTTTATGTATTATGTTTTATAACATAACTTAATTAAATATATTTTATTTTTTAAATATTGTTATATAACATATTGATGAATTTACATTCTATTTGACATGAATATTACAATATCTTGAATTTATTATTATAATAATTACTATTATTATCATAATTATTGTAATAATTATTATTGCAATTAAATTATTTACAATTATGTTTATTATATTTTTAAATATAATTAGTATATATATAATTATAAAACACACACACACACACACACACACATATATATATAATAATTTATGTTATTGTTATTATAGATATATATATAATTTTAATTGTCACAATAATAATAATTATTATAATTTTAATTATAATTGATAACTTGTAATAATTAGAATAATTATGACAGTAATAATTATTATTATATTTATACTTATTTTAAATAGTATTATCATTATAATTATTTTAATAATAATAATAATAATAATAATAATAATAATAAAGTATGCTTGTTATTTCTTTAATAGTAATGATTAAAGGTGGTATTGCTAGTTATTTTATGAATATTGTATTAGGAATATTGTTTTACATATTTTGAAGGGTAATATTGAATTCAAGATCAAGTCATCCATAAATTTAGTAGAATGGATATCCCTTAAACCTTGATGCTAAATAATTTTAGTAGTAAAAAAATATTAATAAATAATTGATTGACCATATGAATAGCCATCAAATTTAAAACATCTTCACAAGAGACCTTGATTTTTGTCATGCACAAAAATAAATGATGTAAAATTCATTAAAAAAGAAAGTTAACGAATTTATTTTAGTAAAAATAATGGTTTAGCTATTTCAAGGGGCTGTAAATTTCAGTAATTTTAATGGATATTTCTATAATTTGTTCATGTATATATATAAGTATTATATATTTATATAATCTGCTTAAAAAAATTTACGGTCATTAAAATTTTCAGCCTGTTATTGTCTACGGTCACTAGGTAATTTTAAGACAAGTTGTAGAATGAATTTTAAATTCCTTTTATTGACCTCTCACAGTTGTCTTTCGAGTTTGAGGGACTCAAAAACCTTAGAAACCATCCGAGGGTAGCTACAGTGAGAGAATCCTGCCAAGAATGGGGATTCTTCCACATTGTCAACACTGGAATTCCAAATGATGTTTTCTAGAAGTTGGAGAGTGTTATCCATAATATTTTTTCCATTCCACAGGAGATGAAGGACAAAGCCACAACATCTAGCATCTACAAAATATTTATTTGGGCATACCGATCACCATCGCTTTACCATCCTTTACCAAGACAATGGCGGTGGGCTCCAGATTCAATCCAAGGAAGAAAACTGGTTTTACGTCAAACCTATTTCCAATTCCTTAGTTATCAAAGTATTTGAATCCCCAATGGTCTTACCCCTATTACCCTAACAATTTATTTTCATATTTATTTTTTAAAATTTTTTAAGTGTAAAATCATGTGGTGAGTGTACGCATAGAATAATGGCAGGTACCGCAACATAAATCATAACGTTGTTTATAAAGACTAGACGAATCACATATCTGTAATGTGGGGTATGATGTTTCTCGATAAGGAAATATGGGCTTCGGTGGAACTTGTAGATGAGCGACATCCACAACATTACCATCCATGTACTTACGGAATGCCTTATCTTACTGGTATGTTTCAGTTTTTGACCCACCTCAATATTCTCATTCTCTAAATTAGTGTAATAAATGAGGGCATTTAAGATGGGACAAGCACAAAAATAAAGGATTAAGATGGTACATGGAGTAAGATGAAATTATGGGGTTTTTTTGTATTGATAAAATCTATAGCCTTCACTCATGCAATGAGGAGTTTAAATGACACTTCGGAATTTTAATATAGCTTTATAATTTGTCATATTTTAAAAAAAAAAATTAATAGTTCATTTTTCATTGTCCACGCAAGAGACCTAAATGTTAATATGAGGGGATGGAGAAAATTTAGAACTTGACAAGTTATATATTTATATTAAAATTCCAACTACCATTTATCTAAGAGGAGATCTGAATGCCAAAAAGATCATCAGCAGGATTTGTTGTCCCAAAAGTTGTCTTTGGTAGCCTCATGGACGTTAAAATATATTCTTCTTCTTCTTCTTTTAGGCAACATCGAGTCATGGGACATTTGGAAGAAGCACGAGATGTTAAATTTGATGAATACCTATGTGTGTTAACAAAAGTTTAGGTGTCAATAATTTTACAATATTACCTTCAAAAATATAAAATAGTGTTATTTTATATATTATTAATCAAATACATAAAAATTTATTAAATGTTAATTTATCTATTTTCAATAGGTGTTTATGTATAATATTAAATTTTACATATATATTTTAAATATCTAAGTTGTATGGGACTATTATTTTGAAAAATTAACAGTATATTATCGATAAAATAATTTTTAAAATGTCTAAACAATCATCAAATTTAACCCCTAGCCCTAATGAATAATTTCAGGAGGTTCATACACATGTAGCCATTTGTTACGACTTATAAAAAAACATCACCATTCACTAGAGTTACAAGTGGGGAGTTTTCTTAAGGGTGAATTTATTATACTTTACATTCACTTGGAAAAATTTCACTCCTTAATTTTAAATGATGCATATCATATGTACCCAAAGATATTTATAAAATCATTACAAGTGACACGATGTAAGAAGGTCCTTAGACTAAAATAATACCATAGGTATCGAAGACAATGGTGATGTGCACCAGACTTAGCCCAAATAAATAAAAGGTTTTTATACTTAAAAATCATATGCAAAGCATGATGGACTTTTTGGGACATAAATAAGGGTGTTTTGAATAAGTTGATTTTTCATTATAACAATTGGATCTTATTATGGAGCCAGATTCCATGGCAGCATGTAGGATAATTTGTAGTCTTTGTTTCATACATGTTACTCATCCAATGAGAAGAGGTAAAGAGAGAAAGAGACTTAAGACCTATGTATTTATTGAAAACATGCAGACAAAAGGAAATGAGAAAAATAAAACAAATAGGAGAGGGAAACAAAAACTATGTACACAATATGTTGTCAATAGGGTAGGAGTTATGAAAACACATATTTATTGTATTCATGGACTTGTCATGGGTCGAATATGATCAAATGACAAACATGAAACATGAAAAAATATGAACTAGTTGAGAATGTGATGGTGACCCTAGAGGAAAAACATTGAGATTATAATTCCATTGAAAACATGAAGAAGGAAAATGAAATCTTATGAACCAAGTGATTTTCTTATTCTTTTCTTAAAAAATTCTATATTCGTAGAATGAACGCTCCAAAATGAGATCTTCACTTTTCCAATGTGTTTTTTATAATTAAAATTCCATTCATATCTATCGGAAGTGTTCACATGTTTGTACCTTCTTTTATCTTTACATATCTCTCCAGGGTGGCCTCTGATTACCTAGTGTTCCATTCTTCAGCAATGTATAGCTTATGGAAATTGTAGTGCCACAATTAACTTACAAAATAATAATAATAGAAAAAAATGAATTGAATACGTTAGGTGAAGGGTGACTTGTGGGGATGTGCGAACATGAATATTGTTGGTGTCAGGAGGTTGGCATGCGGAGGAAATATTAAAAGGTATGGGCATACAAAGTGATTCTCAGACCTTTCATGTCCCTTGTCTAATAATCCAGCACTTCATTAAGAATTCAAAGGCGTTAATCATGTCAAACTAGGCCAACATTAAAAGTGTAGCAGTATTTGGATAGTTGCAGCCAGGAAAGACACGACATGAGTTAACTGAGGTAGTGGGTGGCAGTTTTTTTATTAGGGTGTGTGTACCCATAGAGGAATAAAAATACAAGCACTTTATTTGAGATCTTGACACCAAAAACCATGCTAAATAAAGGAAAATATTACAAATTTAGCAGTAATCCATTAGTTGTAGCATTGCAAAACACTGTAAGGGGCTCCATATTTTCCATGATCCCCATCTTCACAAATAACTGATCAAGCATATCACGTTTGGCCATTTCATTTTATAATCGGAGGCACTCCAGATCATATTCAGTGTTACAAAGAATTTTTTTTGAGCAAGGATACAATACAATACTACTAAGGCGATAGATTGATGATCCTGGGTTTGTGTGGTATAGAGGATTACAATATTCATAAATTTTTAAGAATCTTCATTGTGAGGATTTTGAAAATGATGCCATTTCATTAGAGCAGGACAAAGACGAAGAAATTTTATTGTGGATGAAATCTATTCTTTGTCTACTATAATTGTAAATCAATTGTTGACAACCCAAGATGGATCAGAGATTGATCTTAAGTTTGAAGAGAATGAAGAAGAATTATGAGTAATCCAGTTTACAATGTGGGAAGTTAACTTTTCCCTACATCCTCCTAGCTTGTGTCAAAATGGGAGATCTGGAATAGGGTAAGGACGTCTAACAAAGCATAATGGAGATATGATTTTTGTTTACTTTTTCAGCTTCCTCCTAGTCTGCTCCAATATGGGAGTTTTGTAAGATGTCTTAACTATAAGTTCCATAGCATATATGCCTGCAAAACATGGATAGAATGGACTACAATCACAATAGGATATGTACAAAATGGTTTTTTTGAAAATTCCTTGAAACCTTTCAAGCAAATGAAAAACCTTGCTTCACAACCTTTACCAACATCCTCCACCCTGTGCCAAAATGGAGGAATAAGAAGAGGGAATGGAGATCTCTGAGCAGATTGTTAATGAAGCTTTAGGAATCTTAAAAAAAAATCCTCAAAGAGATGTGGCCTCATGGCATTCTATGATTGTCATATTTGTGTGGAATGCGTTTGTTGACAAGGCCCTAAAACTAGTTAATTAAATGACTTGGTGAGATGTGGTGTCTTGGAATGTGATGATTGCATATCTTACATACAAGGGACTAGTTGACAAGGTAGTGAAACTATTTGATGAAATGCCTATTTGAGATACAGAACCAAATCCCTCAATTCTGACCAAATTTGACTCTCCATGCATGGTCTCCTTATCTCCATCTTATTTATTTTTCGTAATTTGGTTCTTATTTTGCATTATAGTCAAAACATTAAACCACTAAACAATTTAACAATTGGATATGTAACAAAACTTAAATAGTGTAAAGCAATAAAACCCCTAACTTGTGATTTTCAAAACAGTTCTATCATTTCAACATAAACTATGTTTGCCACCATAACCTCATATGATGCAACTCGGGTATCTGAATCTGGTTCTCATGTCCATTGTTATTGTCGAGAGTCATATGTTTCGTCAACTAAACACAACCTTTTTCATTTACTTGTAAAGTTAAAAAAAACACCACATATAGAGACTAACAAAACAACCTTCTAAACCCCGTAAAAGAGATGTCAAGTGTCATATGTGTTCCTTGTTATGTAGAGAGTCACATCAAGTATTAGCTTAACCTCTTCTTCCATTTTTCTTTCGTTCCTCACTCCTCTATGAGCCCTATTACGATGTTTTTCACTTTTAGGAAGTTTTAAAAATTGAAAATTTGGGTTTTGTATCGACTCGCCATTTCAATCTTGGACAAAACAATGCTTATCCACCTTCGCAAACCTCTAGTATTTTAACATGACAATTTCCTGGAACCTTTAGTTTAGGTAAAAACACTCTTCTTGATAGTTTGGAAAAGAAATTTTATAGGCCTCCAGTCAAAGTTTGACTAGATCAAAACTAGACCAATTACAACCGGTGGCTCAAGAAAACTTGTCGCCATTTGAAAATCGTTTGTTAGTTCTCAGTCTCGTCAACTCTAGTGAATTCTCCACATATAAGGGAACTTGTATAAATTTTCTCGTTGCACTTTTGTCCATTGAATGTCAGTTTTGGACATGGTTTTCTAAGCCCTTGAACTAACTTTTGATCGTTTATAGCAAGGTTAATTACGACCGATGGCCTCAGAAAAGTGGCTGCCAAACATAAATTGTTCATTAGTTTTGAATTTCATCAGTTACTTTGTATTCTTGGTATATAGATGGGCACAAAGGAATTCTCCCGTCGTGAATTTGTGTTTTAGAAGACAGTTTTTTTTAACGCACCTTTTTAGCCCATAGCCTAAATTGAACGTTTTTGTAACTATTAGAAAACTGTAAAAGAAACTTGTAGGACCCTAGTCAAGTTAGAAAACCATCGTGGAAACTTAGTAACACTTGTAAATAACTATCTAACACTCTATCATTTGACATGTTGTGTGAAATTTTACTTTTGGCAAAATAGATTTTCTCTCTCTCCTTATCTCTTTCTCTCTCCATGGTAAAGAAAACAAGTGAAATGAAATGAAATCAATACACGTCTCTAACCCTCTCCTTTCTAATGAAAATTATCATTATTATGTAAATGGGAAAAAAAAAACATTAATTATGCTAGATCTAGGTGGATGCCATGTCGGTGATTTATTGTTGATTTCATGCTCACATGGTTTTGTAGGATGCAAGTAGGATGGCGAAATGGCATGGTTGCAACACGTTGTGTATTATTGTAATTTATGTATGTTAATGAAAAATATATATACATGCATTTCTATGTTACAATATAGACCTATTTTATAAAATTTGGTAATATGTATTACACGCTAGTTTTAGGGGTGCTTTGGGAATTGTGCTTCTAACTATAGGTGTTCTCTTGATCCAAATTTACATATGGTAAAAAGGGGGTTGGATATATATGTTAAGTGAAATGGTAGATGATTGTTCACATTTAATGGAGTATGGAAGGGTGTATTAGTGAAGTTTTGTAACTTTTTTTAGATACTAGTGTTTAAGGGAAATTTTCATTTAAATATGGGTATTATTTGATTCCAAGTTTAGTATTGTAATAAATTGTATATTCTGTTAAACGAAATTGAAATTGATAGCTTATTTTGAAATTATAGTGTTTAATTGATGATTAAAATATTAGTGTTGTGTTTCTTACTTTGATCATGTAATAAAGAAATCTAACGAACCACTCAACTCTAGTATAAAATTCATGCATAACGACTCTTCCTGTGTGATTCTTGTAACATAGAAAAAAAAATTTAAAAAAAGAAAAAAAAATAGGATGAACTTAACTTTTCACACTCGATGACACCTCCTATCTTACGTGAATGATATCCCTAGTTTGAGTTTGTCATTATAACCTTTATGCTTAGTGGCATTGTCGTGAACCCAATGAATATGAATGATGTGGTCAAACATTATCTAGAGTGTGTGGTTCCCCTCCAAGGTTTGGAAATCGGGTTTATAGTAAGAATAATGTGATTTTATTAAGGTAGAACTCTAATGTGAACCTTAAACCCCCCCTAAAAACTATGAAATGCTCCATCCTTCTCTCGCAATTGTCCTATTATGTATTGGATGTATGACGTGAAACTATGTGATCATTTCTTAGAGATAACGGCCCTAAGATAGGGACTAGTGGTCTCATTGAGGATTCAAATTCCCTATTAATAATTTTTTATAAAATTTTAGAACTAGAAGGCATATGAACTTAGACAGGGAAAACCCTCTTGAGTTAGAAGAAAACAATACTCAGGAAACCTAACCTAGAAATAAAGTAAGGAAGTATGTTGCCATGATAAGTTCCATCGAATTGGTAACTAACTATCAGAACATAACTATAATAAAACTATAATTGGTGTTTATCCTTGGGAAGTGTTATCATGAGATGTTATTCCATGGGTTACTTGAAATGTGATCTTCGTTATAATGTGAATAAACCCTCTTGCATTGGATAAAGAACCTATTTTCTTATAACACTTATTGTGTACTAACTCAATTATAAATTTATAAATGAATGGAATAAACTTTACCTAAATCCTTAAAAAAAACCAAAAGAAAAAATTCACATCCTTTGGACTTATGCTTATTTCGTTGTGTAACAAAGGTATGATATAGGATCAAGATGCAAGCTCTTTGGAGTGAATCCTAGTGATAAGACTTAGTATTTGTGTGTGTATATGTTATTAGCCTTATGTGAAACTAATTACCCTATTAGAAAATGTGTTTTAAACAAGTCATGGAAATAAGGTAGATGAACCTTATTCAACGAGATATACCATAAATTAAATGTCAAGCAATATAAAGGAAATATAGCAAAAGGAAACAGTATTGTATTATTCTCACATTACGAGCCTCCCTAAAACTTAAGTCAAGGAGAGAAACGTGATTGTATTAAATGTGTAACTCTAAAATATCGTGTCGTGGGACCTTATCTGTAAGTGTATATTGTAGTTGAATTGTTATGATGGGCCTTGTAACAAAAAGAAACTAAGGGTTGTTCTTGATGTGCATCATGTGTTTTCATGTTATCTATGTGCGTTAATGTTTTTCAAATGTAGCATGTGTTGTGTGTAGTCCTAAGTTATCTCTTGTAGTGTCATGTGTACTGCAATATAAGTAAAAAAAATATTATTCTGGTATTTTATTGTTGTAATTGTGTGTGTAAAATATGGGCGTTACACTCAGTATCAGAGAAAAGGTTCATGCTCTCGAACCTCTGGGACAAATTGGACTAGTGATGATTTTGCATGGTGGTGATGAATATTGGAAGAGTAATGTGATGTATGTTGTAATGTGAGTAACGTTATAATTGTGACCTTTTGAAATCACATGTGGTGCATGTCACTTAATGTGTATTTTTATCCTGTTGACGTGTTTGTGATGAGATTATTCACTCTCCTTTTGTGGATTCTATCAAGAGTTCACGTGTGATGTACCATCTTGTTGTGAGTGAAAAGTATGTTATTATGGATTGCGTATTGTTGGAGCATTTTGGCATTATGTGATATGAAATTGTATTGATGTATTGCATTAAATAATTAATGTAAAGTGAATTGGATTGTATCGTGATATCGTCACTTTGTTGTGATGAATAGTGTGTGTCACCATGTTAAAATTGCAATTGACTATATGTTGTAATGTTAGACATTGTGTTCCTCATACGTATAATTAGTGTAATATGTGATGGTTCATGTCATGACTTAAGGGCATATGGTGAGCATATGAACCCTATATTTTAGTGATTTCACTTTGGGTACAATATGTGGTAATGTGATATATCGTAACTCGTGAAAGTAATGATTCTGTTATCCCCTGTATATATACCATGTGTAAGACGTTATGGTTAATTTGTGTGAATAACCATTATGTTAGTGATCTAGTTATGTGTTATGTTGTAAACCCTACACTAACCGACCCAAAGAGAAATTGGTAAAAGTGTATGTTTGGAGTAAGGAAATGTGTATTATTGACCAGTCACTCGAGCCAAGTACGAGATAGGAAGTGGATTCTTACATAGGTTGAAAATCAACTTTTGTTCATCTAGTATGTATGGCACTTGTTCAATAGGTGTCATGTATATTGTGTTTCACGGACACGTTAGGCTCAGTAGATGGTGACCTATACTCTTTTCTCTCTCCCTATATGGTTATCATGTGGATTCAACCTAAGTGTAGTTACGACTATGTTGAGCCTTATGGAAGTGGTGGAGGGATGATTCAGACAGAGATGATGACATTTGTATTATTTGATATGTTATTTTACGAGCTAAGGTTCGATGTTCGAGTGTGAGTAACTCGTTGGGTACCCCTTTGGTTTTTGTATAAGGCCACATAATTATTGTGAAGTGTTATTTCTCTAAACGTATTTTATTCATAAATTTAACACTATCACTTTTCTTGCTAGAATCAACAATTTTTCTTGATTGACATGTTCTTATATTTTGGCCACTTATTTGGTTATTGCACTAACATGTGGAGTTTTTTGCACTAACCATGGCTAATTAGCCATTTACTTTTCTTAATTCTAATTTTACGTATCATGTTTTAAAATTTTGTAGCCTAACCAAAGGCTTGATATTTTTTTCACTTGGCATTTGAAATGGATTGTTATACTCATTCTAATGTCGTAATATGTTGGAATAGGGTCATGGGATTCACCATGGAGTGGTGGAACCTATGAACCCACTTTTTTGTATAGGGGTACACCCCAAGTAGTTACAAATAACTATTAGATTGTTTAACCATGAGTTATTATGTCACTTGGGTTAGAGGTGTTTGGACCTTATGTGCTCAGGGCCATAGGGTGATTATACGGATGAAAATGAACACGTGATCTTCAACCACACTCGACCCCCTAAGGTCATGCTAGAGAAATCGATGTTGAACGTGTGTGGCTAACTATAGGAGGATCAATGACTAAGATTGGGTAGTGTGATCTCCTGGTAGCCGAGTTAACAAAGGGGAGATGTAGAGGCTATGAACGGGTAGCATAAATTCCCTATGGTTTGTTTTCATAACTAGGATCTGAATGTTGATCTAGTTTGAAGTGTTCAAATTAACTAAGTTGAAAACTAACAATCTATGTTATTGCTGAAAGGAAATTAATCTAAACAAATCATAAAACTGAAATATTACAATCACAAACAACAATTTGCTTCTATTCTAAATAATTAAAATATTTCTACACTAAAACTAAACAAGCGATAAAACCAAGTGTTGTTATTCACCTGTGCTGAGTGTATTGAAACTAAACTAGCTTATAACAATAAATTTTCTAAATTATTTATGATATGTAGACAACCTCCTACAGATATTCCCCCCTTCAGATCCACAGGAATGGGAAGAAGAGGATCTGTCACCGGGGGTTGCTATGAAAGATTCAAACCCTCTTGGAAATCAACTAACTACTTACAAATGAAAAGAAATTGATTTCTACTCTATTTAATGTGATGTAACAATGATAAATTGTAAGAATAAAGGAAATCAAGCAACAAATCCAACCTGTAATTAACATAACAGAGGCAAATCTAGTTGTGTATTAATTTTTCCCCTCAGTTTATTCCTTTCTTTCTCTGTGCATCCATATGACTCCAAGGTATTGGGAATGCAAGATCAGTGGTACGAGGATGGCGCTTGAGTAATGGCAACTTGATGGCAGTCCAGATGCAATGCAGGTAGAAGAGAGATAGTGCAAGAGATCAGAGATTGGCTATGCAATTCCTATCAAGATCGGAGCAATAATACAATGTAAGATACACAAAATTCTTAGGCCTTTTGCTTGAATACAAGCATGGAATATATAGGAATGGAGGATAGGAGGTTACTTCATGCACAAGACAAGAAGGAGGAGTTCCAACCAATTAAATCTATTTAAATTATAAGAGCAAAGGAATGCCATTCAAACAAGACTATTTTTAGGCAATTTGGTTCACAAACGCACACTAAAAGTCAAGTTAAGTGAAGCGATGTGTGTCAAAAACATGCATGAAGAGTTTTGGAAAAAGTTTTAAGTACCGTCGCCTTGTGCAGGGAGGTGGTCCTAGGACCATCGCCCAATACTGGGAGGCGGTCCTATCACTAAAGCCAAAAAATGCAGAGAAATGAGAGGGAAGGTGGAAGAAAGCGTGGAAAGGCTAACTAAGGAAGTCTAGGCTACAAATATACACTACAAATGGGTTTTGGAGCTCAAACACCTTCTGAAAGGACATGAATCATCATTGGGGACCTTTGTAACCATTTTTCAACAATGTAGCACATGTAATTTTGGGTGCATACATATTGCCCCCTCGAAGAAGCATCTTTACCATGAAGAGGCGTAAAACGTAGATTCCAAGTATGGCGTTCCTAAAATGGGGAGTTAGAAGCTATACTTGACACGCCCATGTGTCGAAATCTTGCCGTCCAAACTCCTGCTACCTATAAGAGAAAAATAAGACTCAAGTGCAAATAGATAAAATATTGAAAAATAAACACTAAATTAAAATGACAAGAGGACTTACCATCTATGCGGGGATATAGAAATATACCTCCGCCAACACTCTAGCCCTATCAACACATACACTCAAAACGAAGTTATAACAACATATATATCTAAATAAACTCATTTTCAAATTCATTTGCACATATCAACTTTGTGATTTTTGAGCCTTGGACCCACGGTGACCATTTTTTGTTTTTGAGTATGGTTGAATAGGAATAGATTTGGGAATGGTATTTTGCATTAGGTTTGCCCCTTTGTTGTTTCAATACTTTTGAGAAGAACTCCTAAGAAATTCGTAACTAGAGTGGTCATAAGGGGCCTCAAAGAGGTGGATAGGTAGAGTGCCTTCATTTTCTAGACTCCATATTGCGAGGTATATATGATGTTTTGGTATTTTGTGCTCATTTTGAGTGTTTTGACCGCACCTAGTGTGCGATGGAATTGTACAAAACTATGACACACCATGATAGGTACAGATATCTCTTTTTGGCTCAGTTATTCCTTGCATAGATTTGGCTTACATTGATGATTTGATTCACATGTGTACTCTTAGATGTTTAGAATTTCTGATTTTTTATGCTTTTCAAAATGTATGTAATGGATGTGAAATAATAACATAATGATTTCTTATTTTATTAATTTGTAATGCTGATCTATGATAATGCAATCACATTGTGATGTTGAACTTTAGTTTCTCTTAGAAAATTTTAGTACTTCATATTGTTTTAGAAAAATGTGGTGAAAGAGTGATATGATAAGTGGATGAACTTGCCCCACTCCTAACTTCACGCAACCGGTAGGATGCAAGGGCTCAACACGAAGAGCCGAAAAGGTCACAAGTTAAGAAATTTGCTGAAGGTAATGATGAGAGAAAGACAAGAATTTGGCAAAACCAAATTGAGACACTACAACCTCACTCTACTCAATTTTGCTTCATAGTTTAGAATGTGAATTACTTTCTAGTTTATCTAGACTTAGATCTGTAGATGGCCACTTGGTTGAAAAAATTTGGTTTTGAGGTTTTAAACTCTTCTTGGAATTTTAGACATCTAACTCACTTTGTTTTGATTTATGATTTCACAACATTTGAATGAACTACTTCTAACTTTCAAGTTTGTCAAAGAGACACCCTAAACCTTGCTCCATGCTATCAGTAGGAAGCATGGGCTCATCACCATTGGCAAGGCATAGGTGAGTTAGGGAATTTCTCTCCTTTCCCAACCCTACATCACTAGTAAAAGACACAAGCGCAACACTGAAGGTTGGTAGGGTAAAGAAATGTGTAAAATAAAAAATTTCTGTGGACTTTCATTTGCCTTATTTATCTAAGAAAAATGTTTAGAATGTTCTTATTTCCAAAGAGATGTTTATGGGATATATGTGACACCATGAAGCTTCTAGAACAGACTATAGGCAAAGACACCTAACCTAGAAAGAGACTATAAGTAGAGTCAAGTATGTAAGGCTTGGTATGGTTACTCTCAAAGCTTTGTCTTATCTTGTTTGGATCAATGAAATGATTTAGAAATAATTGATGATACCATGAATATTTGAAGAGACATGATTTGAAGTTTTTACCAATGTTTTTCAGAAGTTTTTAGGAATTTCTATAAGAATAAGTCCCTTAATCACAAATTTATGAAATGAACTGGTGAATGAAAATGCATTGCAGATGTAATAATGTACATATGAAAATGCGGGTGAAACTACATGTCACGATGCCTAAGGTGAAGAAATTTGAGGAATATCAAATTCTTCACCCCTTAAAGTACACAGCGGAGAACCATTATCCTCAAAAATTTTGTTCTCTTGACAAGGGCCTACCATTTTGGGTTTAAACTTATAACCCTTGCTCATAAGTGTATATGTCAAATCATTAAAATCATTTTTTTGAAAGAGGCGTTCGTGCACCTCTTTGTCACGTTCTTGAGACATGGTGTGTGGGTGAGAATGACTATGCTGCTCAGCCTTGTTTCCTATTTGAAGTGATGTGTTTATTTTTGACACTTGCTAAGTGATGAGGCCTTTCCCCATGGATATGGAAAGCTTAGTTTTAGACGCACATGGGTTGAAAGAAAGGTTTAGAATAGAACAACCCTCAAAGATGGTTTTGATGGGCATTGTTTTAATCTCAAATTACTATTCTTCATTTATTAGTTCTATCATGTTCACACCTAGACCTAGGTCATCAGATGGAAGGGATGCTAAACCATGAAGACTACCCATCCCCTGTGATTCAAATGAGAGGAAGATTGGATCATCACTCTTTAAGAGTTTCACAATTCCCATTGTGGTCTTAGTAGACACTGTTTCCATAGATATTGATTTACCCTTATCTGTTTTTGCCACCTTAAATGTTTTTGGGTCAATGAATTCAACCTTTGGAATGTCTGGGGTGCCTGGGACTAACTCTTTCGTTGGAGGTGGTTTATTCAAGTGATTCATAGGAAGCTCATACTCCGTATGAAATCCTTTCTTCTTCTTGAGGTTTTCTAAGTGTATATCAAAGGGCTTAGGATCCCCTTGAGCAATGAATACATTCCCCAAATGGAGGAATCTAATCTCCTGGAACAGGGTAGAGGGGATAGCCTTCATCCGATGAATCCAAAATCTCCCCAAGATCATGTTATAACTTGTTTCCCTGTCGATAATGTAAAACTCCGTCAAGATGGTTTTTGGACCAAGTGTGACTGGAAGAACTATGGTTCCAATCGAGGTCACTTTAAGACTGTCATACCCCCATAACGTATTTCTTGTAGAGGTACAACTTGTATCTCCATATCCCAACTTCTATAAGAAAGAGAATGGAACCACATTTACAGCAAACCCGTCATCAATCATGGCTCTCTTAATGCAATTATTATAAACCCAGACTTGTAAAAATAAGGCAGGATCACATTTTCGGGTAATTTTAGTGTCAGATGGAATCTTGTCTATATCAAAAACAAACCCAGTATCCCTATTGTTCTATCCTGGAGGATGTATGTCAAAGTCAATATGATTTATTTGAGCACTAGGAGGTGTCATAACATTGAATAGATGACCAAGACCTAGTGCATTGAGCAATGCAGAGTGACGCGCATGTGAATTCTTCAGCAAATCTAAGAGCAAAATGTGAGAAAAGGTCTTATTCAAATCCGATATTAAATCATAAGCTCCTATTAGTTTTGCAATTGTAGGAACATCATCATGTGGGAAGGTAAGATCAGATAGGGTTTCTGAAGCGTACTCCTTCATCCAGGTTTTTGCATTGATTTCATGCTTACCCTATAGCTCAACTAATCCCAAGATTTTTGTGTTATCACTTGAACCAAGGTTAGGAGCGACTCAAGAGTTATTGGAAGTTCAGGCTTCGTGGTCATTGTTTACTATAGGAATGCCTTTGTTTTTGTTTTGTGAATTCACCTTGAGATTTTAAGTATGTGTAGGGAGGGGATCTTGAAATATGCTCACATTAGTGTTTTGAGGAGATACAGGTCCTGTATAGTTAGATTGCGATTTTGCTTCAGGATTTACTAGGAACATGTCTACAAAGAGTTGCCTTTTGCTTTTGGGAATTCTTTGCAGAAACTTGTTGTAATCGCGAAAAGTCCTATCATCATGACCTCAAACCTTATGGAAACCACAGTATAGGTTAGGGTCATAATCTCTTGGCCTTTGATAAGCGTCTTGTTGTTGTTGATTATAACTTCGGTTGTATTTTTGGAATTCGTTGTTATAACCATGATTCGTTGCCCCTTGGCTAGATTTTTGATGCTAGTGTGGACCTTGGGGTTGATTTTGTTTTTTTGGTGGAAGATTTACATTGACCATGTTGACAAAAGACATAGTGTTAGGGCATCTTTGATTTCTCAAGTTGTTGTTATTGTTTTTTTTTTTTGGAAAACCAATGTTCTTGGCTTGATCAGTAGCACTATTTTTGGTAGCACCATGATTGTTATTCACACCCTTAGGTCCTTGGTTGTTGGCACCATTTTTTTTATAATTTTCATTACTTTGATTTGGGGATACCAATTTCCCATTGAAACCATAGATCTTACACCTACTATCAATAGCAGCTTGGTCAATCTGAAGTACACCTTGCAAAACTTCCTCATAACTATGGAAAGGAAACTTTTGGACCTCTTCCCTAGTCTCTTGATTGATCGAATGAAGGAAAACGTTACAAATTTCCATCTGGTCCATATTAGGCACACTTGCTGAGGAGTAGAGAACTTAGCACCATCTATGGATGAAATGGGCGGCAGATTCATTTTTCTCTTGTCTAATATGCAGGAACTCCCTAATCCCTGTACGTAACAACTTGTTCATGTCAAATTCTTTGATGAACTCAGAAACAAGTTGTTTGAAGGAATGTATAGAAGCTTCTGATATCCTATAGTACCAATCCATTGTGATTCCTTTGAGATTATTTGGAAAGATCTTAGTCACTACAACATCCCAAGGAAGCAATTCCCTGTTGGCAGTAGCGTAGGCCTTGATATGAGCATTCGAGTCTCCTTCTCCCTTAAATTTTGGAAGATTCAGCAATGGGCATGGAAGCATGACACCACATATGGTGAAGTCAAAAGGCTCCTTTAAGTACTCAGCATATGTACCCATTGCTTAAGATTCCACCATTCAATATCCTTGATAAGGAGGTGGAGGAGGAAGATTTGGATAAGCTACACTATAAGCATTGACAGGAAAGTATGAGGTCCCTTGATATGGCATGTAGGGAGCAGGAATGGTATATGGGTACATCTGGGGATTTTTTGAATACATATGCATATAATGTGGGATAGCTCCAGGATATGGACTAGCGAGCGTAAAACTAGGGAACATCGCATTACCTGTTATGGTGGCATTTAAGAACGCACTTCTGGCCAGTCCTTACATAGGATAAGCTTGAGAAGGATGAGGACCCATCCCTAGGGTGTCTAACCCTATAAGAAGATCACCTGGATTTGAATGAATTGAATAACCTTATTGTATAAGATATTGTGTTGGTTGCTCATTCGAAGGGTTTTATCCTTTGTCTTCAACTAGATACCCCGTGTTCTTCCCTACTGCATGTATTGGTTGTGATGTTTGGTCACTTTCCATTTCTCTAATCCTCCCTACTAAAGTAGAAATGAGATCTTTGGGAGAGGATTGAGTCCCTTATTGGGGTGCCAGTGGCGTAGGGTTTGATTGAGAAAGCTCATGATACCCTATCATGAATTGTTCAGTGTTATAACTCTTGTCTTCCTCAGAAGTAAGAATCTTAGGATAGGTATTTGAAATCTCAGAGGTTGTGTCCTTCATTCTATCAAAAGACTCATCTATCTGATGAAGAGGATTAGTTATTCGTGCAAATAGATCATCCTCTATTGATTGCATGACAATGTGATGTCTTGATAAGACTCTATGGTAAGAACATGTTCCATTTGTGATAACAACGTGGTTTTCATTGGGTTGACCATATTGCATGTCTAACGGTTGATCCACCAACTCCATCCTTACATAGCGATGTTTTAGGAGGTGTATGTTATTGGTGTTATGATTTATGTGTAGTCTTGCAAGTCCAGTTGTGTTTTATGATGTTGAGGATTTATGCTCCTCATTGTTGGTATGATGTTTTTTCCATCTTGACCCTATATAGCTACAGTTATGGTTTTGAGTTGCATGAAACCCCTATATGTGTACATTTTTGGAATTATATGTTGTTGTAGTCTTCTTATGTTATGAGTACCTTTGTATCATAAGCATGTGTGATAAGTATTGTGTTGTGAGGGCTATCTATGTTCCTCCCATGGGTTAGTTGAGTTTTTGCAATGTGATACAGTCGCGGAAGTATGTAGAAATATGTCTTGTGAACCATTAGTGTTGTGTTTTCCCTGATATAGTATTGTGATGTCAGTTTTATTGGGCACCTACAAACATAAGACAAAAAAAATCCTAAGAATTGAAATACTAAGAGTTTGAGATTAATAATTACTTTAAAGGAAAATATTAAGTAATAAAGTAAAAGAGAACTATCGATCTTCATAGATCATTAAAATTTAAGATATTGAAAAATTTAGTTTTCTTCCTTGTGGTCATGTTGTATTGAAAAAAATGTTTGCTAAACAATGTGTGTCATTATTAACTTTCTTTCCTACGCACCCTTCATGATTTTGTGTTATGTCGCATTGAAGAAAATGCTCTTATAAGGGGAGGGAAATCTAGAGCCACAATTAACTTACAAAATAATAATAATATAAAAAAAAATGAATTGAATACATTAGGTGAAGGGTGACTTGTGTGGATGTGCAAACATGATGATTGTTGGTGTCAAGAGGTTGGCGTGTCGAGGAAATATGGAAAGGTATGGGAATCCAAAGTGATTCGCAGAATTTTCATGTCCCTTGTCTAATAGTGAAGCACTTCATTAAGAATTCAAAGGCACTAATCATGTAAAACTAAGCCAACATTGGAAGTGTAGTAGTCTTTAGATAGTTGTAATTAGACAAGACATGACAAGATTTAACTAAGGTAGCGGGTGGTTTTTGTTTGAGAAGGGTATACGTACCCATAAAGGAATGAAGACCTATCAATTTCATTGCATAATAATACAAGAACTTTATTTGAGATCTTGACTCCAAAAACCACACTGAAACCAAGAAAACGTTACAAATTTAGTAGTAATCCATTAGCTGTAGCAATGCAAAACAGTGCAGGGGGATCCATATTTTCCATGATCCCCATATTCAGAAATCCCTGATCAAGCATATCACTCATTCCAAAACTTGAGACAATCCAGATAATATTCAGTGTTGTAAACCAAATGTTTTGAGCAAGGATACAATACAGTACTACCAAGGCGATGGAATGATGATCCTAGGTTTGTGTGGTATAGAAGTTTACAATAGTCATAGATTTTTTAGAATCTTCATTGTGAGGATTTCACAAATGATGACATCTCATTGGAGTAGGCCACGGTCTAAGAAATTTTATTGTTGATGAATTTTATTCTTTGTCTTCTAGAATTGTAAATCAATTGTTGATAGCTCAGGATGGATCAACGATTGACCTTAAGTTGAAGTGAATGAAGAAGAATCATGAGTAATCAGGTTTCCAACAAGGGAAGTTAACTTTTTCCTACATCCTCCTAGCTTGTGTCAAAATTGGAGCTCTGGAAGTGGGTAAGGATGTCCATAAAATCATAACAGAAATCTAATTTTTGTTTACTTTTCCAACTTCCTCCCAATCTGCACCAATATGGGAGTGTTGTGAGATGTCTTAACTGTAAGTACCATAACTGATATGCCTGCAAAACATGGATAGAATGGACTATAGTGATAGCAGGATATGTACGAAATGGGTTTGTTGAAAAGGCATTGGAATCTTTCAAGCAAATTCAAAGCCAAGCTTCACAGCCTTTGCCAACATCCTCCACCCTGTGTTGAAATGGAGGATTAAGAAGAGGGAATGGAGATCTCTGAGAAGATTGTTGATGAAGCTTTAGGAATCTTTAAAAAAATACTCAAAGGGATGTGGCCTCATGGGATTCTATGATTGTTGGATTTGTGTGGAATGGGTTTTTTGACGAGGCCCTAAAAGTAGTTAAGTAAATGACTTGGTGAGACGTAGTGTCTTGGAATTTAATGATTTCAAATCTTGTAGATAAGTGACTAGTTGACAAGGCGATGAATCTTTTTGATGAAATGCCTAATCAAGATACAAAACCAAATCCCTCAATTTTGACATGATTTTTCCCTCCAGGCATGGTCTCCTTGCCTCCATCTTCTTTAATTTTCGTAATATGGTTCTTCATTTGCATTATAGTAGAAACATAAAACCACTGAACAATTTTACAATAGGATATGTAACAAAACTTAAATAGTGTAAAGCAATAAAACCCATGCCTTGTGATTTTCGAAAGGGTTCAATCATTTGAACATCAACTATGGTTTCCACCATAACCTCATATGATGCAACTTAGGTATCCAAACCAGGTGTTCGTTTCCATTTTTATTGTCAAGATTCAGATGTTTCATCAACTAAACACAGCCTTTTTCATTTACTTGCAAAGTTGAAAAAGAAAACACCACATATAGAGAATGAAAAAACAACCTTCTGAACCACGTAAAAGAGATGTCAAGTGTCATATGTGTTCCTTGTTATGTACAAAGTCGCATGAAGCATTAGCTCAACCTTTTCTTCGATTTGTGTTTTGTTCTTCACTCCTATAGGATCCTTATTAAGACATTTTGCACTTTTAGGAAGTTTTTAAAAATTAAAAAGTTGTGTTTCGTATCGGCTTGCCATTTCAATCCTAGACAACAAAATGCTTATCTGTCTTCTCAAACCTCTAGTATTTTTACTAGACAATTGCCTCAAACCTTCAATTTAGGGAAAAACACTCTTCTTAATATTTTGGAAAAGGCATTTTATAGGCCTCCGGTAGTAGTTTGACTAGGTAAAAATTGGACCAATTATGACCGGTGGCTCCAGAAAAACCGATTGCCATTTGAAAACCGTTTGTTAGTTCTCGGTCCCATCGACTCTAGTGAATTCTCCATATATAAGGGAACTTGTAGGAATTTTCTCATTGCACGTTCATCCATCAAACATCAGTTTTGGACATGGTTTTCTGAGCCCTAGAACTAACTTTTGATCATTTATAGTTACGTCAATTACAACCGATTGCCTCGAAAAAGTGGCCGCTAAACATAAATCATTCATTAGGTTTGAATTCCTTCAATTACTTTGAATTCTTGGTATATAGGTGGGCAAGAAGGAATTTAGCTGTCATGAATTTTTGTTTCGGAAGACATTTTTTTTAATGCATCTTCTTAGCTCTGAGCGTAAATTGAATGTTTTTGTAACTATTAGAAAATTGTAAAAGAAAGTTGTAGGACCCTAGTCGAGTTAAAAATACATCGTGGAAACTTAGTAACACTTGTAAATAACTGTTTGAAACTCTATCATTTGACATGTTGTGTAAAATTGCTCCTATTCGTCAGGTTCACCTTAAATTCTTGTTTTTTATTCACCTTGTAAAATAATATATTGATCCCTTAAAATCTAGTTAAGCAAGGGAATTACATAGTTGTAAAGTAGACCATAGATCTAAATGATTATATAAATGTGTTGTTAAGTTAAATTATTTTTATTTTTAATCAAATAATAAAGTAGATAATGATGGATGAAGAAAAATTATAAATTAACAGTTGGTAATATTACTATTAAGTTATAAAAATTTTAAGTTAAAAAATTAAGATTAATTGATATTATTAATAATATGAATATTATTAATTATCGATAATAGAAATAATATTAAAGTATTAATAATAGTGATATTAAAAATACTATTGCTATAGTTTATATATATATATATATATATAAAGAGATTATTTAAATAAATAAAATAACATAGTTAAAAAAAAGGAAATTGTTAAAATAGTGAAAGGCTTTTGTCGTGGCCCCTATGGGTTTGGTTTTTGTTAATAAAAAATTTAGTTGGGGGCGGACGTTCGCCAACCCCACCCCCCACCCCATATTATATGGGATGGGGGGTGGGGTCGGCGACCCTGCCCCCTACTAATTTAAAAAATAAAAAATAAACTCCATGTGGGGGCAGCCGTTGTCCATGGCTTTGAGCCTGCATTTTTTTGTGTGGCCGTGTGTGTGTGTGTGTGTGTGTGTGTGTGTGTGTGTGTGTGTGTGTGTGTGTGTGTGTGTGAGTTTTAAAAGGAGTTCAACCCACAAAACCCACGGCTACACAAAATAACGCAGGCTCAAATCCATGGACAACGGTTGCCCCCACATGGAGTTTAGTTTTAAAATAAAATTATTCGGGGGCAGGGTCGCCGACCCCACCTCCCATCCCATATAATTTTGTGTGGCCATGGGTTTTGTGGGCTGAACTCCTTCACACACACACACACACACACACACACACACGTTTGTGTGTGTGTGTATAAATATTTATATATCTTTATATACCCCTATGAGTTGGGTATATATACATCATCCCAACCATTCCCTAAAATATGGAAAATACCCATATGCCCATTTGGGGCAAATAAAAAAAGAATAATTTAAACAAGTAATAAAAATAATTGCAAACCCTAGATGAGGGTATAAATGGAATTCCCACTAAAAAGAACATTTTGATCCTCCATGAGCTTAAGCTTGTTTCCCATGGCATCCACCTCCTTCTCTACAAACCTGTAAAATAAGAAAAGAAACAATAAGTCAAATGAAAGAAAAATGAGCCTTTCATAACCAAGCTTAGGGTTAGATGGATCCCTAAATCCAAGGGCTCCAAATGAATGCATCCATTGGATGAAATTCATCCCTATAAAAATTAGGTGGGAGGTGGGTGAGATAAATTTCAAATTTAAAATGCATGGGTAGGATTTAAGTGGGGCCACTCAAGTAGTGTAGGGGGGTGCTATTACTTTTATAACCCAAATGTTTTATTAGAGACCTTTTTATTTAAATGAAAGCCTTGACCCCTTTGTTGGTGGAATAACACTTTATTATTTAAATAACTAGACCTCAATACCTTTGAAATAAATTTGAGAAAGTTTAATTAAGTTTGAATTTAATTTTTCTAAGACCAAAAAGGTAGGGAAGCCTAAGTCTTGCTTTAGACTAATTAATTTATTAAATGGTATTGAGATATTTTATTATTTTATTTAAAGGGGATCTAGGGGGATTGTGGAACCTCATTCGGAAATTAATAATATTAATTTAATGTAATTTTAGAACGAGATCATGATGACTATAAATTTTATCCTTTCATTGCAAGTGGGTTTTACAAAAAAAATTATTCCATAATTTTTTCTAGTTTGACCTATGTTTGTCTTGGGTCTCATGCGGGTAAATTTTGTGGGTGTTACACTTGGTATCAAAGCCATGGGTTCAAATCTTGGACCCTTGACCACACTTGAAATCATAAAACATGAACATTAAAACTAGTGCAACTCTAACCCTAGAAAATGACATTGTATGATATTTGTATAATATAGTAAACTTAGAAAACTTAAACAAAACCTAGAATGATGAACTTACCCTTGCCTTGGTCTGTGCATGAGGCTTAGACCAGACGAGGGGTTCTTCCACGTAGACCTAGACTTGCCACCTCCATATCAGGTTGTAGCAACTATTTTACCTAAGATATTACAGACACTACAGGATTTTAATGTCGCTATACGTAAAGGATCTTTAGGAGGATGACCTACCAGACATGGTAGAGAGCCATCAGTTAGAGAAGATTCATCTTAGAAGGGACATTGAGATTGGAAATCAGGACATAGAGATAGATCTCAGAGCCCTAGATTGAGGAAGGAGCATGCAGAGAGACCTAGGGGTCGACAGTCTTCAGCTGCAGATCATATCAGGGAGATCCTGAAGCTACACCTGTCTCATTATTCTAGCGATACATGTGTTTTTCAAGAAGAGGCTTGGTTAGTAAGCTTGAGTGGGTGCTTCAAGCTATGCCCATGTACTAGCAACATGAAAGCTCGTGTTACGATTCATCTTCTAAGAAATGGAGTAAGTGTCTAATGGAGGACTGAAGAGTAGAAGCTACATGTAGATTCAGAGATAGTTACCTGGGATCTCTTTGAGGAGTGGTTCAAGAGATGATACTTATCCAGGAGGTTTATTTAATAGAAGATAGATGGGTTTCATGACCTACATCAGACATCCATGACAACAGCAGAGTACGAGAGTTGATTTCTAGACTTACTTCAGTATGTCGACTATATGCAGGATGAGAAGGTCAGGATTCACAAAATCATCAGGGGACTGAATTTGGATTTGGGAGGTTTGGTACACATTCATTACATGCAAACCTTAGCAGAGGCCATTGAGAAGGCCTACATAGCATAGGAGACTAAGGGGAAGACTCTGCAGGCCATGGATAGAGTGCGGAGCTGAATCCAGTAGATGTAAGATAAAAAGTTGAGGGGGTCAGCTCCTCCTCGTGGTAGACATGGTTCTGCATAGTCTTCATTCAGGCCACCACAACATACACCATAAGAGCAGCAAAAACAGCAGACCCGTTCACCTTTCAGACCTTCACATAGATTCAACGCTTGGAGGGATGAAGTATGGGGCCTCCCACTAGGGGTCGTATAATCGTATTAGAACACAGGGTACACTGAGGGCTCAGTCAGTAGGATATCGTCAGTGGTGATCTCAATAGTCTATAGCCAGATCATCAGGATCCTAGGCACATACCACTAGAGTACCTGTTGAAGCCACATCTCATTGGAGAGGACTAGGCAATTGTTATGGATGTGGTGTCCTTGGACATCAATGAAGAGAGCGCCCACATATCCCTCGTAAAAAGGGTAAGACACTGATTTTAGGAACCTATAGTTGGTGACATGGGACGTAGCCATCGGATCTATGATGCAGTCAAGAACCACTAGGTTGATCATCAGGGCACTATGATAGAGACTATAGGTAGCATTGGTGGTATTCCTACCTCTATTATATTTGATTTTTGTTCGTATAATTCTTTTATTGCACCATATTTAGCAGAGCATTGCAAGTTGGTGGCAGTTAGATAGGGCCTTAGTTAGGACATTGATATGGCTTCCAGAGCCAAAATCTCTATAGACTCTTTAGTTAAGGAGTACGTAGTGGATTTGGGACCCTTCACCACTACCTCAGATCTTCGTATCCTTCTATTGGGTTCGTATGGAGTCATCTTGGGCATGGATTGGTTATCTACACACATAGTCACAGTTGATTGTTAGCATAAGATTATATCATGTACAGATGATTTGGGAGTTGAGTTAGTTATAGCTGGAGTTAGGAGACCCATTTCTATATGTACTATTTTTGCTATGTAGCTTAAGCGGTGTGCATGACATGGGTATAATTTGTACACTATTATTGTTAGTGACAAGTCAGAGGATGGGGATAATGAACCTTCACTTGATGATCACCCCATCTTGTAGGAGTTTTCTAATGTATTTCCTAGTGAGCTACCTCATTGACTTCCACATTGACTTGGTTCCAAGAGAAGAACCTATCTCACGCACTCCTTATAGGATGACCACACCTAAGATTTGTGAGCTCAAGTTGTAGCTTGAGGGCATTCTTGAGAAAGGCCTAATCCATCCTAGTGTATCCCCTTTGGGTGTACCGGTGATTTTTGTTAAGAATAAGAATGGATCCTTGCAGTTGTGTGTGGACTACAGACAGCTGAACAATGTAACGATCAAGAATCATTACCCCCTTCCTCACATTGATGATCTATTTGATTAGATGAAGGGGGACACAGTATTTTCTAAGATTAATCTTAAGTCCAGATACCATAAACTTAGGATTGTAAAGGTAGATATCCACAAGTCAGGTTTCCGCATGAGATATGGGCACTGTGAGTTCACAGTTGTGCCTTTTGGTTTAACGAATGCTGCCGCAATAGTCATGAGACTTGATGAACAGGGTGTTCAAGAAGTTTTTGGATTGCTTCAAGCTTGTCTTTTTTGATGACATTCTAATATACTCACGTACACGTGAGGAGCAAGAGGACCACCTTCATCAGGTCCTACAATGTCTTCATGAGCAATAGCTTTACAGGAACCTAGAGAAGTGTGCATCCTTTTAGTCAGAGGTGTAGTATTTGGGTAACATAATTTTTGGGGAAGGTATCATAGTCAATCCTACCAATATCAGAGCCCTTATGGATTGACCAACATCCACTAGAGTGGCCGAGTTGCGTAGTTTCATGGGTTTGGAAAGATACTACATGATATTTCTTTAGGACTTTTCTCGGGTTGCACACCCCATCACTTCCCTTCAACAGAAAGGGAAGAATTTCTTATGGTTAGATAGATGCAAGCAAGCCTTCATGGCACTAAAGGAATGCCTCACAACAACACCTGTTCTTGCAGTACTAGAACCTCGCAGTGAGTTCTTTATTTGCACATATGTTTCATTGGCAGGACTAGGAGGTGTGTTGATGCAGGAGGGCCGAATGGTTTCTTTTGAGTATCACAAACTCAAGTATTATGAGATCAATTATCCAACACATGACCTTGAGCTTGCAACATTTTTTCATGTCTTGGTTAAATGGATACATTTCCTTCTTGGCCAGAGATTTACACTCAGGACTGATCACTTGAGTCTTCATCACCTCTTCACGCAACCAAGTTTCAATGCTTGCTAGCTACGTTGGATGGAGTTGTTTTGTGAGTATGACATGGAGATAGAGCATGTGAAGGGTAAGGAGAACATGGTTGCAGATGCCCTGAGTAGACAGAGACATGTGGTTATGGCTACTTCATTGGTTACAAATTTGTGAAGTAAGATTTTGCAGTAGCTTCCTCATGACAACTTCTACCTTGCATCTAGATCATATATTGAGTCTCAGAGGCCCCTTGAGGGGAAATTTGATGGATTTTCATTAGAGATAGATGGCCTTCTCAAATACAAAGGTTGGATATATGTTCCTAGAGATCGAGGCTTGAGACAGGAAATTTTGGGAAAAGCCCATCATGTAACTTATTCGTTCCATCCTGAGGTGAAGAAGATGCACGCCACCTTGAGACAGCTATACTATTGGAGGGGACTATGGAGAGACGTAGCTCATTTTGTGTCACGCTGTTTAAAGTGTTAAAAGGTGAAGGTTGAACATCAACACACAACTAGCCTTCTCTTCCCTCACGCCATACTAGAGTGTAAATGGGACAACATTTCCATGGATTTCATAGTTGGGTTACCGATGTCGAGATACAACCACGATTCCATCATGGTCACTGTGGATAAATTGATGAAATCAAATCACTTGTCTCCGGTGAAGACCACCTACATAGCTATTGCAATGGCACAAGTATACCTTGATGAGATTATTAGACTATACAATATTCCATGTAAGATCATTTGTGACCATGATCCCTTGTACAGGTTTTTGGGTCCCTTTGAGATCTTGGAGTGTATCAATCCTTTGTCCTATCGTCTAGCATTTCCACCCAGCTTGTCTCACATCCACGATGTATTTCATGTTTTTGTACTTAGGAGTACATTACAGATCCACTTAAGTAGTGTAGAGGGGTGTTATTAATTTTCTAACCCAAATGTTTTATTAGAGACCTTTTTATTTAAATGCAATCCTTGACCATTTTGTTGGTGGAATAACACTTTATTATTTAAATAACTAGACCTCAATACCTTTGAAATTAATTTGACCAAGTTTAATTAAGTTTGAATTTAATTGTTTGTTTATCATTAAGCTTTATATGAGTAGATGGAAAATCCCTTAAATTCTTGTTTGTTATTCACCTTGTAAAATAATATATTGATCCCTTAAAATCTAGTTAAGCAAGGGAACTACATAGTTGCAAAGTAGACCATACATCTGATTGATTATATAAACGTGTTGTTAAGTTAAATTAATTTTATTTTTAATAAAATAATAAATAAGGTAATGATGGATGAAGCAAAATTATAAATTAACAGTTGGTAATATTACTATCAAGTTATAAAAAAATTAAGTAAAAAAATTAAGATTAATCGATATTATTAATTATCGATAATAGAAATAATATTAAAGTATTAATAATAGTGATATTAAATATATTATTGCTATATATATATATATATATATATATATATATATATATATATATATATATATAAAGAGTTTATTTAAATAAATAAAATAGCATAGTTAAAAAGAAGGAAATTGTTAAAATAGTGAAAGGCTTTTGCCGCGGCCCCTATGGGCTTGGTTTTTGTTAATAAAAATTTGAGTTGGGGGGGGAAGGGTCGCCGAGCCCACCCCCCACCCCATATTATATGGGATGGGGGTGTGGTTGGTGACCCTACCCCCCAATATTCTTTAAAACAAATAAACTCCATGTGGGGCTAGCCGCTGTCCACGGCTTTGAGCCTGCATTTTTTTGTGTGGCCGCAGGTTTTCTGGGCCGAACTCCTTTTAAAACTGAAACACACACACACATATGTATGTATGTATGTATGCATATATATATACATCATCCCAACCATTCCTTAAAATATGGAAAATACCCATATGCCCATTTGGGGAAAATACAAAAAGAATAAGTTAAACAAGTAATAAAAATAATTGTAAACCCTAGATGAGGGTATAAATGGAATTCCCAATAAAGAAAATTCCATAACTCAAATCTATAATAAGTAAAATCATAATCATATAAATTTTGAATAAGAGTGGGCACTACATCACACAAATGATGTAAATACACAAGACGTAATTGTAATGCCCCTCCCATTTACACCTTTCCAAATTCATTTGTGAGGGATTGAGTTAGCTATGGTAAGTTGGAATTCCCTTTTCTTCAATCATGCTTCGATCTAGTTAACTCTGAGAATGAAATAATAAGAAGAATAGACCTAACGTTATAGATGTTCCTCTGCAGAAAAACCATCTAAACACTATGTAGTGTCTTCGTGTATTCGAATGGTGAGGTTTCATCATTTTTATTTTCTGTTCATTTGAATCGAAATCATGTTTAAATTCTTGAGTTTGAAATATTGTCGTAGCATTAAAATTTGTTCAAATAAGGGTGTTTTACAGAAAAATAATAAAGACAATCCTTTTAAAGTTGAAATGAAAATGGAATTGAAAATTTAAACCATATAAGAATAATATTTCAATGAATTAGGTAAGGCATAATACTTTAAAGAAAATTTAACTTTTGTTTTTACACATTACTCAAACATAATCTCGATTCCTTGTTTACTTGTTTGATATGTTTAGAAAACCTAGCTATTAATAGTACTCGTTACCAAAGCCATGCAGGTGGTGCTTCGAACTCAAAATTTAGTAAACACTACCTATTGGCGATGTTGTTAAATCAAAATTAAACATATTTGTAACAAGACATGGAATATCTCTATTAACCCCGAAATGAAAAAACCAAGGTTTGACTGTTTGCCTTGTTAGCATGAGATGTCACAACAAATTTTACAACACCCATATTTGATCATTTTTATCATTTAATGTAGCATGTTAGGAGCCCTATTGACCCTTTTCACAACTTTGGGTAGCAAATTTAAGTTAAAAGTTCATTTTGGTTTTGACCCATAGTTTAGGTTGTTAGTGCAGAAATAGAATTTGGCTCCTGCATACTTCTATTATTTCTCCACGAAAATAACTACCTTCCTTCAGTTCAAATAAAATCATCTTGCAAGCTATTTTTTCAAATGGTTTTTTCTACACCATACACATATCTACCATTAGTTGGACAACCCCTTGAAAAATGCTTTCAATTCATATTGATTAGCCCTAATTTCCAAACCAAATGCATTTTTTCTCTAAGATAAATATCCTCTTTTTCGATTACTTTCACATAAAAACAAATATTCATTTGGGTAAGTGCAGGAAGTTGATGGACAAAAATGGGGTCATCTATGGACGTCATATTGCAAAAAACGGTGAAATCTCAACTTGTATGGATTATTAGCAATATGCGCATTCAAAATTAGAAAAAATTATATAAATATGAATCCTAGCATCCGGAATCTAGTTTCTAAAATGCTAATTTTTTAAAAAAATAGACAATTTTATCTATATTAAACACTTAAAATTATATTACTTGGTTTTTTTTTTAAAAAACTTATAAGATTGTAGTCTGTTTGCCCGTGATTTGGATGACCAAATCTTTTTTTTTTTCGTTTGGTGAAAATTTAGATGTAGTTGTATATCTTGGGATGGATTTTTTTTGTATTTTTTCGAGCAATATTTTTTTTTTAATGATTTTTTCCGTGAAAGTGGTCTAAAAATATTTAGAAAACGGAGCACTTTCCGTTTGCCCGCCATAACTATATCAAAAAATATCGAAATAAAATATTTTTTTAACGTGTATAGAATTTTTCCACGCTTAGGATGGTATACATTTTATCACATTTTGATAAGCGAAACAAAAGTTACAGTCTTAAACGTAGACATGAACATTCACGTGAAAATATGTCTTAAAAACCTATTGTTAGTAAAAAATTATAAAATGATATTTATCTTATTTTATTCACTTTAAAATCAATATTTCTACGAAGCTAACAGTCTCCCCTACACGATGGCACCATTTTTGTGAAATGTTTTCAGTTTTTTAGCATGCAACTACAACATATTAGATCTTTTACCACAATTTTTCAACAATATTTTTGTGGTTATGTAGTATTCCAAAAAATAAAATTGTGGCATTGGAAGTGTTGAAAATCTACACTTAGATATATTATTGAAGTTTTTCCACACTCATTATATTGTGGATGGTCCACAATTAATAAAATTTATAGCTAAGCTCTGGTTTTTAATTGTACATTGTCCACATTTTGTGATTTTTGTAAAATTTCTACGAATTTTATTTTTGTTAGTATTCCACAAATTTCACCAAAATGTTGTTTTTCTATAGATTCAATCTTTATAGAAATTCTACAATTTAAAATTTTGTATCTCTCATCAATGTTATATTTGTGGAAATTTCAACATTTTTTTCTACAATTGTCATTAACACATAAAACTTGTAGGTGGAAGCTACAATTTGATTGCCATAATAATTAATTGTGAAATTATCTTTTAAAAATATGTAGAAAAGTTACTATTAACAACTAATTTAATATTCATTTAAATAATTATTTTTGTGGATTATCTACATTTAAAACACACACAAATATATAATTTTATTATTACATGGAAATATATTTCTAGATTATATTTCATTTTTATATATTTAATAATATGTTAAGAATAAATGTTTACTATTCATATTATATATGATCTACATAAAACTATTTAAAAATCAAAATAATTAGTTTCCTCTATGTATGCACTCATTTATAATTTCAAAGAAATATTTAACTATATAAAAAAAAATCAAAAATATCAAAAATAATAAAATAACAACTTGAAAAACATCATATGCATATTAAGAAAATATATTTTATTTATTATCGAAAGTGTAGACATAATTATATTTTTCAACTTTCCTCTAATATTGTCAAATAAATATAACATTCAAATAATTCTTAATCATTATTGTTTTTGAATTCTTAGAACACTTTAATAAAAACTAAATTTACTCCAATAACTATTGCTATTCAAATCCTTCCAAACAATTTTATTCATTTGTTGTTGCATTATCTTCAGCTATGAATAGTTATATCATCTCTTTCAAAAATATCATCTCCTCCCAAGAATAGTTGTGATGATTCTTGTATTAAGAAAATGAAAGAATTAATGTTGTAAGAAATTCATGTTCATAAAAAAAATATATTCTTTCTAATAGTAAATATGTTTACAAAAAAAATCTTACAAACAAATTAATGTTTGACTCTTTTCATTTGATTTTGAAATATTTCCCATTTTTTCATTATTCATCTTTATAAAACCCTAGAGTAAATAACTTTGTCTTACACACATACAAAATATTTGTGAGACAATTGTACTTTTAAAAATTAGAGATGACAAATGAAAGGAGCAGCTTGCTTTAATGATATTGTGTTGAGAAACATTGTATTTCTTTCTTTTGAATGCCCTTCAAATCTTTCTTTACATGGGAAAATTTTAAAATATTAGTTTCCTCTTTCTTGATCATCATATTTCCATCCTCTTTTTGAATCCACACTTCCTCTCAATATCACATTTCCCTGGCTTACATAGTCGAGCAAATCTACACCACCCACATGCATGCAAGATTGTGTATAATAACCATTCATGATAATGCGATTACAGAAATCAAATGAGGTCCATCATGGTCTCGATAGGAGCTCATGGCTTATGATACATAATATCCATTTTAGGCATCACATTACAAACTCTCTCTCCATTCTTGGCATCTCATATTAGCATTCAAAACAATGAATTGAACCTGAAAATGTTCGTAATAACTGTTATCAGACTATCATCAAACCAAGCCAAAAATGGAATTATTTAGAGTAAAGGATATTATAAATGGCGTTACCCCTGACATTGTTAATGTTTCTATAGAGGCCAGCAGGAGAGATGTTGTTGAAGGTATTTATTCTTACCCTGTAATGAACATACTGCAATTGGATCCCTCCACTGTTCACATTCCCTTGAGTTCTTGCTGGTATAAAGTTACATTTAAGGAGACAACCTTGAAGGGATGTTGTTTCCTTTCATCGTTGCAACACAACCACCAATCTCTATATCAGTGCCACCTTTGTTCAAAAAGGAACAAGATGACATGAACGCTAGTGTTTGTTGCCTCCCAACTTGTGCTATTTCTTAATGATATGTCAACATTCGGCAGGTTGTAGGAAAATATCCTTCACATTTATATTAACTTCCACATACCGTGAATACTCCCTATCATATCATGAGTAGGGAATCTGTTGAAAATATGCCCAAAAATTGTGGATCTTTGAGATATTTAAGAACCTTGAATATATCATTCTGTAACAATAAAATGTATCCACTCAACTCGTTGCAGTTAATCATTAATTATTTACCATATATCTCGGGAATGATTATGGTGCAGGTATAGTGATGCACTCCACGTGCAAACATTGCATGGTAGTAATGAGGTTAAGATATTTAATAAATTAATTAACCCACATACATCGCACAAAACTAACCCATTTCTTAATTCTTAGAATTTTTTAGTGAGAGTAAAAAATTCCATTTTTGCACATATATTTTATGGTAGTTTTACCATTTTGAAAGATTTTTGGATTCTTATTAAAAGTTCCACGTATAGTATTTCTAGGAATGCAGAATATTTTTTAAACAACTATTAATGTGTTAGTAAAAACATTTAAATTACTTTCTTTTAAGTTTGTCATAAATTACCTATACCAAATTTTATGTATTTTAAAAAAATTTAATGGAATTATAATACTTTCGTGATAAGTTCAAATTAGTTTTTGAAATATATAATATTTAGTATATATTTAAGATAACATTTTCTTAAATTAATTTTAAAATATATTATAATAATTATATATTTTTATACAATTAAATTTGTATAATATTATAATTGATTTTGTTATAATTTTTGTTAAAACATATAAAAATATATATATAATGGCATTTTCAAATGACTGAATATGGAATTTTAATATTATTATAAATTTATATTAGTTGTAACTTGGTAACTAAATTTTAAGATAAATTTTAACTTTAATTTTGAAATATTGTGGATTTTCTACACATTATTATCACTGTATGTAAATTGTGAAATATCCACAATACCTAAAATAAGTGAATGAAATTTTCATGGAGATGCCACGATTTTTCTACAATTCTTCTAAATTATGGACTTTGTAGGGAAAATTTGTGGTTAAAAAGGAATTTTAATTATACATTTCTTATTTTTAAAAGAATGGCCTATGTTTAGAGAAATATTTATAATTACATAAATAATAAAAAATATTATAAAGATGAAATTATATTCTACTTTTTAACATATAGTAGACTGAACATATTTTAATATAGTTAGATTTCAATCATATTTAAAATTTATTTTATATATATATATATAAAATAACGTGGTATTTCGAAATTATTTAATATTAAATTTTAGTATTAATATCATTTTACGATCAATTTTAGCTCTATATTATTAAAATTGTTGTTTTTCTATGAAGAATAGATAGAATTGTGACTTTTCTACTAATTACTATCACTATATGTAAATTGTAGAATATCTACAATATTTAGGAATGACCAAATGAAATTTTCATAGAGATTCTACAAGAATTCTACAATTCTTCTAAATTGTGGCAATATTGTGGAATAATTGTGGTAAAAAAAGGTTGTTTGTTGTAGTGATGGTTCAAGTCTTTGGAAGAGAAAATTTGAGGTTTTTTTACCTTTTACACTTCATAATAACCTTCCATAGCTTTGGTTGGGGAAAAAAAGATTTCCCAAGGCTTAAGGTCGGCAGATAGATCCGTGATCACGGTTTCTAAAGCACGATCACATTTTTTATAACACAAACCGCGAGCGTGCTTTATGAACCGCGATCGCGGTTTATAAAGCATGCTCACGGTTCTTAAATCATATTTACACACATCCCAATGTCTGAATTACCATGTGATTTTTACTCTCTGACCTTACCGTACGAATTACTACGAAATTATGTCTTTTTCTACATGTTTTTCTTATCACCGGAAGCGAAACATCATGGGAGACAAGAAACGAAGTAAAAAAAGGAATTCATTAAGTAAAAAACACCAAACAAATTAGAGGCCAACAAAATTCAAAATGCTGAGCGAATGCAGAATCTTCATGAATCAAGACGAGGTTCATCTTCAACCCCAACTATTGTAAGCAATGAAGAACCATGTAATGTTTCTACTGTCAATGTTGAAGTTGAATTAAATACTCGTGTTGAAGATGTTTTTACTGTCAATGTTGAAGAAGAATTAAATACTCATGATGTAGCAAATGTTGAAATTGAAGGAGACAATGAAAATGTGAATAAGGAAATTCATGTTGAAACTGTAGACAAGTAAAATTTGACAAAAACACCTCCTAGGATTTTACGTAAGAAACCTAATTTTTTTATTGAAATTGATGAAAACATTTTGAAACCAATGTCTGACAAACTTTCTAAACAACAAATCAGAAGAAAAGCCACTGAAATTTGGGATAATCATTTTGAAATTTTAAATGATTCCCAAAGATGTCAGTTGTTGGTTAGTTTGATGAAATTGATTAAAATGAGACCTACATTAAACACCTTAGGATTGACAACATCTAATATACGTCGTCAAACCTCTACAATTGTTGAAAACCTTCATGATGCATATCACACTGTTGGTGTCAAGAGACGCACTAGGGATAGTAATATTGTGCGTCGTGTACTTGCTACTAGTGTTGTAAGTGAATCAATAAAAAACTAACATTTAATTACGCAAACAAGTAGAATGTTGTAAATTAATCAAAACACTCTAATGAAAGCAATTGAAAGACGTAATATCCTTCAATCACTCAATAACACCGATTTTTGGGCATTTTCTGCTAGAGCACCGTGTAAAGACAAAAATAATTCTGATGCTATAAGAAAAGTTGTTATTCAATTTTGGCATGATAACACTAGAGTTTCACCTAATACAAGAGATGTTATAAAACAGAGAGTTGGTTCTACTAATCGTGAAAATCAACCATGCTCGCACCACTTGTTGTAGGCAACATGTTGAATTTGTGATGCATTATGCTAAATTTTTACATATTCGTTCTAATTTTCATTCTGAAACTATGTTATCAGAATGTGGTGTTCAAGTTCCACCAATATCTTCCAGGGATTTCATTCCTATTATATTTTGTGAAAAAGAAGTTGGACAATTTTTTTATTGTTAGGATTATTTAGATGGAAGTTGTAGTACATGCGGCAGATTACCTAAATTGGAAAGTTACATCCATGAGCAAATAGAAGGTACAATAGGACATAATTTAGTTGAGTTTGATAAATATAAATTAGTTGTATACCAGTTTAAAGATGGAAAAGAGTCTAAACGGCGTGAGCTAGTTACATAACAAATGCCTGTTTTTCAATTTTTGAGAAAATTTAAGGATAAAATTGTTTATGAGTATGCTAGGCATACACATAGAGCTTGATGGTTGGATGAACAGTTCAAGATATGCAAGGAAAAATTTCCTATAGGTACTATTGTTTCAGTGGTTGATTTTACAGAGAATTACACATTGCAATCACAAATGGAGGTTTAATCGCACTATTACAACTCAGTACAGAGAATGATCAAAAAATTTTAAGAGAGTACCACTTTTATATCAGTGATGATCATACTCATTCTATTGAATTTGTGCAAGGATTTTTCCAGTTATTTTATGGAAACTTGTCTGATAAGGACATCCACTTCAAACAACATTATATATGGTCAGATAATTACACGTCTCAGTTTAAGAATGTACGAATGTTTTATTAGATGAGCAGAATGCACGTTAGGATGGGTGTGTAACATATTTGGAGTTTCACTGAGGCTAGACATGGAAAAGGAGAGCATGACAGTGCAGGGGCATGTGTGAAAAGATCTCTTGCAAGAGAAGAGTTGAAGTAAAAAGATGGTGCTAAATTAAAAGATGCAAAGAGCATAGTGGAATGGTGTACTGACAACATGGCCCGAGGTTCTCAAGAAAATTCCACAATTCACAGATATTTTTTGTTGATAGAGGAACAACAAATTGCTAACTATGAGGATTGTATGACACTCACTGGGTCCAGTGATATGCACTCATTTTGTAGCTCAAACGCTACTTTGTGGGCCGTATGGATAAGAAAGTTGACATGTTTTTATGCATCTTGTATCAAATTTGTCACTGTTGAGTGTGATTCACAAGAATGGGTGGATGGATGGATTTATAGGCCTCTAACTCTGATTCCTAGTTATCAACCTCCACAAGCATTAGGACTTGTTTATGTAGATGAAGTTGCAACATCCAAGGACTTTGACGAAATTTTGATTTTGGTGCGATAAGGTATTTATGATTATTTATTTAATTTTTGTATTGAGTTATGTCCATTGAAATTTTAATATGTAATTTAAATTTGAGTTGTTCAACCTTTATTTTTTTGTAGGGCATGTGTTTGCAGTTATTGCAACAAAAGACAATGAATAAGTAACAGACTATTTCTTATGTCGTTGCATCGAGGAAAGAAAGAAGTTGACTTCTCCTATTATATATGGTGAAGATATTGAGTATCCTATAAGGCGGTGGTAGTTACTGGAACTTCTCTTCGACAGTATCCATTAAAAAACTCCTTTGTTTGGATGTTTGAAGAATTTGAGACACACAGGAAAATACTCTTATATTTGCATCTAGTTCTAGCGATAAATATTCAGCTGTATAGATATTGAGGAAGGCCTAATAACAAGATTATTTGGAAGGTTCGAGAGTCAGATCATGAAGCAATCTTGTTTGCTATTCAGAGTAGATCTGATCCTGATGGTTCATTGGAATGAATTTACAATGCTCATGTACGGTATATATAATTTCTTTGATATATATAAATTTGTTAGTTAGATAGATTTAATTTCATATATTTTATTTTAAATTTGTGTATTTTGTATATATCTAGTATGGTTTTGATTTGAAACTTAAATTTCTTTGACTAATAATTTTATGTTCAGGTTAGTGGTGTCAGGGAAGCTTCCACCTTCACATGGTTAGCACTATTAGTAGAGAATTTTAAATTCTTGAAGCGATGAGAAGCTTTCATTATTTTACAAGAAAAGAGAAGCAATTAACATAGATTTATGTACCCGTGGAGGGGGTTCTTGGCTCCAGAGGAGGTAGCCCAGAAGCACCTGGAGCTTAGAAAACCAAAATGAATCCTCCCCAAGTGTTTACAAGACCATACCTAAGCTTGTGCACAATTGGTTTGGTGCCATGACCCACCGTTTGCAAAATATAGCGTTTGGCAGCCTTACACTAGCTTAAACTACAATATTATAGGGTAGCGAGAGCATCGATTTGAGAAGGAAAAAATAGAGAGAGGCTATTATAGAGGGTCCCTACACTGAGGTGTGGGATTAGACGAGACATCTCTAGGTGCCACAGAGTCCGAGTAGTCACCCGTCGAAGTTGAATGATATTTTGGTCTTAGGGCTCTTAAGGGACTACGCCCGAATGAAGTAGCCCGGAAGCAACGAACTTGTCGTGCACCAAAACAATACCTCCTCTAGCATTCACCTAGCCACCCAGACATGTCGGCACAATTGGTTTGGTGGCACGACCCACCGTTTGCAAAATATAGCATTTGATAGCCTTACACTAGCTAAAACTGCACTATTTGGTGTATTTGCAAACAATAGGGCAGCGAGAGCACCAATATGAGAAGGAAAAAACTGAGAGATGATATTGTAGAGGGTCCCTATGTTGAGGTGTTGGATTAGATGATGCGTTTCTAGGTACCACAGAGTCTGAGTAGTCACCCGTCGAAGTTGAATGATAATTTGGTCTTAGGGCTCTTAAGGGACTACGCCCGAATGAAGTAGCCCGGAAGCAACGAACTTGTCGCGCACCAAAACAATACCTCCTCTAGCATTCACCTAGCCACCCAGACATGTCGGCACAATTGGTTTGGTGGCACGACCCACCGTTTGCAAAATATAGCATTTGACAGCCTTACACTAGCTAAAACTGCACTATTTGGTGTATTTGCAAACAATAGGGCAGCGAGAGCACCAATATGAGAAGGAAAAAACTGAGAGATGATATTGTAGAGGGTCCCTATGTTGAGGTGTTGGATTAGATGATACGTTTCTAGGTACCACAGAGTCTGAGTAGTCACCCGTCGAAGTTGAATGATATTTTGGTCTTAGGGCTCTTAAGGGACTACACCCGAATGAAGTAGCCCGGAAGCAATGACCTTGTCGCGCACCGAAACAATGCCTCATTTAGTGTTCACCTAGCCACTTGGATGTTTTGGCATAGTCGGTTCGGTGACATGACCTACCGTTTGTAAAATATAGCGTTTGATAGCCTTACACTGGCTCAAACTGCACTATTTCACGCGTTTACAAACAATAGGGCAGCGAGAGCACCGATAAGAGAAGGAAAAAACTGAGAGAGGATATTGTAGAGGGTCCCTATGCCAAGGTGTGGGATTAGATGAGACATCTCTAGGTGCCACGGAGTCCGAGTAGTCACCCATCAAATTTAAACAATATTTTGGTCCCAGGGCTCTTAAGGGACTACGCCCGAACGAAGTAGCCCGGAAGTAACGACCTTGTCGCGCACTGAAACAATGCCTCCTCTAGTATTCACTTGGCCACTTGGATGTGTCATCGTATTCAGTTCGGTGACACGACCCACTGTTTGTAAAATATAGCATTTGACAACCTTACACTGGCTCAAACTACACTATTTCGCGTGTTTGCAAACAGTAACGCAGCGAGAGCACCAATATGAGAAAGAAAAAACTGAAAGATGATATTGTAGACGATCCCTATGATAAGGTGTGGGATCAGAAGAGACATCTCTAGGTGCCACGGAGTCTGAGTAGTCACCCATCAAAGTTGAACGATATTTTGGTCTCAGGGCTCTTAAGGGACTACACCCGAACGAAGTAGCCCGAAAGCAACGACATTGTCGCGCACCAAAACAACACCTCCTCTAGTGTTCACCTAGCCACTCGGACATGTCAGCATAGTTGGTTCAGTGGCACGACACACCGTTTGCAAAATATAGTGTTTGACAGCCTTACACTAACTAAAACTGCACTATTTCACGCATTTGCAAACAATAGGGCAGCAAGAGCAACGATCTGACAAGGAAAAAATAGAGAGAGGATATTATAGAGGGTCCCTATGCTGAAGTGTGGGATTAGACAAGACGTATCTAGGTGCCACGGAGTCCGAGTAGTCACCCATCGAAGTTGAATGATATTTTTGTCTCAAGGCTCTTAAGGGACTACGCTCGAACAAAGTAGCCCGAAAGCAACGACCTTGTCTCACACCGAAACAATGCCTCCTTTAGCATTCACTTGGTCACTCGGACATGTCAACGTAGTCATTTTGGTGACACGACCCACCGTTTACAAAATATAGCGTTTGATAGCCTTACATTGGCTCAAATTGCACTATTTCACGTGTTTGCAAACAATAGGGCAGCGAGAGCACCGATTTGAGAAGGAAAAAACTAAAATATTGTATTGTAGAGGGTCCCTACACCAAGGTTTCAAATCAGAAGAGACGTCTCTAGGTGCCACGGAGTCCGAGTAGTCACCTATTGAAGTTGAACGATATTTTGGTCTCAAGGCTCTTAAGGGACTACGCCCAAACGAAGTAGCCCAGAAGCGATGACCTTTTCACGAACCGAAACAATGCCTCCTCTAGAATTTACCTGGCCACCCAGATGTGTCGGCGTAGTTGGTTTGGTGACATGACCCACCATTTGCAAAATATAGCATTTAACAGCCTTACACTAGCTCAAACTGCACTATTTCGCGCGTTTGCAAACAATAGGGCATTGAGAGCACTTATTTGAGAAGGAAAAAACTGAGAGAGGCTATTGTAGAGGGTCCTTATGTCGAGGTGTTGGATCAGAACATACATCTCTAGGTGCCACAGAGTTCAATTAGTCACCCATCAAAGTTGAATGATATTTTGGTCTCGGGGCTCTTAAAGGACTACGCCCAAACGAAGTAGCCTGGAACCAATGACTTTTTCGCACACCAAAACAATGCCTTCTCTAGCATTCACCTAGCAACCCAAATGTGTCTGCACAGTCGGTTTGGTTCCACGACATCCTGAGGCATGATTTCTCACTCCTCGCCTCCGTTCATTTCTTAGGACTCAAAATATTCAATGTCACTTGTTTACCTTCCATCTCTCTTGTTCTCTTTAGACTTGCCTCTGTCCTCTTAGGTGCTTCATCACTATCCTTACTTTTCTCTCTTGAGCTTTGTTGTTGTGGTGTTCTCTCTCCATCCTCGGCTGCCCCAGCTATGTGCTTACATGCTCATTATGTTTGCATTGTAATATTGTCATGCTCTTTGCTACCTTGAAACTTTTTACATACTTTTCATCCCTTAATGGGTATCTAATACCCTAATTATCATGCTTTGAAGATTCACAAGAACAAATCATTCCCTTGTTATTCTAATAGTGGATTAAGTATTTGAATATAGGTCAAGAATACTAAATGGAGTTGAAATTAAATGAGCCATAATTGCTAGTGAAGCAAGAACTAGTGAAAAGTGGTGAGTAAAGGTAAGTCATGTTAAAGGAATGAAATGCATTTATTCATTGCTTCTAATAGTATGGTGAGAATGTGAACATATGAACAAGATTATCAATAAAATGCTAAGGCAAGTAGCTTTAATTTTGCATATTTGGATGGAATTTTAGAAGGAGAGTGAAGTGGCCAATAAAGTCACTTATGAAGCATGCTAAAAGAAGTGAAGGAAACAAATTAGTGAGCGCCTATGAAGGAATAAGAGGAAAATAGTTTCCATAAACAAGAAACATGAAGAAGAGAAAAGAATTCTCATAATGGAGAACATAGCACGAAATAATAATAATGGAGGAGAAAGGAAGTGCAAAATGAAATGCTTAGAGAATAAATAGGTACTCATTCAATATAAAATGGGAAACAAGAGGAAAGTCGCGAGAAAAGGTCAAATTTTAGTTTGAGGCAAGTGTGTAATGGCTGTGATCAATAAATGAAGAAAGTGAAGGAGGGAGTGAATACTTGTTGTACATGAGGAAATACAAAGGCTTGAGGAGATATTTATGACTGGATATTCAAAGAAACAAGATACAAGTCAAGATAAAAAAGAGTGAACAATGGCAGAATAAGAAGGAGAAAGAAATAAGTCTTGAATGTACAAGAAAATAAAAGGAAAGAGAGGATGGTAAGTCCAAGAAGAAAGAGACAAACAATGAAAATGAAAGAGAGAAGTGAATCTACTTTAAACGATAATCAAATTGAATGTTTAACTTCTTAGTTGATTGGCATATAGCACCAAATTATAAAGAGATAAGGTGTGTACATCTATTGATTCCCTTAATTTCTCTAAAACAATGTAAATGCTTTCCTTAATTTCTTAACAATTGTACCATGCAATGTTGCACCATAAGTAACGTTATATTCATATAGTTCAAGATGAACTCTACCTCGCTTATTTCTATCCATGTTTGCATTAGTTGATATGCAACAGATGAGTGTTAGCTTTAAAAGAAAAAAAGTAATTACATATTGCCCTTTTGTAGTTCACCTAGCATGGTTTTGCTTAATGGAATAGGTTTGCTTAACAATTGTACCATGTAGTGCTCCAGGACATGGTTTTTTAATTTTAAATCAAACATACATATCTAGAACTAATAAATGGTTATGAAAACATACATAGAAGGATATCATACATGCAATGAAATTGAATCAAACATATAGAAGTAATATCGTTATGAAAACCAACACACATGGATATATAAGAATCAAACAAAGTGTGCTCCAGATGACCATCTCTGAAAATATGTAAGTTCATAACATGTGTACATCTCGAACTAAGTGTGTCATACATATAGGACCACATGCGGTCGCAAAAGGCTATATATATACAATGGACTATATGAAGAAACATGTTCACTAGAACCAGATGGCCCATATATATATATATCTATGTACATCCAGGTGGACTATGAATCTAATCATGAAACATCTTCCCTCTCTTCACCCTGCTAGAAGTAGCACATCCATGACTTGGGGATGTAGTGGAGGGAAATGCCACTGCGGATTTCATCCATGTGGTCCTAGGCATCTCTAAGCAGGTCTGCAACCTAACCTACACTTTCATAAACAACAAGTTTTTAACACCCGAAATTTTAAAATACATTCAAAATTTAGAAACTTTTACAATTTAGTTAAAATGGATGTGAAATCTTACCGCAATGTCATGATCCCTATCAATTTGTCGTTGACACATCACAGGGACAACTGTAGACTCACGAGGGGTAAGCTACATACAAATAATTAATTTTCAAATTAAATATTTCAAATACATACAAAATTTGATATTGTAGATTTAAGTACTAAGAAATAATGAACCTCCAAAATTTAACAAATTTGAAAAATTGTACCTCAGTTAGTGGATCTGCAAATGCTATGGCACTATCTACAGCAACCTCCACAGTCTGCATATATGGAGGAGTCTCTCTGGCAGTCATAAGCTATACAGAAAACATGTACAAATCAATATTAATCTACATAACTACACAACATAACAGAGGTCCAAAGCATGTAATCCACGTGAACTTCCACAATTAGAAACAAAGTGTAAAGAGAAACTAACTTGTGTAAAACTCATGTGAGGCATGTCAGTAGCCTTAGTTCCCAGAGCAGATGATGCCCTGCCAGGCTCATGTGTATAAAAGACAAACATATTAATATGTACAACATACACGTGAAACATTATAATAATAAGAGTACAATCAAATGAAATTAAAAATGTAAGTTTGTACAACTTGAAACTTACGTTTGAAACATGCCTAGCTGCAGTAGCTAGCATGTCGACACCAAATGTTTCCTTCACCAGCTCTTGTTATTTAAAATAAAATAATAAATTAGTTTTACATGTATGTACATGACGTACAATCAAATACATATATATTAAAATCTCAAACATGAATTAAACTATTGTATGTATATATATATATATATATATATATATATATATATATATATATATATTTGAAATTTATCTGTGAAAGACTAGTATCAGTGACACCAGTTCCAAAAACATCCCCCGACATCTCATCTATAGAAAAGAAATCATGTGAACCAGCAAATGATGTCTCACCCGTAGTGCATACGACACCACATGATCCACAGTGGTGTGGTGCGCTAGAACTGGTGCCTCCACTAACATCACCAGATGCAATCTGGTCACTATGATGGGTCAGAGTGTCACTGATCTCCCTCAATGCATGCAGTGTGTCAATCTCCACAACCTCCTTCACTGTAGGAGGGATAACTGAAGGCAATGGGGGTTTTGGGGCATGGGGATCCTTGGTTGACCTACGTGTGCACTAGGTCTACTCTATGCAGAGCCACCTCCTCCCCCAAAAAAGTCAAAAAAGTCAAAATAATTCGGGACCTCATTAAGCATGAACTCGTAATTTAATTTCTTCAAAAAATAGAGAGGAACCTCATTTTTGTTGCATGGTGAATAATCAAAAACCATCCACCATTGGTCCCAAAAATTGTTTTTGATTCGGTCATCGTGGCACCAATGGATTGGGAACCGTTTGCAAGTAGATGCAGGGGGGCATTGGTTCTCAGGTCAGTAAATAATGCACAAATGAGGTCTTTTCCAATTTTTTTGTCTTTTACGGCCACATGGGATAATTTATCCGCATACCACCACCTAAAATCACCTCTAAAGGTATTTCATCTATGTATTTGGTTGGTTGCGGAGTTGACTTCTCCAATCAATGTTTGCAATGTGTTGGCTAAAGTCATGCAGGACGGATTTGTGGCATGATTTTGTCTCATAGTCTGAATAAGGTTCTCAATGACAATTTTATTTTCTCGGATTCTTCCAATGATATTATCTTGTGTTCTACTGGTTCAGTGGGGACAGAAAGAGCCATAGGAGGTGGATCTATGTTTGGAGGAGGGTTTTAAGGAATTTTCGGAGGGTTTTGAGGAATGTTTTAATGGTTTTCACGATTTCGAGCTTGCCGACCAACTGACAAAACAAGAAAATTGTATACATAAACAAACATTTCAAAAAACCCATGAAAATGCAAAAAAATAACCTAAAATGCAAAAAAAATGATTAAAATCGGAGGCTTACCTCCTCGTCTTGGCAGCATGGTTGAGTCTATCACGATCCAGAAGTCCGATGAGCAATTTTGAGGTGGTATTCAAAGCTCCAATGAAAAATGTCTAGGAGAAATCGCAGTTTGAAATGAAAAATGGGGAAAATGAGGACTCGCGGGACTTTTTTTTTGTCTCAGAGTTCTACGATCGCAGTTTAGAACCACGCTCGCGGTTCTAAACCGCGATTGTGGTTTTAGGTTCGGTTATTGCCAAACCTGCTAAAAATAGCTCCGCGATCGCGGTTCTTGAATTTTGGGTTTTTATGTCCACGGAATTGTCCACCTACTTCGTGCACTTACCCATTTGACGTGCCAAATTTGTCTAGTTAGGTTTTTTAATTTAAGATTTAAATAATTTCATGTTCAATGTAGTATATTAATGATTGATTTTATACTTTCTCCTTTACTATTTGACATTCCAATCTTTGCCACTTAAATGAAAGTACAATTACGATCAACAATCACATTTGAAATTTACAAACAACTAATAACAAGACTTCAATAAACACTTTAGTACCATATAAACTACTAATATTCAAAATTTCTTTTTTGGTGTTAGTAGTTTACAATGATATTCATCTCAATAATGTAGATTTTAATAGTTATTTCATTGATTTATGTACTTACTAATGACTTCATTGATTTATCTACCCACCTCATTTTAATTTGGAACATGCATATCAACGTAATGGTGGAGTTTTTAATTATCAAATGGATCATGTAAAGTCCCACTCATTTCTCAAGAACGTCAATTACAATTATTCTTAGATCAAATGTAGAGTCCACATGTGGATGTAAATCCACTCACTCTATCACTTCTTTGTCTGAAATCACAATTCAAATGCTCCCAACTCCATAAAATATGATCCCTAAATAAATTTGAAACACTCCAAGCTTGTGGAGGTTATGGATGATTATTACCATGTAGGTAGATAATTAGAGTTTGAACTGTGATTTTCACATCATACATGTCCTACAAAATTGAAACTCACGGTTATTGAACAGTTAAAGCATGGCCTAGAATTAACATGTTTAATCTCATTATATTATGGGATGATAAAACTCACTTGGAACATAATGATAGGATAATAACTTATACATGTTTGCAAACTACAATGGAAAAGAAAATCCAACAATCTAAACATATTGATAATTACACAAGAAGGATTTTTAAGAAGACCTAGGTTCCACATAGCTAAATAATATTACAATGAGATGAAGAAATGGAAGCAAACCAATATTTCCTATGGTGTTGGATGATGTAGCCAATCTCAATCATATCCAACAAGAACATGCCTTGAAGTGGTATCCTGGAGTGGTGATAATGAGATAGTAGTGGAGGAGACTTCCCATGCTACCACGGATGAAGATATTTTGATCGCAACTCACAAAATCTCACAAGACAAGTTTGTAGTATGTACGAATTCACATCAAATCACTATATATGGCGAGAAAAGATTATTGATCTAATTTGGGTTGCCAATGCCAAACCATTGGTGGCACATTGTTTGCCAATAACTTAAGTTACTTTGGAGAGAAAAAGAGTTTGTGAATGGTAAAAGTGGCAAAATAAGTTGTGTATGATGGGCAAGGCAATGGGAAGTGAAAAAAGAAATCAAACTGAGGCTAGACATTCTTAAGGGGATCAAATGAAGCTATGTAAGGAAAACATGCTTGAGGAAAGAATGTTGTGGATGATGCAACCAACACATTTTGACCACGGTGATGTTGCTATATGAAAACATTCAATAAACGACATTAGTGTGTTTGGTATAGATGCATTCCTATGAACAAGTTTTCAAAAGTTTTACAAAACAGTTTTTTCAAAAACAAAAACAGTAAAATACGTCTCCAGCAAGCAAAAACGCCCGGGACGGGCGTCAAATCTCATCCCCTGCGGTCAGTACCTTCACAAAAGAATTTATTTTCCTCGTGCCTATTTCCAAGAGATTATATTTTTCACGTGCCTATTCACGAGAGAGTTTGATTTTTCTCATGCGCAAAAGTGAGAGGATTTCTCCCATGCCCATGAACGAGAGATTTTATGGATTGCAGGCATGTCACATCCTGAAATGCTAGGAGGACGGCAAAGTACTAGTCATTGGAATTTTAAGTCGTACTGAGTTGCTTCAACATTGATCACCATGGATTCCTCGCTGGAGAATGAAGTTGATCTTCCTGTTATCGACCTCTCACAGTTTTCTTTCGACTCTGAGGGACTCAAAAACCTTCAAAACCATCCGGGGGTAGCTACAGTGAGGGAATCCTGCCAAGAATGGGGATTCTTCCGCATTATGAACACTGGAATTACAAATGATGTTTTCCAGAAGGTGGAGAGTGTTAGCCACGAGCTGTTTGCCATGCCACAGGAGATGAAGGATAGAGCCATCACATCCAGCCCGCATGACACCTACATTAATCACCCTTACAGGGAAAGCTTCTGGTTCCCAACTCCGCCTCATTCCGATTCCGTCCTCGCCTTCTGTAACAAGCTATGGCCGGAAAAGGATAACCTTAAATTCTGGTAACTTATCTTAACCCATCTCTGCTTTGGTTTTTTCTGGCTCACTCTAATGTGATTATCACATATGTTTGCAATTTATAATATTTGATGTCAGCGAGACAATTGGAGCATATATACTTAGCATGGAGGACCTGAAACGCAAGATAAGTAGTATCATTATAGCCAGTTTGGGGTTGGACGTGGAGACTTTTTACCATTCTGATTTTGAAAAAAGCTCATCTGTTTTCCGTATACACCACTATTACTCCGATGGAAAATTCGGAGTTGGCGAAGAAGCTCTGTTTGCGCACACCGATCCCCATTGTTTTACCATCCTTTACCAAGACAATGGCGGCGGGCTCCAGATTCAATCCAGGGAAGACAACTGGGTTTACGTCAAATCTATCCCCGATTCCTTGATTATCAACGTAGCGGACTCCCTAAAGGTCTGGCCCCTATTTCCCTAATAATTTATTTGCATATTTCTTTTGTTAAATTTGTTAAGCATATAATCACGCGGTGAATGCAGGCATGGAGCAATGGCAGATACCGCAGCGTAAATCATCGCGTTGTTTATAAAGATTGGACGAGTCGTATATCTGTAGGGTGGTTTATGATGTTTCCAGATAAGGAAATACGAATTCCGGCTGAATTAATAGATGACCACAATCCACAACGTTACCGCCCTTTTACTTACCTCCAGTTCCGAGATGCTTGTATGAAAGATCGCATAGGTATTGACGGTTATGCTGGTGTATTTCCTGCTTATTGAGATTTATGCTAGAATATCCCCTACTTATTGAAACTCTACATGAGGAAATTTGGGATAATTTGGATACCCTCTGCTTATTGAAACTTTTATGAGGCAATTTGGCATGCAGTTTCATATGTATTGTTGAAATGCACTATGTTAATAACATTATATTTCATAGTTGTATTTGGTAAACAAAAGTATACATGTGCAATTGTTGTGAAGTTTAGTTTTATTGTGTTAATTTATTATTAGAAATATTGTAATGTAAGTTATTAATATTACTTACCTTAGCTAGTAGTGATCATATGGTTTACGGATAAGTGTTGTTATATTTAGTATTTATATTGGTTGTACAATATTTATAAATATTCTATTTAAGTTATTCGTTTGATAATGAATGAGTGCATCAATAAAAATAAACCACTATTTAGTCTTGCATGTTGATTTTGTGTATTTATTATTTGCTATTAGAACTTGATACACAAGCAAATGATTATGAGAGGAGAGAGCAAGGAGAGAGAAGATCTTAGAAATTTATTTTTGAGGCAATTATTTCGCTATGGAGTAGGAGCACTAGGCACTCCCCATTCAAAAGACTTAATTATCACTTGTAATCTACAAACTTGTCCCAATTCTACTCAACCTCATCAAGAGGCAAGTTGCATTGCTTTTCACATAGAGGTGAGCTAAAGACTTCCTCAAGCTTGAATCTAGATCCTTCTCACCTATAAAACAATAGGCGAGTTTCCAATAATGTCTCAAGGTCTGGATAAGAGAAGCAACAAATATGCAAAAACTAAGTCCCACATAGAAAATACAATTATAGACAATGCAAAAAAAAAGTGGAAATGTTAAAACATAAAGCCAATGAATACTTAAACAAGTGAACCCTGGTACTTGCTTTGGATCCTACACCAAACATGATTGGGTGAGTTATTTTTTAAAAACCACAACCATTGTGTATAAAATCAATGAAGTTTGCTCACATATCCTCCCACTAGGTTCTTTGGCTTGGCCAAATACAAGTCTAGATTCAAGACATGATTGGAAGCTTAAATTTCTTGGGTGTTGATTTTGATTCCACTGCACCCAATGTTTTTTCCCTCAACTAGTTTGCTAACCTTCTACAAAAAGGAAATCGACTTCTTATATATACAAAGCACATAGTTCTCCCTAGAAGGACTCTTATCAAGTTCCATTAAACTTGCAAGTTGGAGGACATAACTTCAACCTCCCAGCATTGCCTCCTTTTTTTATCCATATATTTAAAAAGGGCATAATACTGCAAAACCAAATGGGGGAATTCATTATTTCCAAAATGGGAGTTTTAAACAAAAGGAAATAATTTTCAATCACCAAGCTTTAATTGTTTTGAAAAATATTGAAACTAGGCAATAAGGAGAATTTTTCATAAACAAACCAAGTACAAAAAATTTATGAAATAATACAAAATTCATGGGGGTAAAATTTCCTTCAAATTTTTTACTGCTATGAGTATTGTCCTATTTTTTTTATTGATTTATATAGGCAAGAGGCCTATTATGTCTGGTTTGTTTTTTTGCTAAGCTCTAGCCATTGGTTGGCTTTGGGTTAGGTGTGGGCTTGCTTTGTTCTTGTTTATTTCTATTGGGAAGTTTGGATGCTACTTTTTTTGGTACTACGTTGTTGATCTAGGTTCTTAGACCTTCTTCCTTTTGGACTTTATTGTTGTATCTGAGTTATGACCCTTTGTTCTACTGGGGTATGGTCCCCATCAAAAAACCATTTACCAATAATAATAATAAGATTCCTTCAAAAAAATTCTAAAATTCAATTTTTCCCTATAGGGGAATTTTTCCACACTGCATATAATTTTTTAATTTAATATTAATCTAAAACTTGTCAAAGAATTTACAAAGTATTGTGCATAAAAAACTACAAAAATGACTCTCAAACACAAAAAGCACAATCCTAAGATCTTTGATTTTTCACAATGTTCAATATTTGTTCACGAACTTGTGAACCACACTTATTGGTAGTCATTGGAATTTTAAGTCATACTGAGATGTAGCAATATTCACCATGGATTCATCATTGTAGAATAACATTGACATTCATTTAATCGAATTTTCACAATTTTATTAGGATTTTGAGAAATTCAAAAACCTTCAAAACCAACTTAGGGTAGCTATAGCGAGAGAAACATTTAGAGAATGGGGATTCTTCTATGTTCTAAAAATTGTTCTAAGAAGTTGGAGAGTGTTAGTCACGATATTTGTTTCACATATAACCCTTATGACGTATACTGGATAAATCCTTTCAGGGAATGTTTATGGTTTCCATGTTCGTCTCATTCAGATTATATCCTCGCCTTCTGTAACAAGATATGTCCCAAAAAATATAACCATATGTTGTGGAAACTTATCTTCATCCATCTCATTTTTTTGTTGGCTCATCCTTATCATCACATATGTTAACATGTTATAATACTTGATGACAACAAAACAATTGGAGCATATGCCCTTGGCCTAAGGGAGCTATGGCGCAAAGTCCATATTATCATTCTGTCTTTTTTAGGGTTGGATATTGAGACTTTCTACTATTCTAATTTCAAAAAAAATCACATCTTATTTGTTTATATTCCACCATTACTCTAATGAAGAATTCACAACTGGTGAAGAAGATTTGATTGGGCATACGGATCCCAATTTCTTTACCATCCTTTATCAAGGAAATGGTGAAGATTCAATCCAAGGAAGGATATTGGAATGATGTTAAAGTTATCCCCAATAACGTAATTATCAACGTAGCCAACTCTTTCGAGGTCTTATCCCTTTTTCCATACTCTATTTGTAACTTCTTCTAATAAATTTGCTAAGCATAAAATTTAGTGGTGAGTGTAGGCATAGAGTAATGGTATGTACAATAGTGTAGAGAATCATGTTATTTGTAAACACAAATCACATATCTATGGTGTGCCCGTTGTGCACTATATAGATAAGGAAATATGGGATTTGGTAAAATTTGTAGATGATCGAAATCTACAATGTTACCACCCTTTTATGTTGCATGAGTTTGTGGAGGCTGGTATGAAAGATCCCAACACTATTATTGATAGTTATGTCAAAATATCCTCTACTTATCGAAACTCTATGTGAGGAAATTTGGATATGCCCTACTTATTGAACTTGTATTAGGTAACTTTGCATTGAATTGGTGATAAGCAGTTTCACCTATATTATTGTTGAAATGCTATGTTAAAAAGATTATATATATAATTGTATATCATAAACACTATTATTGATGTGCAATTTTTGTCAGGTTGGTTTTATTGTGTTAATTAATTTTTAGAAATAACGTAATCTGAGTGATCCATCTATTATAGTATTGAGACAACTTAGTTCACAGAGGGGATTCAAGATACGATTGATAGGGCCGACAGATAGGATAGATTGGCTTCCTATAACTTATAAAACTATTTATTCTCGGAACCCACCACCAAATATGGGATAGATAGGGCACTTGCGGGGATGGGGGCCTAGTATTACTTATTTAAGTCAGTTTTCTTGTTAGGGTATAGTTGTCATATGCTTTACGAATAAGTGTTGTTCCTAAATTCAATGTTTTTATTAGTTGTGCAATATATAACAATATTTTATCTATGTTGTTCATTTTTTTGATAATGGATGGGTGCATGAGTAAAGATCAATCAATCTTTAGGTTTTCACATTGATTTTGTATTTTTCATTTGATATTAGATTTTAATATACAAGAAAATGACTATGAGATGAGAGAGTAAGGACAAAGGAAATCTTAGAAAAGTTATTTTTGGTGCAATTTTATTTGTGTTGAGTAAGAGCACTAGACCCTTCCCACTCCAAAGCCTTTATTATCAGTTATGATTTTCCAACTCATTCCAATTATACTCAACCTGGTGAGGCATCAAATTGCATTTCTTTACACATAGAGGTGAGTTGAATACCTCATCAAGCTTGAATCTAGATCATTGACACCAAGAGAAAAAAAAAATTGAGTTTCCAATGAATTCATGAGATTTGGACAAGAAAAGTATCACACATGCACAAAGTAAGTGTTATCCAATTTTTCCCCTTGGGAAAAATTGTTCGAAAGTGACCTTTCACAACAGAAATGGAGGGGTCGGTCCAGTCATGTGGACTCACATCCAATCCCAAAATCGAGCCCAGAATGATCCAACCTGAAGCAACACAAAAGAACCACGGAAGGTGCCACGTGCCTCATTGGTGCAATTGCAAGGCTGAAATCCAAAATGGAGTCCCCAAGTGAGCATGAGCCCTCCACATGGCTAGAGTCTGAAAAGTTGCACCGACTGTTAAAAGTCTTAACAGGGGATGATCTGGCGGAAGCTTCCATGTGCCTCATTGGCACAACTTCAAAAGAAAAATCCAGAGGAAGATCCCAAACATGCACCAACCCTCCACATGTCTAGGGTCAGACATAGTGTCTCCACCAAACCAGAGGGGGTTAGCCTGAACGCGAATGAAATAAAGCAAGCCCGCAGATGACATCATGTGTCTCTTCGGCACAACTTTAAGAGTGAAGGGGGTGAAGTCTTAAGGTGTGTGGGGATGCCACGTGGATCTCACATGAATAGAATATTTTAAATATTGTGAGATCGTATTAAACACCCAACCCTCGATTTTAATAAATCCATAACCTTCGACTGGAAGCTCGAATTTGGGAAAGAGGAGACTTTTTGGAAAGCTCTCAACGTCTGCTACTCAACTACAACTAGATATCCTTAAATGTAGTCTGCCATTCTTGAATGTGTCAGGTTCGTCACCTACCCCCATAATGGATTATGGGCTTCCTTTCTTGCCCAACAATGAACAACCGTGGAGGCATGGGATTATAGCAACACCCATCATTGTTGCACAGGAATTCATTTCCCTTTTGGGGTGGTTAAACAAGAGTCTAGATTTCTTCTATCTCCTTCTCTAATTATTCATATATATTGTGAGGAGGGGTATTTTGCTAAAGGATGGATAGTTTTTCTTTACGCCCTCCCTTCTTCTTTATTCTGCAGGTGAATTTTTGGAGTTTCAAACCTCCCTTTCAAATTGTAATGTAATTTCTATCTCCTGGCTATTGTAATGCGTTGTATCAATTTTGGAGCAATGAAATAAGTCTGTGCATGATTTCAACCCTCTCTTGTGTTCATTGCATCCGCCTAGTCTCTCATCGCAGTTTGGTCATTTGTGTGGTGGTTGTATTATGTTTTTATGGTTTGTGTTTATTACAAAATAGGTGTTCATCATTCCTTTGGTGCATCACCCTTGTTAGTCTAGGTTTTATTTCTTGCATCTCCTTAACCCTATCTCCTTGGAAAGTTAGAGTAGGTTTTAGAGTAGATCCTCTGTAATATGAATGTGTGCACCTGAATAGAGGAATAGGAACTGGCCTTCATCTGGAGAGCTCTCTTGATTTACAAAGTCCCACACTTTGAGAGATGCTCCATGTTATGCAATCACACTGTGAGTCTCAACCCATCGAGTTGTAGACTTCATGGGTGTTGTGATTTTGCACTAACAGTTTTGGCACGCCCAGTGGGACAAGAAGTCTTCATTTTTACTACAGCAAGATTGATGTGCACTTTTTGTGAGTTCCCAGCTTGTAAGAAGCTCTAAAATTGCACATCTTGTGACTCCAAAAGAGGCAGAATCCATTGGTTTTAGTAGTCCAAGATTGTCAATCTCATGAGAATAATACAAACAAGGTCAAGAACTAGAGAGGAGGGGCTATTTTTCTATCTACATTTATCCCCAGATATAGCAAGAAGGGGAAGAAGAGCTGAAAGGTCTCCATCTCCACCCAGTAAGACATTGTCAACACCTCCACCTAGTAGGCCTTTCATTAAATCAACTAGAGTCCTCTAACCAATCAGGATGGCACAGGCCAACCCCTACATCAACTTCACTAACAACAGTTCACAGGGTCTCAATGCACAAAATCCAGTTCTAGCTGCGGCACTGAAGAGCATTCCATATTTTACTGGAGAGAACAAGACGACTCTAATTGATCACATCCAGGATATTGCAAATGTCTGTGCAATTCATGAGATTTATCAAATGGACATAGCTGTCAAGTTGTTGGCATCCTCCTTTAAGGGTAAAGCTTTGCAGTGGTTCAGAAGTTTAACCACAGGATCCATCCAGAATTGGGACCATTTATGTATAACTCTTCACAATCAATTTGGAGAGAAGGGAGATAATCTATCCTTGTTGGAACAATTGACAACAATCAAGAGGTCTCGTAATGAGCAGTTGACTGATTTCAACTTCAGATTCTAGTGTACGTGGGATAGGATTCTGGTGGCCGTGAGACCAATAGCTAAAGGTGCTTTTCTATACTTCCTTAAAGCTTTAAATTCTTATATTTCCATGATGATTCAATCCATGGGAGGAAATACTTTACCCGAATCCTATAACATTGCTATTAAAGCTGAAAATTTTTTAATTCAGGCTAGTAAACTTGCACCTAGGCCACCTATGCCTCTATATTCAGAACTAGGAGCTCCAAGCACTAGTCAAGTACCCACATTAGCTCTCATTCCTACTCCAAGGAATCAGAGTTCAACTGAAGCTTCCACCTCATCTTCTAGCTCCTCAAATGAGCTCCAAGAAGTCATGAAGCAACTGCAAAACTTGGGTAATGAGTTGGTGACACTTAAGAGGCAATAAGCTCAAATTTTTAGATCATATCAGCCTCAAACTCAACCCAATAGACCTCCATATCAGCCTAATAGGCCACCCATCCAAACTACAAATCATAATCAAGCCAAACCTCCTACTAATACACCGTTCTAGCCTTACAATCCTAATGTTTCATCCACATCTAGAGCTTTAGTACTAGTGCAAAATAATATGGCTCAGGAATATGATTGGTGTTTCCCATGCAATCAACCTCATAACCAGTCAATGTGTTTCAATGGTGCTTTAAATCAAGCCCTTATGGTGACAACAACGGGTGTAGAACAAGAGACAAGCCAAGAAGGAAATCAACAGCGGGAAACAACTCAGCAAGGAACATCTCCAAATGAGACCACACTTGTCAATTGGCAGGCTAAAGATTTATGTAGTATGAATTAAGCACCTTCTCAAAATGTTGCAGCCAATACACAATCCAAGAGAAGGAATATTGGAGAAGGACAATCATCAAATTCAAATGATCCACAACCCTCTATCACTCAACAGGGTGTTAGCAATCAAAGTGCAGCTCTTAATGTGCAAGGTCAGCCCAAACCACCTTCCAGACCAGCCCAAGTGTCGGTTGCAACACCCCATGTACAAGAGAAGAATGTGCAAGGTAGGGGGCAGTAGAGAGATAGTTCATCTCCATTCAACATCATTGAACAGATGAAGAAAAAAAATGTAAACATCTCAATGTGGGAGTCATTAGCTATCCTAGGATAAAGAGACCTATGGCAAGTTGCTATGAAAAATTGGTCACTGTCAAAATAGCCACCCAATCAACAGGAAAAGGTCCTTACCAATGCAGCTCGGTGAGGAGAAAATCAAGGAAATGACCAAGGTAAAATTATAAAGCCCTCCCCCATTCTATGTCTCATTAATCATTGGAGACAAGTTAGTGCATAATTCCATGATTGATTCGGGAGCAAGTATCTCAGTCATGCAGAAACAAATATTTGATTAGCTAGGTCTTCAATATGAATTCATCTCCAAAGGCGTAGTGCAATTGGATGGGACAACGGTAACAATGGTTGGAGTAATCAAATATTTGAGCCTCACATTACATGCATGTCCCAATGTGACCGTCTTGCAAGATGTATCAGTCATAGACTTGCCACCTCTCTTTGCATTGTGCTTATCAAGAGACTTCACCACTAAAATTGGAGGTTATTTGTCTGCTGATTGGTCACATATGTTATTCAAAACAAGGTATGGAGCTAAGGCTGCAATCAGATCTGAGCCTATTGCAAACTTTCACATAGAGCCTCATACACCAAACCCAATCAATTCAAACTATTCAAGATTTGATCAAGAAGATTATCCAAGAACTCATGAAGCAGATACCAAATTTGGATGCATTCTATACTTGAATCTTGATGAATTGACAAACAAGAGACATGCATTTGACCCTTATAAAGAAATGGAAGGATCTGAATTAGGAGTCTATTGTTTACATGAAGAGAGTCAAACCCTCCCTAGCATCACCAATTCAGAATAGAAGGATGATAATGAGGTATGGTGTCTATTCTTTGATGGCTCAAGGAGTGGATAAGGCACAGGAGGAGGAGCTATGCTCATTTCACCACAAGGTACAAAATATTACTCAGTTGTCAGTTTCCAGTTTGCTTGCTCAAACAACACAGATGAGTATGAAGCCTTGATTCATGGATTGCATTGGGCAAGAAAGAGAAGCATTAAAAACTTACAAGTGTTTGGTGATAGTGAGGTAGTTGTGAATCAAGTCAGGATATGAAATGCTGCCAAGAATGATCTATTGAAGAACTACAAGAATCGGGTATGGGATCTCATTGAATATTTTGAAGCTTTTAGCATCAATTCCATCCCAAGAAAGAAGAATGAAGTAGCAGATAGATTGGCAGCAATCGGGGTAGCATTTGATGTTGTAAAAAGTATCAAGAGTGAGAAATCTCAGCCCCATATTAAAGTGGTTGTAAGACCAGCTGTTCTAGATAACAACACAAGTTGGCAAGTCTTCGAGAATGATCAACAAATTGTCAATTTTCTACAAGAAGAAGCTGATTTCTCTGCTAGAAACCAAGACAAGTTGGAACAACAGTATGGTGACCAAGTGGTGCAGCTGAGAACTAACAAATTACCAAAAGGTATTATAACTTTGGAGTCAATATTCAACCCAAATGATCAATTCTAGAAGGATAAGGAAAACATTCAGGTAAAGGGTGAAGATTCAGAGCCCATTTCAATAGATGAAGGAAAGACATTGCAAATTGGAAAAGTAAGTACCCCACAAGAAAAATCTGAATTCATTCAACTTTGTCAAGAATTCCTAGATGTCTTTTCTTGGACTTATAAGGATTTGAGAGGTTTTAACCCAAAGTTGGCACAACACACTATCAAGCTGGATCTGGGATCTAAACCTATCATACAGAAGAAAAGGGTAGGTAAATCCTCACATTGAACCTCTCATGAGGAAAGAGTTGAACAAAGTTGATTGAAGATAGCATCATCTTCCTTATCAAACATTCAAGTTGGGTTGCAAACTTGATGCCAGTGAGGAAAAGAAATTGAGAAATCAGATTGTGTGTAGACTTCTGTGATTTGAACAGAGCATCACTCAAGGATCATTATCCACTTCCATCAATGGAACAAATCTTGCAGGTTGTAGCTGGCTCTGAAAGGTTTTCATTGCTAGATGGATACTCAAGCTATAATCAAATAATGGTGAAAGAAGAATATCAGTACAAGAAAACCTTCACCATGAAATGGGGCACATATGCTTACAAGAAGATGCCATTTGGACTATCCAATGACCAGAGCAACATTTCAGCCAGCTATGGATATGGCATTCAAAGGCTTAATCAATAAGATGGTGTTGGTATATCTAGATGATATCACTTTCTTCTCAAAGAACACAGTAGACCACCTCTTTCACCTTAGGAAAGTATTTCAAAGGTGTAGAAGGTTTGGATTGTCATTGAATCCAAAGAAGTGTGTATTCTTGGCACATGAGGACAAGTTGTTGGGCCACATTGTCTCAAGAGAAGGGTTAAAAATTGAACTTTAAAGAATTAAAGCCATTAGAACACTTCCACTACCACATCACAAGAAATATCTCCAAAGCTTCTTGGGAAGGATAAACTTTGTTTGCAGATTTGTGCCTGATTTTTTGACTCTTGTGAAGCCTTTAACAATGATGTTGAAGAAGAGTCCTTGCATTCAAATGGACAGCAGAAGGAAAAAAAGAGTTTTGAGGCTATCAAGCATGTAATATCACAAGCCCCAACTCTTATTAACCCAGAATTTTCAAAGGATTTCATGTTGTATGCCTTTGGAGGGTCAGATAAAATCTTAGCTATCTTGGTATAACTGAATAGAGAAGGTTCAGAACAGACCATAGCGTTCTTCAGCCAAATCCTGGAAGATTATGAAATAAGGTACTCTTTTATTGAAAAACATGTTCTTGCTATCATTAGGAGTTTGAAGAAGTTCAGACACTTGGTCTTGAACAACAAGATTCAACTACTAGTGTCTCATGCTGGTGTCAAGGAATTTCTTCTGAACAAGGATTTGAATGAGAATAGAGTGGGTTGGATCACTCAGGTAATGGAATATGATATTGAAATCAAAGTGACTAAGTTGGTTTGTGTCAAAGGTCTATGTGAGTAGCTCACTTCCAAACAACAAACTAAGTCAACAGATGAAGAAGAGGTTGTCCTTTTACTACAAAATAATCAAGAACAACCAGCTAACGATGTTCCCATTCCATGTTGGACTCAAGACTTGGTGCATTATCTCCAAATAGGTTTGTACCCTCCAGAAATGAGAAAAGTAAAGAGAAGGTACTTTATATTACAAGCCATTCCGTATGTGCTCATTTATGGTGTTTTGTTCAAAAGGGACATCAATGGTGTTCTATTGAGGTGCATTGGGATAGTCCAAGTTGAGAAGATGTTACATGAGTTCCATGACAGAGAAGCAGGAGGCCACTTTTCTCCACAAGTAACAGCTCTCAAAATTATGAAGGTTGGTTACTATTGGCCTACGGTGTTTCAATGATTGCTACTCATGGATCAAGAAATGTAGAAGAAGTGTGCATTCTTCACAGGGAAAGAAAGATTAGAATCCCTTCCCCTTCATCCAATTTAAGTAGATCAACCATTCATGCAATGGGGATTGGAATTCATTGGAGTGATCAATCCAAATTCAAGTCAAGGCCATAAGTGGATTCTCACAGGATCGGACTTTTTCACCAAATGGACTAAAGCAGTGGCACTCAAGGAGGAAAATGAATCCAATATCATGGATTTCTATGAAGGGATAGTAACTAGGTTTGGTGCCCCTACTACTATCATATCAGAAAATGCATTGGCATTCCTTGGTGCAAATATCATTGAATGGGTTGTCAAGAATGGTGTATACCTCAACACCTCTTCAAACTATTACCCTTAAGGTAATGGCCAAGAAGATTCCACAAATAAGAACTTACTAAGAATCGTCAAAAGGAATCTTGATGAGAATCAGAGAACTTGGCACACAAAACTCAAATTAGCTCTTTGGACAGATAGAATCACACCCAAGAGGTCTACAGGCATCTCTCCATTCAATCTTGTATACGGGAAGGAAAAAATTCTGCCTATATCTCTTGAGTTGTCAGCATTAGAACTCATGAAACAACTGGAACTAGCTGAGTTTGAGCCTATGAAGATCAGGTATGCAGAGATGATGGAGTTAGAATAAGTAAGATAACATGCAATATAGACAATGAAGAAGGATCAAGCGTTGATCAAGAAGAGATTTGACAAGAAAGCTAAAGCCATGACATTTCAAGTTGAAGACTTGGTACTGAAGTGGGATGCGGACCATGCAAATCCAGGAAAACATTCCAAGTTCAATTCCATATGGAGTGGTCTATACATGATCATTGAATGCAAAGGTATGCAATTCCTTCCATGGATGGCTAAGTTGGATGGTGAAGAATTGCATATTCCAGTCAATGGGATCTATCTCAAACATTACTACTAGAAGGATAATTCTCACCCTTGTACATATTACTCTAGGATTTCCAATTCCTCCAAGTGCTTGTGTACATTGTTGTTATTAGAATAGGTTTCATTTCCCTAAGTGCTCTGGCACATGCTCTATTTCTTCTCCAGGTTATGTCTATCATTGTACAGTTCAAGATGTGAGGCCTCATTGGAAAGTCATGGCTAATGTTGCAAAGTGAAGTCCATTTCGGGAAAAAAATTAGATACTAGGTGAAAATCCCAGGTCAAGACAATTTTGTACTCTCAAAGAAATCTCATCTTCTAAGAATTTTCTTATGAAAATTGAGAGTGCATTATAGTGGTGCAGGTTCAGGGTCACCAAGTGCAAGACATGTCATGATTCAAGTTTCAAAGAACCAGATCAGTATCAAATAAGATGCTATCATCTATGACATCCATGCCCAATGGATACTTCAAGGAAACTGATCCATTCACCTAGCATGAAGGTGATCCCACGAGTCACCAAATTGTTATCCAATTTTTCCCCTCAGGCAAAATTGGTCGAACATGGACATTTCATAGGAGAAATGTAGGGGTCAGTCGTACCAGATTCATGAGCCTAGAATGAACTAACCCGAAGCAGAGCAAAAGAACCATTTCCACGTGCCTTATCAAAACTCAAGGGAAAAATCAAAATAATCCAAACCGCGAGCCCTCCACGTTCCCAGAGAAAAGTTTCACTAGATGATTAAAATTATTAGTAGGAATCTAGAGGAAGCCTCCATGTGCCTCAACGGTGCACTCTCTAAAGGTCAGGACCAAGTCCCAAATGTACGTGGACTCTTTACGTGTCCCCAAATTGTTCCTAAATGGGCGAGAAAGATAGATTCAGCCGTTATAGGTCTAAGGCCAGAGTCCACGCATCAACTCGAAAATTCAAAGGTAAGATCAAAAATGTAGGTCCCAATTTTGTGCTATCCCTCCACATGTCTAGATTCAAAATCCATTACTCCACCAAACAGGAAGGGACTAAGTCAAAACACAAGGGAGGCATTTTCACTCAATGCCGAAATCAGCTGCGTATAAGAAGGGTCAGCAAAAATGCCATGAGCCTTGTCAGCGTACCTTCAAAGGTGAAATGTAACGGAAGCTCCCCAAACAAGTGTCAAAAGTTAGGGTCCAAAATCACGCAGATCGTTGAAAATTCCGTGCTTCGGAAAGGCATAGAAAAAGCTCCACATGCCTCGTCGATGTAACTTCAAAAGAAAAACGTCAGAGGCAGGTCCCAAACATGTGCTATTCATCCACATGTCTAGGGTCAGACGTAATGTCTCCACCTAAACCAGAAGGGGTTAATCCAGAATGAAAAGGAAATAGAGCAAGCCCACGGACGATGCCAAATGTCTCTTAGGTGCAAATGTTCAGGAGTGAAAGGGAGGGTGAAGTCTTAAGGCACACGGGGCTACCACATGGATCTCGCACGAATAAACTCTTTTACATATTGTGATCCCGTGCTAAACGCCTGACCCTCGATCTTCAAAAATCCATAACCTTCGACTGGAAGCTTGCATCTGGGCAAGAGGAGAGTTTTTGGAAAGCTCTCAACGTCTACTACTCTACTACAACTAGATGTCCTTAAATGTTGTCAACCATTCTTGAATGTGTACAGGAGTTCTCAGGCCTACCCCATATAATGAATTATGGGCTTCCTTTCTTCTCCCAAAGAAGGAACATATGGTGGAGATGATTTGTATTGCAGTGAAACCCATCATTGTTGCAGGTGAATTCATTTCCCTAGTTTGGGGTGGTTGGACAAGAATTCCAGATTTCACTCTATCCTCCTTCTCTAATTATTCTATATATATTCTCATGAGGAGGGGAATTTTGCTAAAGAGATGGATAGTTTTGCTTTTATCTCCCTCCATTTGAGTTCTCCTTCTCTTGGGCAGGAGAATTTATGGATTTTGAACCTCCCATTCAAATTTTAATGTAAATTTCTACCTCCTGGCTACTGTAATGCACTGTATCAATTTTGGAGTTTCTTCAATGAGTTTTTATAAGTATTTTGGATGATTTCAACATTATTAGTCTTGTGTTCATTTCATGCTTTATCACCTGGTCTCTCATCAAATTTGTGTTCTTTTGAGTGGTGGATTAAGTATTGGGTTTTGTCATGGTTTGTGTTTATTGTAAAGTAGGTGTTCATCAATCCTTTGGTGCATCACCCTTGTTAGTCTAGGTTTTATTTCTTGCATCTCCTTAACCCTGTCTTATTGGCAAATTAGAGTAGGTTTTAGAATAGGTCCTCTGCAATATGAGTGTGTGCACCTAAATAGAGGAATAGGAACCGGCCTTCATCCGGATATCTCTCTCGATTCGTAAATTCCCACACTTTGAGAGATGCTCCTTGTTAAGCAATCACACAAAGAGTCTCAACCCATCGAGTTACAGAATTCAGGGGTGCTATGATTTTGCACTAATAGTAAGTTCTATCTAAAAAATATAAGAAGACAAAATTATAACAAAAATTAAAATTCCAAATTGGTAGAGAAAAATCTAGGTGGTATTGGTAATACATAAAGTAAATGATTACTCAAACAAGTGAACCCTAAAACTTATTTACATCCGACAACCAAGATCATTGGGTGACTTATTTTTAAAATAAATCTCAACCATTTTTTATATAATACAATAAACTCCACTCACCTATCCTCCCAATAAGTCATCTAACTCGGCCAGATATAATCCTAGATTCAAAACACTACAAGCTTAAATCTCTCAGGGGTTTATTTTCTTTCCAACTTGCCCAGTATCTTCTTACCCTCAACTGATATTTTTACCTTCTAAAAAATCCCATCAAATTCTTACATATAAAAACCAAATAGTTCTCCCTAGAGTGAATCCTGTGAAGTCCCATTGAAGTTGAAAGGTGGAGGTCATAAGTTCAACCCCCACCATTTCCTCTTTTTACTATTCTATCCAAAAGGGGGATTTTATAAAAGAATAACATTTTTTAGATTATTTTGCAAAATATCCAAACCATGGGGTAGGGGCATCCATCCCATACAAACCAAAGTAAAAATATTTATGAAATTTTTAAAATATCATAGTGGGTAAAATTTGCATTCCTCTAGAAAAAAGGTGCAATTGCATGTTAATGATTTTTTTCATAAAATTTAAACTTTTATGGTAGGCAGGAGGTAGAAACATTATACTACTTTTTCTTGGAGAGATTCCATGAAAAATATTATGGAAACGTCTTCATGTTCAACTCCAAGAATCCTGCATGATGTGGTAAAGGTGGCGATGTGTTATTGAGGTATTTTTTTTCCATCACCTTTGAACTTTGGAAAGTTCTTACAGGAACCTGTTGGTAGATCATGAAGAGGGGGTTCAAGAGAAAGTGGGCCTGTATTACTTCACCATGGAAAAATGGGTTGGGGTCTTTCTACTTCGTCTGTCATCGTTGTTTTTTTTTTTTTTTTCTCTTGCTTCTACAAATCTTTCTTTTTTTGGGAACTCAATGCTCAATGGTGGTTGAAGAATGGGAGAATTTTAAGGGGGAGTATCAATAGGAGTTTGGATAGTAATGTCAGGTGAACTACTTAAAGACCTGGATGGAGAAGAGGCTTGAGAGAAGAAGTATATATTATCTCTAATGTGTCCTTGCTAATTTTATAAAGCCTTGAAATTGGAATCAACAACACTTCTCAACCTTATCAACCTAGTATATCTTCCTTCAACCTGCTTTTGGAAAATTTTGTACTGGGAACACAAAATGACACTATGGAATGTGAAAGGTCACGTGCAGGAATTTGGCAGTGTATCTTTTAGTAATGGATTGTCATGAACTTTTTTTTTTGTTTTTTAATATTTGATTTGATTTTTTTTTAAATTTTTTGACCTTACAAACATATTTTGGGTGTAGATGCTACTAAATCTGCCCCATAGTAGGCGCCATAAACTATTGGCAAGAAAATTTATCAGGGAATTTTTTTTGGGTTTCTTGTCAATGCTATGGGAGTCTAAGTCCCTCTACTTAACTAGTGCAGTTGTTGTATATGCATGCGCAAGTGAAAAAGGTGGATTTTTCCTTATAGCCTTACAGCCAGGTATCCAACAGGGGCACTCCACTAACCCTGCGTAAAAGCTAGCATTTTCTTGTTGGAGAGGACTTTGTCTAAAAGTGGGAAATAGATTGAGAATATCATGTAGGGAAGCTAATATTGCAGGTAGAAAATCATATTCCTACACACACTAGTTAGAAATTTCATCACATGCACTTGAATTTAGAAGAAAACAAATCTAAGTATCAGCAACAAGACAAAATATCATTTAATGAGCACAAAGTACCACTAAAATCCTCATTCAAAAAAGGATAAAATTCCTCTTCCTTTATTAAAGCTCAAGCAGAAATTACACATAGTATGAGAATGGAAGACATTGAGAATAGGGGAAAAGTGACTAACTCTTTTCACTAACAATTGAGCAAAATCTCTCTCATGAACTTACAAGAATACAACCAGCTAGAAGAATTTCAGAATTGAATCCCATTGGAATGAGGAGATAATTACAATTTATAGTGCTTTGGAATTCTCTTTTCCTACCCCACATTGACCCTTCATATGTCATGAGACTTTTAACATTCTTAGGAGAACATTAAGTCCGCTTTTATAAGTTAAGGGTGATTTATTACATTAAAAAAAGTGTAACCCCCAACGTTGAATTAGAACATTGAAGAGAGAGGAAGTTGGGGGGAGAGAAGAGAGAGAGAGAGAAAGAGCAAAAAGAAGAAGAAGGATGATGTCAATGATGATAGATTATGCCTCCAATAGAGTCCATTGACTCGATGAAACATTCCAATGTGATGAAATCTGAGTCTTCAAACTCTTGTGCCCGCTAAATAACTTCCTTTGGATGATGTGTGAACATCGTGTTTAAATACACTATCACATGACTCATTTGGTGACCATGGAGATCACTCATTGAGATCCACTCTAAAAAAAAAAATCCTGACTCCCTTTAATGTTGTCGCAATGATCTTGATGAAGCATCTTATGAATGATCTCACGGTGTCGATTGTGAATTCCACATCCCGCATACCAATTAAAGCAATAAATGACTGTCGAAAGGCACTATTGATATCCTCATTGTTACCTACTCTGCATAGTATGATGAAAAAGACTACACTTTTTTCTATCTCTTACTTGGAAGTGAAAGGTTACATCAGATTCTTCCCTGTCCATTTATGCTTCACGATTTCTCCAAACAAAACAACTTACTATTGTTAGTAATAACAAAAAATCAACTGCCTCAAACCTCAACTAGATGTTACAACTCAAATTTCCTTATCTCCTTGCGTTCCTCTCACCTTGTGGATCAATTTTCTATTTTTGGCAGGTGCACGTGGGACCACTTACGATTTTTAGGAAGTGTCAATTTTGGACATAGATGACAATTTTGGCAATCTCTTCTTGTAATACATCTTCTGTGTTTAATGCCTTTTTTGCAATTTCTTCAATTGATGACTTTCTTGAAATGGCATTCCTCTATGTAGAAGACCTACTATTTTTGGAAAGTGAACCTCCAGTGGTTGGATCTGTCGACACTAAAATTTTCCTCCGTAATTTCTATTTCATTAATGTATGTATTAGGAATAGGATGTTGTTAAGTATAATTAGTAGTAGCGTCTGATAGAAGATAACGGCGCCGTCAGTACGGTGCCGCCAATAATGTGGAGTACAGTAACAGTCAAAGTACAATAGGAATATTGTAAAAAGTAAATATTTGTCGTAAGTGGTCCGGTAATGTTAAAATGTCAAAGTTTGGGTAATTAGAGAAGTAGGGTCTACATGATTAGGAATTAGAAATATTATATTGGTAATAAATACAAGGAGTGAGGTCATAAATATTTTGTGTATTTTATTTGTAAAAAGTCTAAAAATGTGGAACCCATGTAAAATGATAAGGTTTATCTTATCTTAATAGATAAGCTTACATGTACAGATAAGAATTAAGGTATGGAATATGATTCGTCAGAGTGGATTTCTTATCCTATCTTAGAGATAAGATGGATAAGCCTGGAAGTTCTATAAATAGAGAGGCCACCCCCCCTCATTTAGCATAGAAGGAAGTAGTGAGAAATATTGTAAGAAGTGTGCGAAGGAAGCCATCAGTTTAAAGGTGTGTTGAAGAAGCCATTAAGAGGTGTAATTGTAAAGTTTCTCCCATAGTCTTGGTGAAAGGCAAGTGAAGTCAATAACACTTGAAGTACCTCATGGGTGAGATTGTAACAGTTTCATGTTGATATTATAATTTATTTTGATATTTCAGATTTGTCATCATTCTGTCTTATCATAGTCGATGGTATTTTTGTGTTATGTTGTTGTTTTGTTTCCAGATTACATCCACCAAACTAAAGGTTGTGCATTAGTAAATAATCATAGCACGAGGAGTTCCCGGTGAAGAATTATCATAGTGCCGGATTGGTGATGACATTTTGGTTCCGTTGCCGGGACCATTCCTCGTTGGTGGATTTTCTGGAGAGATATTCCCACTTAGTCAAAAATCAATTAGAGGGTAACCTTGTTTTTACTGTGCATAGTAGTTACCATGGTAAAGTCATTTTTACCATGAATAGTAGTTACCATGATAAAGTCATTTTTGCTGTGAATAGTATTTATCACAGTAAAGTCACTTTTTACCGTGAATAGTATTTACCACAGTAACTTCACTTTTTACCGTGAATAGTGTTTACCACAGTAAAGTCAGTTTTTACCGCAGTAAGTCAAGTTTTACCATAGTTTACCGTGGTCATTTCTATTTTACTGTAGAAAGGTGTAAAGTCAATTTCTAGTATAGTGATTCCAATTATTTGTGCACATAAGTCTTGTTGATTGTACTTGTGAGTTGGTATTTCACGGTGGTTACTTTTGAAAATGGGAAAGATTCCTATTTTTTCAGCTCAATCTAATGAAGATGCTTCTTCTTTCATTCAAGAGTTTAAGCGATCTTGTATTTGTAATGGCCTTATAAGAAGGGAACAATGGACTGAATTTTTTCCTACCTTTTTGGATGGTTCAGCACTTAGGTGGTTTGAAACACTAGGTGATAATGTGAAAAATTCATGGGATTTATTAACTGAAAGTTTTCTTGAAGAATTTGGTGAACAACAGAAATATGCAGACCTCGTGATCGAGATCACAAAGCTATCCCAAGGAGAGAAGGAGAAAATAAGGGATTATCATGCTCGTGTTCTAGAGCTAAGGAGGAAGCTCAATGCCCAGATCCGGAAGGAAGGACTAGCGGATGGGTTGATGAATGGCATGGATAATCTCCTCTGTAAGCACTTCATTCTTGGGATGAAGCCAGAGATCAGACAACGAGTGAAGTATGACCACCCAGCTACCATTGAACAAGCAAAGGAGATTGCAAGAAGGCAAGAAGAAAACATGGAAGAGGAGCCCAAAGAAATTGTTGCTAAAGTAGAGCCTACACCAGCACCTTTGGTCTAGAATCCACAACCACTCCCAGTGAGCACAAATATTTCTCCTAGTACATCTACTGAGTATGAATATCTGCTCAAAAAGATGGGTCAGTTAACTATTAATCTTCATCAAGGAAAGGAATTTAGTTCTCAGGGAGGAGATAGAGGTCCAAAAAGAAATATTTCTGAAGTTGTTTGTTATAGTTGTTATAAAAAGGGTCATTATAAGTATAATTGTCCAGATAGAGCTTCTACATCTGGTAAAGGAGATAATGATAAAGGAAAATCACCTGTGAATTCTTTTGATGTAGTAGATAAGAGCAGAAATAATGAAGTAGATGTGTTTGTAACAAAAAGAAAGAAAGAAAAAGATAATCAAGATGGAAATGGTCCTAACAAGATGAAAGAAGAAACTAGTAAGAAACATAGGAGAAGAAAGTTGGGTGTGCAAGATTTTTTGATTTCATAGGGGCAAGGACCATACTCCATCTTGGAAGATCTGTCCAAAAGGCCTGCAAATATTACATATGGTCAACTCTTGGCTATGTCTTTTGAGAAGAGGTGGGAGTTGCGAGGTGGACTCAATGCTCGAAGAAGGAAGGAGGTTGAGGTCCCTGTTTTGGAGGCAGAGGCAGATCCCTATGCTCCACAAGCTGAGGTATTGTGTAATGGTATTTCAATTCATGATGTCTTAGTTAATGGAGGTGCTGCAGTTAATGTAATGACCGAGTCTGTAATAAATATGTTGGGTTTAAAAATTGATCGCCCTTCAACACTTATGTTAAGATCATTAAATAAAGGAAAAACTAAACCAGAAGGTGTAGTTTCAAATGTGGCAATATCTGTTATGGGTGTGGTATGTGTGGTAGACTTTCAGGTGATGAAAAATGGTACTGTTGCGTACCCAATGCTGCTGGGAAGACCATGGCTAAGGAGAGTTCATGCAAGAAACTACTGGAATGAAGGTTTCATGACACTTGGACGTGGTAGAGAGAGGGTGAAGATAAATGTGATCCCTCGACATCATAAGGCAGAACTTGTGGATTCAAGTGATGGAACTGATGATTGGACATCCTCTGATTACTCTAGTACCAGTGAAGTGGACACTGAAGATGAAGAAAGCGAGGTGGATGTTTCAGTCATGGATATCCTTCTAGTCACACCAACTCATGACCCCATAGAATTATCTGAAGAAGAAGTTGATGATCATCTCCAACAAATAAAGATTGGTGATGCTGTGATGGAGAGTGAGAAGTAATTCTACCTCCAGCTCTTTCGAAGGTACATACACCTATTCACTTTTGATTACAAGGAACTCCGTCAAGTAAGTTGGGTAGAACATTGTATTGAGCTGGTAAATGGTGCTAAGCCCATAAAGCAAATGCCATATAGAATGAATCCTAATTTTTCCAAGACTGTAAAAGAAGAAATAGATAAGTTGCTTGATGCAGGATTCATATTTGCTGTGGAGAATTCAGAATGGGTTTCTCCCATTGTGATCTCAATAAAAAAGAATGGGAAGCTACACATTTGTGTTGATTATAGGAAGCTCAATAAGGCAACAAAGAAGGATCATTACCCTCTTCCATTTTCAGATCAGATCTTGGACGAAGTAGCTGGCCAGGAGTGTTATAGTTTTGCTTATGGATATAGCGGCTACAACCAAGTTCGTATAGAAGAGAAAGATCAGCTGAAGACCACGTTCACCACTCCTTGGGGAACGTTTTCTTATAGAGTTATGCCTTTTGGGTTGTGTAATGCTCCAGCAACATTCTAGCGTTTGATGAATAGGGTGTTCGAACCCTACATTGGGACCTTCATCAGAGTATTTATGGATGATTTTTGCATCTATGGGAGCAATTTGGACCACCTGCAGCAAATGGAGACAGCATTTCAAAGGTTAGATGAAGCACAAGCCTCACTAAACCCTACAAAGTGTGTCTTTAGAGGTTCTAAAGGCGTTTTGTTAGGGCATGTTGTATCCAGAGATGGTATTGGTACTGATCCTGATAAAGTTTCAAAAATCAAAGATTTACCATTTCCTATTAATAGAAGTAAATTGAGATCATTTTTAGGCCATGTGGGTTACTATAGAAGGTTCATTAAGAATTTCTCAAATATTGCACAGCCACTAACCCAGTTCTTGAAGAAGGATGTTACTTATGAACCAGGAAATAAGGCACATGAAGCTTTTGGACAACTGAAGGAAGCCCTGGTGTCTTCACCTGTTTTGAAGAATCCAGATTGGAGCAAGCCATTCATTGTTTACACTGATGCCTCAGATACAGCACTAGGAAGTACTTTGAGCCAAAAGAATGAAAATGGGAATGAACATCTAATTTACTTTGGGAGCAGACAAATGAGCAGTGCTGAGGTAAATTATACTGTAACTGAAAAAGAGGCTCTGGCTATCATTTTTGCTGTAAAGAAGTTTAGAAATTACTTGCTAGGGCAAAAATTTCTAGTTGTAACAGATCATCAGGCTCTAAAATATATTGTAAATAAGCCTAACCCATCAGGGAGGATAGCAAGATGGATAATTTTTCTACAAGAATTTGAATTTGATATTATAGATAGGCCAAGAAAGAAGCATGTCAATGCAGATGCACTCTCTCGAGCCTATGATGGTTTAGGATCATCTTGTGATGATGATGATTTTCCCGATGCAGCATTGTTATCCCTTGACACAATCCCTAGTGAATACATAGATATTTGGAATTATCTGAATGAATTCAATTTTCCTGATGGTGCCAATGCAAAGACTAAGAGAAAGATTACTCAAGCCATTCGTCCATATTCTATTCTGCATGGAGCATTATTTCAAATAGGACCTGATGGAAAGTACAAGAGGGAAGTTAGACGTGATCAAGGAAAGGAGCTGCTAGAAGAATTCCACAATGGTACATGTGGAGGGCACTTCTCTGGACAACTTACCGCAAGAAGGATCTTGGATGCAGGTTATCACTGGCCCACTCTTTTTAAAGATTGTTATAATTATTGTAAGACATGTGATATTTGTCAAACACATGGTAACCCTAAGACTTCATCAGCTCCATTATGTCCTATTCTTCCACTTGGTCCCTTTGAAAAATGGGGAATAGACATTGTAGGTCCACTTCCAACTACATCACGTCAAAATAAGTATATTGTAGTTACCACAGATTATTTAACCAAGTGGGTTAAAGCTAGGCCATTGAAAACAGCTTCTATGGATGAAGTGGCAAGGTTCGTATATGAACGCATTTTCACCAGATTTGGTTGTCCATTAGAAATTGTAACAGATCAAGGAAGCCACTTCATTAATGAGGTGGTAGAAGTCCTAGTCAATAAGTTTTCTATTAAGCACAGGAAGGCAACAACATACAAGCCAAGCACAAATAGACAGGTGGAACGAACAAATTTTGTGCTGTGTCAAATTCTAGCAAAAGATGCAGCCTTACAGGTACATAAATGGGATAAAAGGATTCATGCAGCATTGTGGGCATATAGGGAAACATCAAAGTCAGCAACAGGATACTCCCCATTTCAGTTGGCCTATGGCATTGATCCAGTTCTTCCTATTGAGTTTGATATTCCCACTGTGAGAGTTATGAAAAATGAAAGGATGGATGAAAGTGATTCAGTAAAAGAAAGGTTGGTACATCTTCATTTGCTGGAGGAAATGAGAGAAATAGCAAAGGATGCAAGCCATAAGAAGAAAATGAAGCAGAAGGAATACTTTGATCAAAAGATCCGGTGGTCTCCATTTCATGTGAATGACTTGGTTCTAGTATATGATTCCAGATACAAAAAAAGAAGACAGAGAAAATTTCTTCCAAAATGGATGGGGCCCTACAAAATAGCAGCTGTGCATGAAAATGGTACGTACCGACTGGAGGAATTGGATGGCACTCCCATTACGAAATGGGTCAACCATGACAAGTTGAAGATTTTCCAAGCACCAGAATAGTCTACTTCGAGGACGGAGTAGAAGCTAGGAAGGGGGAAGATGTCGACACTAAAATTTTCCTCCGTAATTTCTATTTCATTAATGTATGTATTAGGAATAGGATGTTGTTAAGTATAATTAGTAGTAGCATCTGATAGAAGATAACAGCGCCATCAGTATGGTGCCGCCAATAATGTGGAGTACAGTAACAGTCAAAGTACAATAGGAATATTGTAAAAAGTAAATATTTGTCGTAAGTGGTCCGGTAATGTTAAAATGTCAAAGTTTGGGTAATTAGAGAAGTAGGGTCTACATGATTAGGAATTAGAAATATTATATTGGTAATAAATACAAGGAGTGAGGTCATAAATATTTTGTGTATTTTATTTGTAAAAAGTCTAAAAATGTGGAACCCATGTAAAATGATAAGGTTTATCTTATCTTAACAGATAAGCTTACATGTACAGATAAGAGTTAAGGTATGGAATATGATTCGTCAGAGTGGATTTCTTATCCTATCTTAGAGATAAGATGGATAATCCTGGAAGTTCTATAAATAGAGAGGCCACCCCCCCTCATTTAGCATAGAAGGAAGTAGTGAGAAATATTGTAGGAAGTGTGCGAAGGAAGCCATCAGTTTAAAGGTGTGTTGAAGAAGCCATTAAGAGGTGTAATTGTAAAGTTTCTCCCATAGTCTTGGTGAAAGGCAAGTGAAGTCAATAACACTTGAAGTACCTCATGGGTGAGATTGTAACAGTTTCATGTTAATATTATAATTTATTTTGATATTTCAGATTTGTCATCATTTTGTCTTATCATAGTCGATGGTATTTTTGTGTTATGTTGTTGTTTTGTTTCCAAATTACATCCACCAAACTAAAGGTTGTGCATTAGTAAATAATCATAGCACGAGGAGTTCCCGGTGAAGAATTATCATAGTGCTGGATTGGTGATGACAGATCACTAGGAAACAAAGTTTTCTAATATGTGTTTTTTCCCAATATCGCCCCTCTGAAATCTTGGATCTATCCGCTCAATAGTTTGGGAGATTTTAAAGTTTTAAAATTTTGACATGGCAGTGCTTCTGAACTCGGCAACCATTAATGGAGATTTTGAGTTGCAAGTCTGGTTTTATTCTCCATTCACGATAAAAATTATAATTTTTTGTGGGTTTTTGTTTTTTGCTCTGCCGATGAAATTTCTCTTCAAACTGATTTCCGGTTTGACAGGAAATTCAAATTTTTCTTCGTTGAGTTGTAAAGGATATTTCTTTGTTGTGAATTATCTATCACACAATAAGAGAGTTTGAAATTATTTTTTGATGGTCTTGGATAGAGGAAAAAATAGAAAATTTTGGTTTGTTGCTTCGTGCACTGGTTTGTGAGATTTCTACGAATCTCAGTTTCACAGAAATGGAGATTTTCATTGTATTCTTCATTGTTCTTCATTTCTCCTTCTTAACTCAATGAGCCTTGGTTGAGATGGTCTAACCATTTGCAATGGCGAAGTGATGGTAGAAGGTTAGAGAGGAAGTATGGAGATATGGTTGTGCACATGAGTGTTATAAGTTAGAAGTGGGAAGTAGGTAGATATTTAAAATTTTAATATCATGCTGAGAGAGGGATGGGAAAATTTTATTGTCCTTGACATCCCTCACCTCAAATTTATGTGAGGGACATCATTTTTCAAGGTGAGCAAGAAGGTGACATATGGCAGCGATCCGACGGCAAGGATTGAGAGCTCCAAAATCAGCTTTAAAGCATTGAGGGGCTGGAAGCAAGTGACATGGGTAACCAGAAGTCTCTCTTACAGGGTTGGCACATTTTTAAGGTTTGATTTCCCTAACCTGTTGGTTGATGTCTCTGATCCTGAGGGAAATCAAGGACAAGAAATCCCACCAGGCTCCTGGAGATGACACGTGTCCTCCCAAAATTTTCCTAACTCCCAAACTCACTTCAAGAGGACAACTTATGACAATGATAACTTGAGCCCCCAATGGAATTTTTCAGAAAAATGTTATATGATCCTAACTTAAAATAGAGTTTTGAATCCAATGTTGGGGTTCTCATGTCTTTATTCTTCCATTTGGTCCCTGAAAAATGGGATTTTTGATTTGGTACTCCATTTGTGCCTGTGAAAAACTACCTATATACCTAATGCACCAAAGTGTTGTGAAAAAATTGATTTCACCATAATGTAGGGATTGTAATTCTCTTTCTAAAAATGTTTTTTTCTCCTAACTCCATCCTTAGCTCCTAGAATCGCCTTCTAAAGCTTAGCTATTGTTTTGGCTTGTGTACTAACTAGGCCTATGACGCTTAATTTTGGTGAAACTGCCCTAACTTTTCTGAGCCCTACCAAAATATTCCTTAATCATTTCCATGATGTCCCAAGACCTTTGAATCACCTCCACATATTCTTAGGCTTTGTTGGCGAGAAAATTTTTCAGGTGGAAAAACTTGTGGATTTCTTGCCAGCGCTCTGGAAATCTAAGTCTCTCTACTTAACCAGTGCAGCTGTCGTATATGCATGTGCATGAGAAGATGGATTTTTGTGGTGGCCTTTCGACCAGGGACCCAACAGGGATACTTCACTAACCCTGTGGAAAATCTTACAGATACCTACAAGAGAGAACTTCGTCTGAAGATCGGGAAAGGGGAGTGAGAAAAGAGGTGGGAGAACTAATGTTACAGGTAGGAAATCAGATTCCTGTACACACTAGTCAGAAGTATCATCACATGCATTTAATAGAAGAAATAACTTTGTAAGCATCATTAATACCCAATGAAATTTGATGAACACAAAGTATCAAGAAATCTCTTAGTCAAAGATAGATAGAAAATCCTTGTATTAATTTCTCAAACAAAAGTTGTACATAGTGGAGAAATTGAGGAAATGGAAAATGGGGGTAAATTAGAAGAAAATGGTTATCTCCTTTGCTTTCTTTAGGTACAATGCACTCTTGAGTTTACAAGATCAATTTCCAACCCTTTGAAATGGGAATGGCTTTACAATTTATAGAATAGAATTGACTCCTCGTCTTCCTCATGACTTTTCAAATACCTTAATATGACTTAAGACTATTCATATTCCACTTTAAATATTTAAGTCCCTTTAATAATAGCAAGGTGACTTAATTTACATTATGTTTCTAAAGTCACTTTTAAGTGACTTAAAGGAATATCAAAAAGTGCAAACCCTAATGAAGAATTAGAACATTTGAAAGTGAGAGAAATTTGGGGAAGATGAGAGAGAAAGAGAGAGAGAAGAAGAAGAAAAGGAGATGTCATTCCCAATGAATTCCGATGATCCTTGTTGATGGGAAGCTCTGATGCGACGAAGTTCTGAATGTCCCATTGTGCCAAAATTGCCCTTGCCTCGTCCACTTCTTGGGGTGACTTACTATTTTTAGTAAGCACCCATATAAGAGACTTATTATTTTTAGTAAGTGGTCATTTTCATTATTTTCTGCTCTGACAACTCATTTTATCTTCCTCGTGATCTTCAATGCACGTTGCCTTTATCTCAATTGCTTTTGATGATGACTTTCCAGACATAGCAACTCTATATAGGAAAATTTGATATTTTTAGAAAGTGTGCTTCTAGTGCTCGATTTGCGACAAAACATACTTTTTTAGACTTTTCTTGTCCTTAGGATCACACCCTCCAAATTTCACATAGTTTTTCCCACCAGAATGGCTAGAAATAAATTTTGAAAAATTCACCTGGCAGTAGCTTCGGGCACAGATTTAGCATGGCAGCCGTTAATGGAGCTTGAAATTTACAGGTTTGGTTTTTGTCTTCGTTTGTGATGAAAATAACTTCATTGTGATAGGTTTTTCATTTGGAGCTCGTGTGCAAGTTTTTAGCTTGTTTCCATTGTCAGAATGATGGGAAATCTAATGAATGTGAGTTAGTGCACGAAGTGAGGATTTTATTGGAACAATTAATTATGGGCACAATTTGACCTCTGATTTATTACATTGTGATCATCTTGAAAAATGTGGAATTCTAAAAAATATGGCATCTCGATCTGACTTGTATTTTGCAAGATATTAGGATTTTTCAATCGGGTGGCTTCGTAGTTATCCGGTAAAAATTTTCCATTTTCTCTTCATTCTAAGTCAAATTCCACTCCATTTTTCTCTGATGCCTACATATTTTCTATGTATTCATTGTGTGGAGAGTTTGGTGATCATGATGAAGCTTGTTTAGATCAGCAATGGTAGACTAGATTTCTGGACAAGCACGAACATGGCCATGACATGGAGAGAAGTTATAAAGGAGAAATGAGGGGAAAGAAACGGATGATGTAAGATTTGAATATTCAAAAATTAAACATGGAGGGGCTGGGAAAATTTTTATTTCCTTGATGTCCCTGACCTCAGGGACGTGAGGGACATCAATTTCCATAGTGGTCAAGGTGATGCCATGTGTCCTCGATCCGACGGCAAGGGATTTGCTTGAAAAATGCACTTGGGGGCTGAAAGTCGGTCACGTGGGTGTAAAAAACACTCTCCATAGGGTTTGGGCTCATTTTTCAAGGTATTATGTTCCCCACCTTAAGGACATAAGGGACATCAGTTTCCAGGGTGGTCCTGGAGCTGACACATGGAGCCCAATCCGACGACAGGGAATACATGCTCCAAAAATGCACCTGTGGGATGAAAGTCAGTCACGTGGGTGTCCAAATGACTCCCCATGGGGGATGAATGCATTTTTCAAGGTATTATTTCCCCCACCTTAGGTACATAAGGGACATCAGTTTCCACGGTAGTCCTGGAGCTGACACATGGCGCCTCATCTAACGGCAGGGAATGGATGCTCCAAAAATACACCTAGGGGTTGAACTGTCAAGTCTGGAGGTCGCATGAGGGTCCAAGAGGTAATATGGGGGCTGAGATGGATTCAAAGGGGTTGGGTTCACTTTTCCAACCTTGATGTTCCTAACCTTGAGGGACGTCAAGGACACAAAATCCCACCAGGCTCCTGGAGCTAACATGTGTCCTCCCAAAAATTTGGCTAAATCTTGAACTTGTGATAGTGATAACTTGAGCTCCCAATGGAATTTTTTGGAAAAATTTTATATGATCCTAAATTTAAATTTCATTTTAAATCCAATGGTGTGGGTATAATGTCTTGATTCATCCGTCTGATTTATAAAAAAATTGAGTTTTGATTTGAGACTCCACTTGTTCCTGATAAAAACTATCTGAAAATCTTATGCGCCAAGGTGTTGTGAAACATATTATTTCACCATCATGTAGGTATTGGAATCCTTTTTTTTTTTTTTTTTTTACTTCTAACTTCATCTAGATCACTCAAAATCTTCTTTTGAAGCCCAACAGTATTTTTAGGCCTATGTACTGCCTAGGCTTGTGAACCATGTTATCACTCAAACTACTCCAAATCTTTCAAAACTTCCATAAACCTTCCAAAATTATTTCCATGATGTTCTAAGGTCTTAAATTTACCTCTATGTTGAATTTGGCCCTTCCGTTCTGCTCCAGGGTGGTTTATCTAGTCCTAGGAATGCCAGTGATAGCCCTTCCCAATACAGCCAGAAGATAACATCTTTTTAGAACTCCCTAAAATCACCTAGGGGGAATGGATAGACTTTCCTAAATCAACTAGGGGACTAATTTGAAATCAAATAGGGGGTGACTAGACTGTCGAATTTCACCTGGGGTTCCTAGGAATGATAAAACATGAAAAATTTGACACTGGGGTATAGTTGTCATGCTTGGAGACTTCCAATTTCCCTGTTGCACATTTGCATGACAACAAGCTCTTATACTGTGCTCCATGGGTTGCTCTAGCCCTATGAAGGCCAGTGATAGCCCTTCCCACAACTTCCTATAGCTTGCAACTTTTTGTGAACTCCTAAAATCACCTAGGGGGAATGAATGGACTTTCCTAAATCACTTAGGGGGATGAGATAATGTTAATTAGGAGGTCACTTAGACTGACTGGATATACCTGAGGTGTCTCAGGATGATAAAACATGAAAAAATTTCTATAAGGGTATTGTTATCATGCTTAGAAATTGTCAATATCCCTGTTTCACATTTGCATGACAACATGAGGCTTAGGTAAGGTGGTAGGATTTTATTAAAGACTCGGAGATGAATAAATAGGTATTTGGGATGGGTACAAAGGTCAAATGGGCAAGTGATTTGGTGGAGGTGAGAAAAAAGAGATCTTGTAAGGGTAGAAGGTGAAAGAAATCAGATAAATGATTAACAACCAAAATACTGAAAGAAATGAAAAGGTAGAAATCAATTACTTGTAGATTGGAAGTTGGTTATAGAAATAATAGTTATGGTTAAAGGAGAGATAAGTTTCGATCCCATGCAGCAATAGTAGAAGGCTCTGGACTTCCCTATGAGTTATCCAATGATCTGGAACACATTGTCGATGCTTGGTGGAGGTTGTGAATTCTTGGAATGATCTCTAGTTTGTCATGAGGTCACTTAGATGCCTGAGAGTACCAATGCGAGAATTCCCAAAAGCCAATATGGAAGAACCTGGGTAAAGGGTTGGAATTTCCTCTTTAAATAAACCGATATCGGTTAGGTGTCTGGCACTAGACAAGGAATAATTGGTGTCAATTAGGGAGAAAAGGTCCTATTTTTCTAAAAATAGCCTTTTCTCTCCTTTTTTGGCATTGGTCAAGCTTTGTTATGGACTAAGATTTTGGGTTGGCATTAAATGAAACGGGAAATTGGTACAAGGGATAATAGTTAATGAATGTTTGGGTTAGATTGAGTCTTAGTTAGCTAGGGGGAGTTGTGACTTATTATAGGTTAATAAATAGGCTTTGAATGGGTCTATAGTGAGGGAATGACTAACTTAATATGGGTAGTAAAATCAATAATAATGTGTGCAGGGGTCATGATCGAGTGATGTGTCAAATTAATTCATTAGAAGGGATTTAGAGGGTGCGACCAAATTAATTAATTTGAAGGGATTTAGAAGGTTCACCCAGGTATGGGTGGATGTGATCCCCCTTAAACCAGGAATTGATGAAGTAGCATGCAGAATCAGTGATGGGTTTGATAAGGTGGTAGGTGATTAAAAATGGGGTAAGGTGAAGATATAGGCTATGGTTTGGGTAATGGTAAAAGGATAAATATTCAAACGCGCACACACGTTCCGAATGTAATAATGTACAAGGTTGGAGATCTCACAAACTCTACATCATCAAAGGTCAAAAGTTTATCCAAACAAGGTTTATATGTCCAGGTATCTAAGGTATATGAAGTGCTCATGGAAACACAATGAGGCTAGGTGTAGGAACAGACATAGGTGTGTTCTGAAGCACCAAAAGGTTTGGTCTATTCAAGATAAACATCACAAAATAAAGAAAGGAAAGTTTAGTAGGCTAAAAAACACGAGTATCATCATCGTAAGGCACAACGAGTAAGTGAATTTGAGTTTCAAATGGGAGAGGTTGGTGTGGGTGTATAGGTAATTTCGTGGGTAAGGCCAAGGTGTAAAAAAAATGTGACCCTAAGTATAATTGGGGAGGTGACTAGGATGGTAGGTGATAAGGCTATTAGGTGAGCTTGTAGGGTTGTGGTAATGTTGTGGCAACAAGAAAATGGCATCCTGCAACAAACATTTGGGAAAATTAGGTAGGATTGCTTTAGGTAGGGTGATCGATGTCAGTTGAAGAGGAATCAATGCCAGTAAGGGTGATTAACACCGGTCACCTAGGGCATGACTCAACTAACATTGGTCATCCAATCGAAGGGTTAAAATAAAAAAACTCGGGTGGAAAAGGATCATTTGAGTATTTTGACTTAGTGAAAATTACTGGAAGAGAGAAAAACCCATGAATAAAATGAAAGAGCTGCCCTATTGAGTGTGTTGGTGAGATTTGAGTGGTTAGAGGAGTAGACTGTGAGGGCCCACTAGATCTACCCAAGAAATTGGATTGGGTGAGAGGTTAGAAGGGGATTTGTACATGGCAGAGGTAGGAGAGGGCTCAGGGGTAGGTCATGTTCCTATTGCAAAGATCCCACCACGGAGGCAGCATCGAGTAGAGGTAGGATTCAAGCTTCATTTTTTGTTTTTGGTGAAGAATAAGGTAGAATAAATTAAATATTTGGTTGTTTAAATTTGATTGGAATTGTGGTAAAAAAACGGGTGAAATTGTTTATGGGAAGGGTGAAACTAGTTTAATTAGGGTCAAAAATGCATCTATAGGCAATTTGGGGGCATTGGGGTGGGTAGTTTAGGTTTTTCATGATTGTTTTTAGAAATTGGGGCGTGGGGGTTCAATCCTAGGGCCAAACAAGTAATTGATGTTAGTCAGGTATCATCCAACGTCGAAGGGTGAAAAGGGGACCAGTATCGGTCATGGTGACCAATGTCGGTCACTGTGAAAAGTGACTAAGTGATATAAAATGTTAGTTGGGGAGAGGTAAGGAAAGGGTGGGTATGGGTGTCCAAGGTAAGAATGGGTGGGTTTAGACCAAGTAAGGGTGGGTAGGAATAAATGAGAAGGTGTAGGGGCAGATCGAAGTTATAGGTCAATTGTGTATAATGGGGGCAAGATGGATGAGGTAAGTTAGGTCAATAGCTGAAGGACAGAATTAAATGAGACATAGAGGTGGGAAAGAAGATAGAAGGAAAGGAATATAGTATAATAAAGATAGGTCATAGGGTAAAAATGGTAAGGCAAGGTAAAATGTAGATCTAGGTAGGCAAGGGTAAATGATTAACTAGTGTGAATATTGATAATGTAGGCATGACAGTAGCTAACGATGAGAGATAGATTGTCACCCCTATTAGTGCATATGAGACCGAGAATCATAGAGGACAAGTGGGATCACATAAGGGATGTTGATTTGGATGGGGTTAGGTGGTCTAGGGGGATAGTTTGAGATCATAGCATCATGTTTTCCCTAATCGATAGATGGGACCTGACAACCAACACATTCCACCTACCTACCGGGGAGATGATTATCACCTTACAGGATGTCTATAGGATCCTAAGGCTACCTATCATGTGGGAGCCACTTTATCAAGTGTCATTGTTGGATGTAGTAGATCATATGGTGATGGTGTTTGGGCCAGCTATGGATGAGTTGTCTTGTCGTAGTACCAACATTAGTTACAGGGAGATGTATGCAGTGCACCCACAGGAGACTCATCTAGCAGTATTGATGATGGTTATCGTTGGATATTTTGATCATCTAGACTCACAGAGTGGGATATTTCCATGAGAACTAATGGAAGTGTTAAAGGATAGGATTGAGTAGAGAGTATACTTTTTTCATGGGCACTAAATTTCTTAGTGTAGTTGTACAGGGAGCTAAAGGCATTTAGGAGAATTCAGTGGTTTGGTTTATGTTGCACCTATCTTCTACATTGTTGGGCTTATGAGAATATAGTATGCATGCATCTACCAGGCCTACCACAACATGATTTTCATGGGGGTATTAATAGAGAAGGTTACATGAGATGAATTTAGATAGGGGAACATGTGAGGGTGGAGGCGGCGTCACAAGATGTGACATATTACATGCATTTACTGAATGGCCTATTAGCAATTGATCTTGTGGAGCCTATATCATGGTTACCCTTCATTTGGAGGTATAGAGGAATACTTAGTAGGTTTACAACTGGTGCAATGGATACAAGGACATAGACCTGGAGAACATGAGATGATACCAATCGACTAGGTCAGATGTCAGTTCGGGATATGGTAGGATGTGCCTCTGCCCTTCCCATAGTACCATAGGGATGACTTGGAGGGATCATTATCTCCACCACATCCAACAAATAGGAGGATAGATGATGCAGGCTATACAGATAGATATAAGCAGTGGTGGATAGTATAGCTACAAGAAACATATCTGAGGTCAAAACAACCTGATTTTGATATTGTTACTATTGAGAGGGATAGATTATAGGGAGAGGTGACTACATTACAAGGCCATATCATGTCGTTACAGTGATAGCTAAAAATATCTCAGTAATAGGTGATGACTACCTTACAGGGACAATTAGAGGTGACATAGGCATAGGCTTGAGATTTGGGGCAGTCTGCAACATTGCAAGCCAAGGTTACTGCATTACAGGCATAGGTGGCCACTTTATAGGGGTAGCCGAGAGTGACATAGGTACACGCTGGTAGCGGGGGACATGTGGCTGACCATCCTTCACCACCTAGGACACATGATGGATCACAGGTACAAGGAAAAGGGTCCATTAGGACAGGTACATGTACCAAAGGTAGGTGTTAGAGTGATGGCACCTCCACATGTGATACCTATGGACAGATACAAGGAGGTTGTGGCAGAGTCATGATATTATGAGGATTGGTTGACAGAGAGTGGTATCTCTTTGGTTAACTATGCCACCTACATAACCTAACAGGAAGTCAATGAGAGGTACAGTTCACAAACCTGTAGTACCAGTAATTCAAGGAGCCACCGGTCTCATGGGCACATTTAGCATGAGGTGACTAGCTCATGGAGATAGAGCCCAAGTGAGGGGACATGAGAGATTGGAAAAGGCTCCAAGCCCTCCTAGGGATGATATAGAGATGGAGACATTGTTTATTTTTTATTTTTTAACTTATATATACAGGCTTGTGTGCCGAAGAGATGAGATGTACATGAGATTTTTTTAGATACTTTGTTTAATATTTTTATATACATTGTATTGACATATAGAATTTACAACATATAGATGATGACATTGATATCTGGTGTAAGTTGTTTCATTTCCATTACATTGTTATTATGGAAATTAGTTATAGGCATTGTTGATGTGATGGTTTGGTTTAATTTCCAAAGAATTATTTTTATGGTAGGTAGCTATGTAGGAATGGTTGAGTTTGATTTGGATTTCCAAATGTATTGATGTTGTGGAAATTATATATAGGAATGGTTTGGTTGTGTTTGTTTCAATTTAATCTCCACATTATTAATAGTATGGAAAATAAATGATGATGTGTATGGGTGATGTATGGTGTGTTTTATGTTAATGTCCAAGTTATTGTTTTTATGGAAATTAACTAACTAGGTTTTTTTATGGGGGGGGAATGGTGAGGTAAAAGAGTGGTTGAGCTAACCTCTGAGGGCCCCATGCCCTCAGAGTGCTTCCTACATATCCCTTGCAAAAGGGGCCTCAGTCCAATGAAGTTCTTCCAGAAACCAGGGAAGAATGAGATTGGGTTAGGTAATTTTAGTAGGTAGGTTGGATATGTAAGTTGGTTGGGTAAGGCGTGTTTGAAAATATGTAAGATCAAATTTTGAATAGGTAATAAGCAATGTGAATTATGCGTAGGCATAGATGAAGGTTTTATGTTTGATTCAATTTATATGGCCTTGTCCTGTTGAAGATACAATAAGTAAATAGATAAGAAACCAAAAGAAGGGGCATGCCAATATTTGGAAAGGACCATAATTATCATGCCCCTATAATTACCAAACATAAGTCACTAGATACACTACATGAGCGATGGGTATATAGTTGAAAGAAGTTCCATGATCACAATGTGTAGAATATACACCACATCCCTTGAGTTGATTTATAAGATAATAAACAGAAGGTAAGGTGGAAGAGTTCGTTAAGCGTAACCTTGTTGTGGGACAACATGCCCCTTATGCAAGATACACAAAACCATAATAGGCAAGTCCATGACCAAAAGTTTGTACTTTTCTTGAATTTTTATTTTGTTTTTACTTTTTGCATGTATAGAATGATTGATATAGGATTTTTATATTGGGATAAATAGTAGTTTCTCCTTGAGGTCTTCGTGAAGCTGATCGATGTGGAAAGCTCTAAGATAAAATTTTTGGTAACAAATACATATTAGTCATCTTTTTTTTATAGACTAAGTACGACATGTGGCTAGCTTTTTATAGCTCTCCTTCGAGGGAGTAGTCTACCTATAGTAGCATGAGAGAGAGAGAGAGAGATGTAATTTTGAGGGAATCATCTATTTGCAAGAATTTTGACTCAAGGAGTAAACTTTTAGTTATCCCATATAATTTTTTGATTTTATTTGTATACCTGAAGTCATGGAAAATATTATAAAGAAGTATAGACCCTTTTTATGAAGGAAAAACCATAGCACGAAAATGTTAGCTATGAAATAGGGGTTTCAAGTAATGAATGATCATGGGATTACATCCTTAAAAGGATGAAAATTATCCATGAGAATCATGCCATGAGTAGAGTCATTGTACTCATATTGAAGACAAGGTTGAATGGTGATGGATAATCACACAATTCTAGTTTAGTCATTAGTCCTTAAAAGAGGTAGGTGGAAGGAGAGGTTTTCTTAAGGGATGAGAATATAAGAGACATAAAGTGATGTTGTACTTTATTCAACAAAATAATGGTCGAAGATGCAAGGTATTAAGAGGGTCAAGTTCAGGTTTACCCTCAACAAAATATAAACAATAAGTTCATGATCCATAGGTATGGGTGACAATTTAAGGTTCTAGCCAATTAGGAGAAAACTTGCCTCGTTTACTTTTCTCCACTTTGGTTACATGTTAGTTTTCCTTTAGGAAAAGGTCACTGATCTTGAAGGTTTGTTTGAACACGGTTTTCATAGGCACGCTTCATAAATTTTTGGTAGATTTGGAGATGGTCAAGAGCATTTAAATGGTGTTCGTCTAATAACTCAAGTTGTGCCAAATGTTCTTAGCAAAAAGCATCATCAGAGAGCATATCTTTGAGTGATATACAAAGAGATAGAATTTGGACTTTGAGAGGCAAGACAACCTCTATACAAATGTTGATACGATAAGCCCATAAGGAAGAAGAAATGTGCATGTGCCAATCCTTATCAACGTTGTCAACCACTTTCATAAGAATTTTGTTGAGGGTTTTTTTAGACGATTCAGCTTGACCATTTGATTTTAGGTAATATGGTAAAGAGAAACTAAGTTTAATACCAAATTTGTCACAAAATTTATGTATGGTTTTGTTTTTGAATTGTTTGTTGTTATCAGTGATGAGATGATGAAGAACACAAAAACTTTAAATGATGTGGTGGTTGATAAACTCGGCTAAATTTACAACTTTGTTATAAATGAGAGGGATGGCCTCCACCCATTTAGTGTAATATTTTGTGGTTGTGATGATCTAGTGATGACATTGAGAGGAATGAGGGTTAATCTCTCCAATGAGATCCAAACCCCATTAAGACAAGGGCCAAAAGTCTTGGGAAACTTGTAAGAAATGACTAGGGGTGTGGTGAAGTTTAACATGTTGCTGACATTTCACAAAATGTTTGACATAGTCACAGAAGTCTTGGTTAAGGGTTGGCCAATAATAGACCGCAAGACCACTAAAATGTCCCCCACAAATCCCATTGTTAATTTATCTGATGTGTTACAGGATTTCCAAATTGGTGAGCCATCGTAGGAGGATAGTTTTAAAGCTACATTTGTAGAGAATACCTCCCATGATGATGTAACGAGAGAAAAATTTTAGGAAGGCTCGTCATCCATTTTGAGTGAGATCTGGAGGCAAGATTAAAAGGGAGAGGTAGTCATTGAACTGCTAATACCAAAGGTCATGTGGGTTAGTTTTGATTCTTCCCACAAACTTTATGTCATGGATGATATAAGAGGGTGACTAAAACTGTTATACTGTGACAAATATTTTGGAGTCCGAAGGTGAGGTAGATATTTGAGAAGTAAGAAAATCCATGGTATCCGTAATTTTTTTAGTGGATCGCGGAGTGGTTTGAATGAGGAAGTGATCAAATGTGGTCAAAAGTATGTCGACATGATGTTTATACTTTTTAAGATCCTCATTATGACACTGGTACAAACCATTGACTTGGTTCACAACCACTTGAGAGTCACCAAATATATTAATGGATTTAACATCTAAGGCAATAGAATTTTGAAGACCTAACACAAGTGCTTCATACTCGGCCATGTTATTATTGCATTCAAATTCGAGTTTGAAGGATAAAGGCATAGGCTCACCATCAAGAGGAATGAGGATGACCCTTACACATCCCCCATGTTGACATTTGGATGCATCATAGAATAATGTCATCTGGTAGACAAGATCATCAAGGGAGAGGGTAGCGATATGTTTTTCAGAAAAATCAAAGTTAAAATATTGATTTCTAGGAAGAAGAGCATCTACAATTTGATCTACAATGGTTTTTCCCTTAACAAAGTTTTGATGAGTGAATTCCACATCTAGGTCTACAAAGAGCATGAACCAATGCACGGTGCATTGGTGTTGGTAAGTGTTATCCAAATAACTCTCCTAGTTATTTGGATAACTTATATTTTATTTTAACTCTGATGTTTCACATTTTAGGTTGCACACACTCAAGATTGTTATTTTGACACCTTGGCACTACTTCAGTTCTTCTGTGTCCCCTTGCGCACCTTCCTACTTCTCCCTTTGCATTTTTCTATCTATTTTTCCATTTTCTCTTGTGTTTCCACTTTCCTTGTGCTCCTTTGCATGCCTGCTTTTCTTTTGGTCATCGCACACCCTTCCTCAGTTGAATGCCCATGCCCCACTTGCATACTTGTCTACTTCACGTGAAAACATTTGCACCCTTTCCCTGCACCTTCGCGCACCTACCTTTTGTAGTCTTTCACCTCTTGCTTTCACACCTTGCACCTTCTTCTGCACCAGTCACTATGCTACGTCATCTTTTAGACTTGAGTATGCAACACGCAACCTATCAAAGCATGCCAATAGGGCACTGAATTTGGACAAGCAACCAGTGCATGACATGTGGAAGAAAAGACAAAATAAATGAACAGTTAGCCGACTCCTTCAATCAATCCGTGTGCACCACATGTCTTACATGCCTAGACAATTCTGACAGTCGTATCTTCTACTATAGAGCTTTGATTGGCATGCACCTGGGCTTATCAGAGAGCTGATGACATAAGCTACACATTGGACTATTTAAATTCAAATGTAGGTGGGATTTGCTAGGTAGAAAATAGGGAAACATCGCTCAACTCATCAATGCACACATCTAAGTGACCTCAACCACTAGATTTCAATCATATCTCACTTTCTTACTTCTTCCACATGCCAAACAGATATGGGGAAGCACATCTGATAGCTTTACAGGTGGTTTTGTAGGCATTTATCACTTGTTGGTGTTTTAATATTTGAATCCGAGTATTCCTCCTTTTCTCTTTCTCTTCTCTCTTTATTCTTCTATAAATAGCAGAGTTCTGCTTTGTAAAATGGGATCCCTCTTTGTTGTAATGACACTATGCCAAAATGGTGGCCAACTTCCCATGGATATCAAACCTTGGCATGGTCTCTGCAATGTATTCTCACCTCTTACCATGAATGTAAATGATTGTGCATCCTTTAAGCAATAAAATCATGTTTTGTGGAACTCTTGTCCTCCCTTTCTTGTTTCCATTACATCTCACCTCTCTATTTTCATTTTCTAGCATGTTGTGCTTATTCTTTCTTACAGTCCCCATGTTCATGTGTTGCATACAATGGAAGGCCGAGCCCAGGTGTTGATATGTGGTGAATTCTTTCCACCCTCTTCTTGTGCACCCTCTTTATTTCCTTCGTTGCTCATGGATAAATATCAACCCTTTCCCTAGCACTATCACCTTCCTTAGCTTAGGATTTCCTCTTTCTACATGTCCTTCTAGCCCTTGTCCCTTGGCATGTTTAGTCTAGGATTTTCTTTTTGCATTAAGAATACCAGTAGCATTAGAGGTAGGTAAAGGAACAAGCCTTCTCTATAGATCTTTCCCAACCGTACAAGGTCCCATAACTTAGGGATGGTTCAATTGTTGTCTCAAATAGCTCAGCTCTTCTGCCAAGACGTGGGTACATGTTTGAATGACCAACAATTTTTGGCATGCCGGGTGGGAGTAGTTTGAAGAGCTATACATCTTCATCTCAACAAGTTCAATGTGTTATTGCTAAGATTCATCCTTTGGAGGCATATTTTAATGCATATGGAGACTTCATTGATCCAACACACCCATTATCTCATTCACATACTAGTCTCCCATCCTCCTTTCATTCATTTTCTTTCTTCCATCGTTCCACCTTCCTCTTTTTAAAGTCGTGCAATCATGACTTCTTTCCCTTTATGGAATTCTCATTTGCAGTAGTAGAGCTATTTTTCTCCATCCCTGCAGTTCCAAATTCCTCCTCCAAATCATTTTTATGAGCCCTGTCATCTTGAATATGCATATAACCCACCTTTTTCTAACCAAAATGTTTATGAAGAATAGTTTATACAAATGATGGCAGAAACTCCTTTCCTGAAGCTAATTTTGAGAGGCATCTGAAAAATATGGAGATGGGCATGATGCAGCTCATATTCAAATCCTCCACAAAGGCAACTAAAGTTTGTTATAAGGTCCCTTTTCCATGGGTAGGCCCTATACCAAGCTGGTTTAGCACCCAGTAGAAGCTACACTTTATCACTGAGATACTGCACTAGATTACAGAGTGGGCAGAAGAAATGGAGTCTAAAAATATTGTGTGTGGAAATCCTGTCAATGGGGTAACCCTACACTACCATCTTATAGCCCTCTCATTCCTTCATGCCATCTTACATCATCTCACCCTACTGCACATGTTCCTAGCTTCTTGTGTGCTTCCCCCATTGATAATTCCCCTCCTCCATCCTCTCACCTTCACTTATTTTCCATCTCTTCTTCCACGCATGCCCCAATTCCTTTAGCACGCGCACCCTCCATCCCTTATGTGCCCATCCTCCCATTTCTTTCTGTGTCCCCTCTACCTAGTTTTACCATAAATAAATAGCCCCCTGCCGACACATCTTTCCCAACCTACATCATCATGTTGAACAACTGCAAAACAATTGAAGAATGACATGACTCATGCGACTCCGAATGGGAAGAGAAAATCATATGGGTGCTTGTTTTAGAAGAAAATCAGTTAGTTCTTGAGGGCACAGTTAAGAAGGAGATTGAGTTACTTGTAGAGATAGAATCTCACGCACCCCAGCTTTACGTGACCTAGCATGCAAGCAATAACCTTTAGAAGGAAAGTCTACAAGAAAATCTCATCTGTGGGATTGAGATTCAAAGTAATGGGAAAATCACAAGGATCAAACCATGCCTAATAAGATACCTGGATAGTCTAGAGCCAAAGACAGAGTTTCTACCGGTCATGCTCATTTTAGAGCATGAGGTATAACTTCAACACACCAAAGGTCAGTAGTAGCACCTCTCAGATCCAAGTGAAAAACAAATTCATGAGGTATACATTCTCTTTTTTGATACTTTGAGGGAGGTGAAATACCATTAGCAAGTCAGTTTCTCACTATTTTAGTAGACCGTTTCCAATGCCCAATCAATTACATGGTCACAATTTATGAGGAAGGTCAACTACTTCTCCCTGTCTGTAGTAGGTTTTACTTGAGCTCCCTTTTCCTCTGGTTAGAGTAGGTTAGTTTAGGTTTTCTTTTAGAAACACAAGTGCTCATGCACACTCTGCATGTTCCCTTTGGGACATGTATAATTTTTCAGCTTTTATACATAATGTTCTACTTCTATTTTGGTGCACTCCCTCTGGCACCTTTCCTTTCATGTTGCACCCATGCACTCCTTTTTCTTACTTCCTGGGATGACAATTTAATTTTAAAAGAGGTAATTTAAACAAATCCTCGCAGCTTTCACTCTCATTAATCCAATTCAAAATATCTTCATATGAGAGCAATAGTTCAATTCATAGTTCAGACAGAGCCTCAAGTGAATTCAGGGATGTTCTTCAAGTTGTACATAAGATCTCTAAGTTTAGCACTTGACTCCATGCCCAATGGATTTCTAAAGCTACTAGTCTCTTCATCTAGTAGGAAGATGTCTCCCGAAAGTCACCAAAATTATTATCTAAATAACTCTCCTAGTTATTTGGATAACTTATATTTTATTCTAACTCTGATGTTCCACATTTTAGGTTATGCACACTCAAGATTGTTCTTTTAACGCCCTTTCATAGCTACAGTTCTTCTTCGTGCCCTTGCGCACCTTCCAACTTCTTCCTTTGAATTTTTCTATCTTCTTTTCCATTTTCTCTTGCAGTTCCTCTTTCCTTGCACTCCTTCACTTGCCCACTTTTCTTTTTGTCACCACGTGCCCTTCCTTAGTTAAATGCCCATGCCTCGTTTGCATACTTGTCCACTTTGTGTCCACACTTTTGAGCCTTTTCCCAGCACCTTTACATGCCTGCCTTTTGTTGTCTTTTGCCTCTTGATTTCACACCTTGCACCTTCATCTGTGCCAGTCAATGTGCCACATCATCTGTCAGACTTGAGTATGCAACATGCAACCTATCAAAGTGTGCCAACAGGGTACCAAATCTAGACAACCAACCAGTGCATGACACATGGTAGAAAAGACAAAATAAATGAACAGTTGGTTGACTCCTTCAATCAATCCACGTGCGCCACGTGTCTTACATGCCCTGACGGCTCAGACATCTTTTGAGAGCCATATATTTTGCTAGAGAGCTCCAATCAGCACACACCTAGCCTTGTTAGAGAGCTGCTGACACAAGCTGTGTGTTGGACTATTCAAATTCAAATGTAGATAGGATTTGGTAGGCATAAAATATGGAAAATTCTATTAGCTCATCAATGCACACATGTAATCGACCTCAGCCATCAAATTTCAATCAATTATTGTTTTCTTCCTTCTTTCACACGCTAAACAAACATGGGGAAGCGTATTTGATAGTTTTGCAGGAAATTTTTCAAGAATTTATCACTTGCTATTATTGGTTGAATATTTTAATCTAAGTTTCCCTCTTTTTCTCCTTCTCTTCTCTTTTTATTCTTCTATAAATATTAGAGTTATTCTTTGTAAAAGGGGATCCCTCTTTGTTGTAATGGCACCATGCCAAAATGGTGGCTGACTTTCCATGGGTCTCAGACCTTGGTGTGGTCTCTGCAATGTATTCTCACCTCCTGCCATGAATATAAATGATTCTACATCCCTTAAGCAATAAAATCATGTTTTATGGAACTCTTTTCTTCCCTTTCTCATTTTCACTACATCTTGCCTCTCTCTTTGTATTTTCTTGCATGTTGTGCATATTCCTATTTGTATTCCCCGTGTTTATGTGTTCCACGCATTGGAAGGCTGAGCCCGCGTGTTTATCTGTGGTGCACATTGTCTGCCCTCTTCTCAAGCACCCTCTTTGATTCCTTTGTCATTCGTGGAGAGATATCGACCCTTTCCCTAGTGCTATCACCTTCGTTATCTTAGGATTTCCCCTTTCTACACGTCCATTTATCCCTGGTCCCTTGGCATATTTAGTCTAGGATTTTCTTTCTGCATTAGGAGTAATAGTAGCATTAGAGGTAAGTAGAGGAACCAACCTTCTCCAAAGATCTGTCTCAAGTGCACAAGGTCCCACAACTTGGATATGGTTCCATTGTTTTCTCAAACAGCTCAGATCTTCCAAATATGAGACACAAGTGCACATTTGAACTACCAAGAGTAAGGTTTAGCATATAGATAATGCAGAGGGTCAATGTTTGTGATGAAGAAGTTTTTGTGGTTAAGTAGGTAGTGTAAAAGTTATGTGGCCACAAAGACTAAGGTTGGGAAAAACTTTTTAGCGTGAGTATACCTAGTCTCATAGTCAGAAATAGTGCAACTTATGTAATAAACCGCATGCTCCCTATATTTCTTGTCACGATGAGTGAGCATGGCACCCAAGGAATGGTTAGTGGCAGAAGTGTAGAGGTAAAAAGGTTTTTCATCTTTATGTGGGATGAGTGCATGTGGTTAAAGAAGGTATTTCTTTATCACCTCAAAGGATTTGTGGCACTCATCATTCCAATTGAAGGAGACATCCTTTTTAAGGAGATGATGAAAAGGGTGACATCGGTCAAAAATTTGGGAAATAAAGTGTCGAATGGATTGCAATTTTCCTTGTAAAGTATGAATTTGTTGAAGGTTAGTAGGTGGAGGCATATCGATAATATCCCTTATTTTGGTAGGATCAACTTCAATGCCCCACAAAGAGATGATGAAACCAAGGATTTTTCAGAAGAGCATGAAAAATATGCAATTCTTTGGTTGAAGGTAAATGCAGTATTGGATGAGGAGATCAAAGATGACTTTAAGAACTGCGAGATGTTTAACACATCTTTTGGACTTACCAAGAATGTTGTCGACATAATATTCCAATATGTCATGCATGATATAGTGGAAGATATAAGTCATATCGCGATGATAGGTGGCACCAACATTTTTCAATCTAATAGGCATGACATGATAATAGAAGGTCCCCCAAGGGGTGATGAAGGTAGTTTTGTGTTGATCTTCCGGAGCGAGTAATATTTTATTATAACCTGAGAATCCATCCATAAGAGATAACATCTCATGGCTATCTATAAGATCAATGAGTTGGTCATGCTAGGAAGAGGATATTCATCCTTAGGGAAAGCAAGGTTAAGGTCACGGAAGTCCAGGCAAATGCAGAGTATCCATATCGCTTTGGTGACAGGAACAATGTTAGAAATACATTTTGGATATTCAATAGGTAGAATAAAGGAAACAAAAAGAAGGCGTTGGAGTTCTTCTTTCACAAGAAGAACAATACATTGATGTGTTTTTTGCAGCTTCTATTTCACAGGTTTGGTGTTGGGGATAGTCGCAATATTGTGGACCACGATATTAGGGTCAATATCGGGCATATCGGCATAAGACCAAGAAAAATCATTTTTATGATCTTGAAGGAAAGAGGTGAAGGCTTATTGTTCGACATAATCTAAATATTGGTCTATCTTTATAACTCGAGGGTCATCATGAGTGTGAATGTTTATATCTATGTTTTATTCATTCAACATGGTTTGTGTCTTAGATGGTAATGATTGTTGAATGTAATAATCATCTACACCTAAATAGGTGAGAGTAAAATCATCATCATGACATTAAACAAAATTAATAGAAGGTGTGTCATCATCCAACATGTCAGGATAAAGACAAGGAAGGGAAGAGGAAACCTCGTCATCATGATAATAGGTCAAAGGTCCTAAAGAAACATTGTTCACGAAAAACAAATATTTAGGAGGGTTGGATTCTAGATCCATGGACTTCGTGGGTGAAGGAAGTGTGGTATGTGAGTTAGGTGGGGAAGGATCATATTCCTCTACAAGGTTGATTCTAGCCTTCTTAGGAATAGGTGGCATGGAAAATTTGATACCACAACGGTCTTTATGTTTTTAAGTGGTACAAGGTATGATTGTGTAATGACCTTGCTCATAAAGACCAAATCCAAACCCCTTCTAAGCACATCGATGAAGAAATGTGTGGGTGAAGTGGCGGTTGGTGAGGTATTGGAAGTCAGATGAGAAAGGCCAAGTTTGGGTAGGTGGTTCAGGAGAATAAAAAAAAGTGTCAAGTCCCCCATATGTCAGGTTGGTATGAAGGTGGGGAGGATTGTATTGAAAAACCTCTCCTACATGATGGTCGTAATGTGGGTGTTAGTGAAGGCTTTCGTACTCCTGAGGTATAAAGAAAGTTTCTATATTGTATATGTGGTACTCTCCCAAGGAAAGGCGTTGAAAAACACCTACCAAGGGGTCAAACGTTGGTACTTGGGTAGCGGGGATATATGAGCTACTCAAATCCTGAGAATTTGGGGCATCAATTTCTGATGAAATAGGCAGGTTAGTGGATGGGATAGCTATGGAAGTTTTGGAAGTAGTGGGGATATATGGGCTAGTTGTGGAAGGTGTAGTGGTAGAAATGGTAGATGTTGCAACAGAAGAAGATGAAGCGACAGGGGTGGTAGATACCTTGACTGGAATAAGGACATCATTTGGTCGGTAAAGCATATTACAGGTTTTAAAAGGTGAAGGATCCGCGTGAATGGTGTAGGGGTGATCTTTATATTCAAATTTTAGGCAACCCTGAAGGATTGAAGGTACACACCCCATGGAATGAATCTAGGGTCATCCAAGTAGTAAGTTATATTTAAATTACCCCTCAAGAACATAGAATAGTTTGGGACTAGTGTGGGGACCCACGCGTATGTGGAGAATGATGATGCCAAGGGTAGAAGTAATGGCATCATTAAAATAACACAGCATAATAGGGTTACTATGCATGAATTGGGTGGGTATGCCTAATTATTCATACGCATGGGAAGAAATTATATTAATGCTAGCACCTCCATCAATCATAACACGTCAAACGCGAGTATCATTGATGTAGGAAGAGATGAAGAGGGTAGGATTAACATCATCTGATTATAGAGGGGAAATCTTTGAGTCATAGAAACTCGAGGTAGAAACCTAAGGAGAGGTAATGGCGGCATAATTTTGAGGTGAAGTGGTGAGGGTGGCCACATGATGAGGGGTTAAGATGGCTACCATAGGTGTAGGATCATTTGGTGGAACCTTGATCGCTTGTAATACCTCCATGAGGGTCTTACGATTAGACTCTAAGGTTTGAATTAGGTCATACAAGGACATCTTCAGAGGATATTGATGAAGTTGTTTAATCATAGATTGATGTGTGACTCTGTCAAAAACAGGATAATCCATCTCATGGATGGTTTCCTTAGGGGCAGGTGCAGGTGGAATGGTGGGTGAAGGTGCACTGGATGGGCTACCTATTTTTTCTTTTCCTTTATCTTTTTGTGATTAAGTGGCTACTCAGACCATATGTATTTCCAAGATCAAAGGAGGAAAAGCGGGTTGTGGAGATGCAGGTAAAGGCCACTAAATAGATATAGGGCTAAACCATGTGGCGATAGGTGAAGAGGGAATAGAATTCTCCTCTAAGAGGTCATCTTTGTTGAAGGTACCATCTAAAGTACATAGTTTAAGGAGAATGTTTTTTAGGGCCTTACAACCTATGATATCATGCCCTAGTGAGGGATGATATGCATATATTTTGGTGTCATCAAACCCTACTAGTTATGGTTTGAGCAAGTCATAAGGCTTAATAGGTGGAAATGAGATAGCAGAGGTATCTAACAACCTAGTGAGGATGTTAGAATAGGATCTTGCTAATGGATCACAGTGAGAAGTCGGAGTTTTCTTAGATGAAGGTGCAGGTGATTTTTGGGGGAGAGGTGTTGCTGGAGATGATGTAGGTGTGACTACCTTTCTAGAAGGTAGTGAAGGTTTTTGTTTCAATTTAGGTTGCACCTTATTGGGTAAAGGTACATGAGGAGTGTGTGAGGTAGAAGGAGATGTAGAATGTGGGGAGATATCTTAGAAAGCCAAGGCGAGAGTGGTGATGTTGGTCATAGTGTGGTTGTAGGTAATGGAGAAGATGTAGAAATAAGAGGTGATGAAGGTGAAGGTGTGGGAAAAAGAGAAAGTAAAGGTGCGGGTACGGGTTACCACGCCTTGGATTTTCCGTAGTGAAGATGTAACTTGACCAAAGTGGAAGGATGTGGGCCAAAAATCAAAGGTAGAGGAAGGGATAATTTTAGTGGTGAATATTCATAATATAGAAAAAAATTCATTTTAAAAATTTTGAAAAGGTGAATTTTTCAGAGAAGGTCAGTGTCATGTTTGCTTAAAATTTACAGTATATATTTTTTAAGGGGTCAGCTTCACCTACATTTGAAAACATCTCCTATAAAAACCTAGGTGTTCTTCAGGTAGTATACTATTAACTAACTACTTATTGAGGCATCGGAATATCAAATATTGTGAACTTGCATACTCTAAGCACCAATGCATAGTGTATATATGTTTGGAAGTTTGTATTCATGTGAAAAGTGTTATTTATTGATCTGTGACAAGGAGATTTCACTAACACGTGATAAGGAGATTTCACTGATGCATGACAAGGAGATTTCACTAATGCACATCAAGGGTTTGGTTGTTGACGCATGACACTGCTACTAGTGACACACGACATTACTCTTGTTGATGCACGACACAGTATTTCTCTGACCCCTAAGAAGGATATTCTGTTGACGGAAGATTTTTTGATTAGAGAACACTTGACAGAACTCACACAAGATGTCTGCATGGAAAAATAGGCTAGGTTTAAGGGCACGAATGGACAGGAAGAACCCACGCATGGAGGGAAAGTTCATCATTTAAGACTTAGCCGATTTTGAGCATGAAGACCTATTTTTAGAAGATGGCATGCGGAACACACTAACGATGCAGAGACGTGTGCTCCACGCATTGTCTATCTTTAGAGGATCAGATCGAAGCATTTTGCATGGAAACGAGCTAAGAATAGGATTTTTAGTTCAGTTAACTATAAGATGTCTATAGATATCACACTTGCATGTATGGCTATGCCTGTAAAGGGCGCATGGCTATTAATAGAATGCAGCCTATTTTTGGAATAGATAAGCGGTGAAGGGCAAGTCCCCACCCTATATATATGATGTGAATCACATAATAGTATATATAGAGATATAGTGAGGAGAGATATATAGGAATATGCAGAGCGTAAAAGGTAATGACTAGATTACTGTAACAGATCCATGCGCGCATCAATATAGAATGCCATTATTGTAAGGAGCTTCTGTGTTTATTAATAGATGGGAGTTATTAGCTGAATCTAAGTTTCATTCCTACGTGTGATTGAGTAGTGCATGTTCTTGTTTCAATCATGATTATTTTTTAAGTTTGTTCTTTCATAGACCTGAATATGGCATGCATTGTAGAATGATGGATTAGTTATGGATCGATATGTTTCTTCCTTTGTCACACTAACATCCTACTATAGAACCCTAAGGAGGGACCTGGTACCTTTGCACGCTTTGGGTGAGCGCTCAGTCTAGGCTGAGTGATGTGCCAGCGTGTCTAGGGTGTTATCTAGTAAATTCTAGGTTGCATCATTGGTTCCGTTGCTAGGACCTCTTTTTCAGTTGTCTTCGGGATGGTTTGCAATGAAGATGTACCAGTTAACTCTAGCAAGTATTGAGGAGTGGGTACATGACCTAGAGGAAGAATATGCATGGTGGTTTAGCAGTGGATTTGATTTTAAAGCATGCACTTGAGTAGAACAGAATCTGTATGAAAGCTTATATGAGATATTTTTCGCCATCTTTCCAGTATAATTATATGAATGGCTAATTACATGTGCATCTAAGTGAAATTAGAGGTATCACACACTTATCTAGACACTTTCAGGCCTTTATGATGCTAATCTGATTTGGACTCACGTTGTGGATACGTGGTTTTGTGGTGTTCTAAACAGTTATATTCTAGAATATTCAATTTTGACGTATTCTTTCTCAGAGGTAGCTGGATTCCAGTTTTTGTGGTATCCTAGAGGAGCATATTTGTAAGGTATTCCACTGGCGATCAAGATCTTGATGGTAACTTTGAACTTGGAGAGTAAACTAATGGCTAACTAAACCTCACCTTGCGCGAGAGCAGGAAAAGGTTTGGTGAAAGATGGTAGACTTAGAGGAAGAAAGGTAGAGAGATGAAAGGCGGCTTAAGCATAATGAGGCACATGAGAGGGAGATAGAGAATCAACGTACTGTTACAGAAAGTATGGCGTTGAGGAGAGAGATGGCTTGTAAAGGATGTGAAGCTCACATAGAAAACACGGAGCCAAAGCATTAGGAACTCCCCCATGTTGGAAAGCATGACAGAGATCCCCCTTGGCTTCACACAGAAGTTCGCTAGCAATGACTACTTGGGATGCATGTGTGCCTCTTAATCTACCTGGTGACCTAGCCCTTGCGCTTGGTTTACCCATATCTAGTACGATAAGTAACTAGCAAGCTAACTTGGGAAGTAGGAGAGCAAGAGTAAGTCAAGGAGCAAGTACATTAATGGCAGGACATATGGCTTCAATGTTATTTGGAGGAACATTTTTAGGTGTATCATCCGCACAGAACGTGAGCATGCAGAATGTTGGATTCACCTCTGAAAGTGGAACTAACTCACAAACTATAGGGGTTCAGTATAGTACTACTGTCAGAGTACATGGGAGTACATCTACAAGTCCTACTCCAGCTACAGGTGGAGGATCAGGAGGTATAGGTGGTTCTAATTCCGGTGGATCTAGTGGTTCTGGAGGTAGAGGAAACACAGGAGGTTCTAGATTAGGTGTTCAAGGCCCGCATCAACCACAGAATATCTATATGGAGATGTATAGAGGCATAGAGGATGTTGTTGAGCATGTGTACATGTGTGAAATATTGTGGCGCATGAAAGGGATCATGGCTTCTGAAGACAAGGAAAGTCAATTTGTTACTATATTATAGGGACTGTGCACAGCTGGTATATGAAGTTTGACCCTGATTAGACTTGTGTGGATTATGAAGCACTTAAGGATGATTTCTAAAAAGAGTTCCATATCCCTGAGTTTAAGAAAAAGAGTATAAGTGCGCTTAAGGAAATTAAGCAAGGAACTATTGAGAGTGTACATGAGTATGATGCCCATTTTAGGACATTTCTATCTAATTTGTCTTATGATATTCACTCCAGCTAGCATGCACAATAGTTTTTTGGAGGATTGATTACACCATTTAGAAGGGCACTGTCACATAAGACATACACTGATCTGCGTGAAGCACTGGAAGTAGCTTTGCATGTTGAGGCAGTTGGGAGCATTAAAACTAGTGTTAGTCTATTCTTAGAGGCACAGATTGTAGCTATGGTAAAATAGTTAGAGAATCTATCAGCGAATTCAGCCCATGAAACGCACTCAGAGATTTTTTGTATAGATTATGAGGTGGAAGGTCACACAAAGGATAGTTTCCCTCGCATATCTATACGTTCATTGTTGTTAGACTTTGAAATATTTCATTTGAATCATGATGCTAGTCAGTGTTGTTTGTTACAATGCGTGATAAGGAAGAATGTATCCTGCTTTTGGAACATTTATAGGTCCACGACCCATGATACTGAGGATTTTTTATTGATTGGTTAGATCCATGATGTTATGTACATTGGGGTATGATAGACAAGTGTAATAGATAATTCTAAGGGTAAGAATGAGTACCAGGATCAGGAACATAATCAAACATGTTATGATAGGAATGAGGGGTGGTTTGGAGGAGGTCATGGAAGGGGATGTGGATATCATGGTGGATATGGAGGACGAGGTCATGGTGGAGGAAGAGGTGAGTTCCCTTGTGTAACAAGTTATATGTGTGGATCTCCTAAAGAGTATAGGCATGAAAGTCCTCATAATATTGCATGTTATTTCTGCGAAAAGAACCATAGCTATAAAGAGTGCCTAAAATTATATGAGCATCTAAGTAAGCAACATAAGAAAGAAGACAAAGGCATTGAGATGGTTAGAATCCAGCGTGCAGTCGAAGATCAATGTATGCCTAAGATAACACCAAAACCTGAGGCATTGACGGTGGAGATTACTACACGAGTTGAAGCAGCGTGTATAAGAGAGGCATTGCACCATAAGCCTATGATCACCAAGGAGGAGGTTTTTCATGTAAGGTACCTAGATCCTGCTCATCAAAAGGAAGTTTACCTGGATACCATGGAAGTACTAAGGAATATTCAATGTGGGATTTAGTACTTAAAGGAACAGAAGAAAGCGTCAAAGGCAGTCCAAATTGATATCAATGAGCTAAGAGAAGTGTGAAAAATGTTGCGCCAAGAGAACATCATTCCATTATTAGGAAGTTGGTTAAAAGGGAACACTCCACGCGTAAGTATTGAGACTAGATGGTAGATCCTACATGAAAATCTTCCCCCTAATAGCATTGAATATGATAAAGAGATCACTCTGAATGTTTTTTTCGATGGATGGTTGTTGAGAAATATTTTGATTGATACATGTGCAGAAGTAAATGTGCTTACCTTAGATGCATGGGTACAAATGGGGAGGCCTCCATTGCAGCCATCATCTAATGTGTTGTTTATGGAAAATAGGACTAAGGCCACTCCTATAGGAGTCTTGAAGGATGTATCTATAACCATACAAGGGGCCAAATTCACTAGGGATTTTGAGGTATTAGCACTTGCATAAGCAGATAGTTTTCCACCCTTGCTTGGATTTCCTTGGTGTTATGTGAACAATGTTGACTTGAGATTCAATAAGGGGTATATTAGCTTTGAGAAAAAAGAGGAAAGAGTTGTGATAGCTTTGATAGATGGGAAGTATGCACTATATGTTAAGCCTCTAAGTGAGGAGGACTTAAACAAAATCTATGTACGTGTTATTCAAGACCCAGAGGTCAATGAGCCATCAAAGGAAGGCATCCTATAGTGGGAGGATTCTCATTCTATTAGTGATACTATGAGTATTGTTTGTGATAATTGGGCTCATGGTACATATGAACTAGTAGGGCATGAGGTAAAAAGTGCAGTTGCGTGCAAGAATGGACTTCGTTCTGTTCAACAGATAGGTGGCACAGTACCATGGTATATAGGAGAAGAAGATATTCCTGTATTTTTGAAAGCCATGGAGGCACAATGGATAGACCAGGTCAGGAGAAGAGATATGTTAGTATATACCTTGTGCGGGACAGCAACGTGCTGGTGGGTAGTTCATAGAGATAATCTTACAGAGTGGAAGGAGATCAGGATCACCTTATCTACCATGTTTATAAGAAGCAATTCACCTACGTAGATTTGCACTTATGGTGACCAACTTGTTCAGCACCACATTCAGCAGTGTGAGAGACTTTGGATGGTAGGAAAAGAAGCATTACCACCTACACTCTGGGTGTATAAATTGTACTCCACTCTACAAGGATGTGTAAGCACTTGGAATATATACATAGAATTACATCGAGAGACTAGAAACTGGAAAAATTTGACTACAGGAATGATCTATACCTTTGAATACTTTTCTTCCCAATCTCCAATAGAAGAGGCATTAAAAAATTTCAAGTGGTTAACCATGGGAGATAGTGCAAAGGTGGAGGAACTCTTACAAGAATTAATTAGAAAGATAGAATCAGGCACGCATTTTGGAGAATAAGGAGAAGACTCCATATTGCTTGAACGTGCTTTCCTTGAGAAAGAAAAAGGGAAGATGGTGTACATCGTGGATGATGAGGAAGTTAAAAACCTAGATATTGACCATTCACAGGGGGGTGAGGTCTTGGATAGTGCAGATAAGGATACGCATGCATACGATGAACCAATGAAGACAAAGAAGGTCAATATAGGATTAGAGGCTAAACCTAAGGAGGTCATAATTAGATACTATTGGTCAAACTTAGAGGTGGCAAAGATCATTGAGTTACTCTAGGATTATCATGACTTATTCCCACGAGTGTATCATGAACATAAAGGCGTGCATGAATCACTTGGGGAACTGAAGATAAAACTTAAGGAAGGTGCGCATCTAGTGAGAAAGTGACCTTATAGAATGAATCCTAATTTGTGTGAAAATTTAAAAGAAGAAATTGATAAAATGTTAAAGTCTGGAATCATTCGACCTTTGGATGAGTCAGAATGGGTTAGTCCAATGGTGATCAGTATCAAGAAGGATGGTAGAATTCCAATATGTGTGGACTACAGGGAATTAAATGTTGCATGTGTAACAGACCCATTCCCTATGTCATTTACTGAGGAAATAATAGGAGTTGCAGGGCATGAAATATATTCATTCACATATGGGTTTTCCGAGTATCATTAGGTTTGGATTGCTCAGGAGGATCAAGAAAAAATAACTTTTACTACTGAATGGGGTATTTTTTCCTATACTGTGATACATTTTGGATTGAAAAATTCACCTGTTGTAGTCTCGTGCATAGTTGTTTAGGCATTCAAATATTTTATTCACAACTTCTTACAGATCTACCTCAATGATTAGACAGTATATGGGCTTGTTAAGGATCACTGTGACAATCTGCACTTAATGTTTGAACAGTGCATACAATTTAGTATCTCTTTGAACATCAAGAAGTACATATTTTCTACACCTTTTGGAATACTGTTGGGACACATAATTTGCAAGGAGGGATTACTTGTTGATCTAGCTAAGGTTGTAACCATTTTAGGCCTAGAAGTGCCTACCAGTCAGAGCGAGGTGAGCGGAGTTTTATGTGACATAGGATATTATAGAAAATTCATAAAGGGATATGAAAAAAATTTCACACTTTTGGAGGAGTTACTGAAAGGAAAAGGTACATTCTATTGGGGAGAATCGTAGCAGCGCGCATTTAAAACATTGAAAGAGAAACTTAATACCATGCCTATCCTACGTTTTCCTTCATGGGATAAACTATTTCATGTACACGTCGATGCCTCTGGAATGGAAATTGACACAATATTAGCTTGACCTGGAGAAGGTATTATCGATCATTCTATTTTTTTTTCTATTAGGAAGTTGACTCCTATTGAACATAATTATACAGCTACAGAGGATGAAGCCTTGTCAATGGTCTATACATTACACAAGTTTTGACAGTATTTGCTAGCTACACCATTTGTATTCTATATAGATCACGTGGCATTGAAGTACTTGGTAAACAAGCTCATCTTGCAGGGGCACATATGCAAATGGGTACTCTTATTTCAATAGTTTGAGTTCATAGTTATGGTGAAGCCATGGAAAAGTAACTCTGGACCAAACCACTTGTCTAGAATTAACTCAGGGGAGGAAGCATAGACAATTGAAGAAACCATGTCAAATGCTCGGTTATATAGGTTACAGCGTGCACCATCAGAATTAGAAGACATTTTTGTCTTTCTACGGACTAGTGTGGCACTAGAAGGAATGAAGGCATTAGAAAATAAATAGCTTGCTATACGCGCGGCATTGTTTATGTTAATTAGTGGTGACCTCTACAAGTTAGGCAAAGATGAATTATTACGTCATTGTGTATTAGAGCATGAGTGCAGGGATATTATGGAAGAATCCCATGGTGGTATTGCAGGAGGCTATTGTGTAGGTGATGGAACTTCCCAAAAGATCCTACTTGCTGGATTATGGTGGGAGACATTGTATAAAGACTATAAATAATATTGTAAGGTGTGTGACCATTTTTAGCGCCTAGGAAAACTAGGAAAAAGAGATGAGATGCACTTGAGATAAATTACTAGTTCCGAACCATTTGAGAAATGGGCCATCAACTTTGTAGGACCTATTTCACCAGCCACGCATAGGATTGGATCGCGCTATATCATTACTTTCATAGATTATCTCACACAGTGGGTCGAAGCAGCACATACGAAGGACTGTACAGCAACTACAATAGCTAGGTTTCTATGGGAGAATGTTCTTACAAGATATGGATGTCCTTTAAGTTTGACAAGTGATAGGGGTACAAAGTTTTTAAATGAAACCATCAAGATCCTATTAGATGAGTTTATGGTTTCTCACCATAAGACTACACCTTATCACACTCAAGCAAATATAACTGTTAAGGCTTTCAACAAGATTTTGAGCCAGACATTGACAAAAATTTGTGATGTTGGAAGAAAGGATTAGGATGATAAAATGTTAGCTTTTCTTGGGGCATATAGAACAACTAATAAGAGATTGAGCAAAGCCACACCATTTTAGTTGGTGTTTGACATAGAAGTCGTTCTCCCTATAGAATTTATGTTACCTTCTTTGTGCATTACGTGCACCAGAGGTTTAACTGATGAGAAGGCTTTAAAATAGCGTATTGAGAAGATGATTCAAATGGATAAGTGACGAGACATATCACGATGGAGTCAGAAGAAGGAAAAGGCCACTTAAAAAGCATGGCATGAAGAAATATAAAGGATAAAAAGTTGGCGGTTAGACAAATGGTACTTCTTTATGACTCTAAGTTTTTGTGCCATCCAGGCAAGCTCAAAGTACATTGGTTGGGGCCATATGCCATCACTTACATACTTGAATCAGGTGCTTGCCAGTTAGAAGCACTTGATGGAACATGACTACCCAGTTACTTTAACGGGAGTAGGCTTAAGCCCTACTATAAATAAGTCTTCTTGGTGTTTGTAATAAGGCAGTATTGCCATTTAGATTAGGTTTTCCATTCCATTTTTCCTTAATGTATTTCCTTCATTGTCACTATGCTTTGTCAATTTAGGATGCAATACAAATTCATTTTTACTGTTGTGACCAAGAGTATTTAAAATAAGCCAAGTGTGAGGAGCCAAGTGATCATTTTAAGGTGTGAGAGGTGTGTAACCAGTCCTGATGAAGGATCTATGTGCAAAATAAGCTTGTGTTCCTAATGGTGAAGAGTTTGAGCAAAGCAAGGTGACAGAGAGGAGTCAAGGCACAAAGTTTCCACCTAGGGAACACTGAATTGAACTAGGGTTTTTCTTCAAACCTTGCAAAATTTGAGAGGAAAGAATCTATTAAGGATTACAAGGTAGAAATGGCACCCAAGAAAGTAGTTGCAACATGAGAGAAGGGAAAGAAGAAAGTGGTAGTAGAAGAAGAAGAAATGGCTCTAGAAAGTAATTTTTCTGAGATGTAATATCCATAAGGGGTTATCATCGGCCAAGAGTGGGATTCTCACATAAGGAAAAGCAAAGTGAGTGATTACAATCACCATACCATAGAGAATAAGAAGGAGCGTCACGTATAATTGAACACAAAGATAAATAAACACACGGTGGAAGATATGTCGATGTATTACGATGCTGGTGAGAATCTCTTATAGAGAATAGGAGTTTACTAAATTTATGAGCTCCCTTATTTCAGGAAGTATGAGCCCTTGTACCAGTGGCTCATGAGCAGAGTGCACGAGGATGTTTTTTACTTTGTAGGACATAGATTCATAATTTTAGTCGCACTCATCTCCATGGTAACGAGGTTGAAAGGCACAGGAGATGATTTGCAAGATGATCTGATAGATAAAACCACAATATTGGAGACCAGAAAGGAGTTTGGATATACAAAGGGTCCATGTGGTATGGACATCGAAAAAACTTAAGAAGTATCCAGTTGTACAAGTGGCCACACATCTCATTAAAAATCTCAATGACCAAGAAAGGTGGTAACAAGTGAACACCATGTGGCTACACATTGCCAAAAAGATGTCTGAAGGAGTAGTCTATAACATTTCACGGTATATTACAGAGATAATTGTTGAAGAAGCATGCGGAGGAGGAAAGATCAGCTTTGGAGCTGTGTTGTTATCACTAGTTTTCATGGAGATCGGATTACCTGATGGACCAAAGGAGAAGGTATGTGAGTATACAGTGGAACACAAATCACCTACATAGTGCTTCAAGAAGTACTTATGTGAGGGATCCATGACAGATTCGGTTAAGAAAAAGACTAAGAAGTGGTATAATAGGCTTCGTGTGGCTTTTGAGGAAGAATGGTGCATCCCCAAGGACTTGCCTTTGGTGGTTGGAAAGGTAGTTCAGTTTTCTGTATACCAGCATTTCTACATTGCGTGCTTCCCAATGAGAGATGGATTCTGGAGCCCTTAGTGTAAATTTCCTTACGCATTCACTGCAAGGTATTTCCAAGCATCTGTTCATAGATTCACAGACATGTGATGACTAGCATTCAATGTAGATAAGGTAGACTGCGATTACCACACGTTGAGGAAAAAGTATGTGTATCCAAGAAAAGGTGCCTATGTCGAGAGGCTCATTTTGGAGGTATGAAATATTAAGCCAATAAGTCTAGCTATAGAAGATATAGGAGCAACATTAGTGTCTCTTAAACTAAATCCCAAGATAGAGAACAATAAGTACATGGAGAATGAATTCGCGCTCCCAAGGCCACTGAAGGGTAAGCACATAATGGAAAACACACCAACACGAAGTTCCATAGAAACTTTGGAAGTAGAGGATGAAGAAGAGGAGCGTGAAGATAGTGAAGGCTTGGAGCGCAAAATAAAGCTACCATATGACAAAGAAGATTCACAGTGCGTGACCACTCCACCTCATTGACAGGACGAAGAGAAAGATATGGAGGTTGAGCAGGGGGAGCACACATTTAAGAAAGTGTTCAAACGCACAAGGAATCAAGGTGAACCCAAAAAATGGTAATGAAATCACCTCGTCTCTCTCCATACAAGGAGACCAGTGAGCTAAAGAGGAGAAGAAAGTTGAAGTTGGATGAAGAAGTGGAGGAATCAGGGGAGAACGAGCATGCATCTCCTACCCCACTCGAGCAAGAAGGAAAGCCACAGAATGAGAAAGAGAAAAAATATGAAGAGATGAAGAGATGAAGGATGGAGAAGAATGAAAGAAGGAAACCTTTGGATCCGCGCATGTGACTATTGAAGGTGTAATGGGACAGGATCCTAACCTTCAAGCGAAAATTCCCAAGGGACCTAGATCGAAGAGGATGAGTAGGGAACATGGTAAACCAATCATGGGCTACGCAGAGGACACCGGAAAAATCATCCGCACATATTTCCAGAGCACTGTAGAACAAAAGGATTTATTTGGTTGTGAATTAATGGATGGGGATATGGTGAACATTTGAACTCAAAAGAAACTATCATGGTTAATGCACACCCACATGGATGAGCCTAAATTTGATGTATGCGAGGAGTCATGTGTATCAAGATGGCTGAAAAAGGCACCCCAAGCTAGACATATGACAGTAAAGCCTACTGTCATGTCAGATGAACAGGTCAGCAATGCATTGGTGAAGGTTTCTACTAAAGTTATGAGAAGAAACATGGACAAAGTTGCAACGAATAAAAGCGTTGCGTGAGGAGCTAAAGATAAAAGATGCAGAGATAGCAAGCATAATGCAAGAGAGGGACTTAGCCCAGAAGAAGAATGAAGTATTTATCAACATCACAGAGGATATTGAAGACAATGTCATAAGAGCTAGGCCACACTTGGAGCCCAAGGTAACACAGATGTTTCCCTCAGCGATACATTATGTAGGAAAGTTGGTTGACCTGGTACTTGAAGATGAACCTATGCACATGCCAGTGCCAAGGAATCTAGAATAAGAGGTTGAGTGAGAGAAAGCCTAAGTGATGTGAAGGATTGCATCCTATGAAGGGATGTTACAGGCACTACAAGAAGTATTGAAGAACACAGACTAGGATTTGAACATCTACACAAGTCTATAGGCGCTTATCAATATAAAGACCCTCGAAGAAAATAATGATGTCCAGAGAGCAATGAAGGATGAAACATTGGGCCATACAGAAATATTGTCAATGGTTAAGTAGAAGTGTGAGGCCCTGGTAGCATCACAAGAGCCACACAAGACTCGACTGGAAGAGCTTGGGAAGCTCATTGCACAAAATATGGATCTTCTAGAAGGAAGAATGACTTCAATGTCCAGTGTTGTATTAGTTCTACAAAATGAAAAAGGGGAGATTGCAAAGGATGAATTGGAGTCCATTGTTATGGACATTCCAGAAAAAACAGAAGAAGCACTCATTAAATGACAGGCCTTGGAGGCTGAAATAAAGGAGGAGTATCCAGAGTTGATACTTCAAACTGATACAAAGGAGGTTGCCTCATAAAACTTCTTTATTCATCTACATTCTTTCATTCTTATTCTTTCGATTCTTCTATTCTTTACTTCAATTTTTGAAGATACACATTGTCAGGGTGACAATGAGATTAGTGTGAGGTAATGTTGATCAAAGAACACTTGATAGAACTCACACAAGAATTCCGTGTGAGAAAACAGGATAGGATTAAGGGCGTGAATGGACAGGAAGAACCCACTTACGAAGGGCAAGTTCAGCATTCAGGACTTAGCCGATTTTGAGCATGAAGACCTATTTTTAGAAGATGGCATGTAGAACACACCAACAATGCAGAGACATGCACACCACGCATTGTCTATCTTTATAGGATCATATCAAAGCATTTTGTATGGAGATAAGCTAAGAATAGGATTGCCACTTCAGTTAACTATAAGACGTCTATAGATATCAAACTTGCATGTCTGGCTATGGCTTTAAATGGTGTATGGCTATTAATAGCATGTGGTTTATTTTTGGAATAGATAAGTAGTGAAGGGCAAGTCCCCACCCTATATATATGATGTGAATCAAATAGTAGTATATATAGAGATATAGTGAGGAGAGATATATAGGAATATGTAGAGCGTAAGAGGTAATGATTGGATTACTATAATAGATCCATGTGCGCATCGGTATAGAATGTCATTATTATAAGGAGGTTCTGTGTTTATTAATATATGGGAGTTATTAGCTGAATCTAAGTGTCATTCCTATGTGTGATTGAGTAGTGCATGTTCTTGCTTCAATCATTATTATTGTTTAAGTTTGTTCTTTCATAGATCTGAATATGGCATGCATTGTAGAATGATGGATTAGTTATGGATCTATATGTTTCTTCCTTCGTCACGCTAACATCTTGCTACAGCAACCCTAAGGAGGAACCTGGTACCTTTTCACACTTTAGGTGAGCACTCAGTCTAGGCTGAGTGATGTGTCAGTGCGTCTAGGGTGTTATCTAGTAAATTCTAGGTTGCATCAAGATTTAAATTTTATCATCGTGTGACAATATGTTTGTTGTCATGCGACAGCAAGGTTGTTGTCATGTGACAACAACCTTGTTATCGGGTGACAGTAACGTCTCTATCCTGCGACAACAAGGTTATTGTCATGTGACAACAACCTTGTTGTTATGTGACAGAGACCTTATTTTCACTTGACAGGAAGGTTTTTGTCGCATGATAGTAAACTTGTTTTCACATATATTGAAAATGAAAGCTTTTTTTTGGTGAAAATGTTACATACAAACCCCATAAAATTTGCATGTTTTGTGAAACTAGTTCTAGGAATATTCGCGAAGTATTTTCCACCTTCAATTTCCCAGAGGTTTCTTAAAATAAACCTTAGGTAGAGGTGAAGGTGAAACAGAAGGTGCAGGAGAGAATAGGGTGCGAGGTCTCGAAGGTTGGGTTTTCCTCTTAGGTGTGGGAATCAGTTTTGTGATGAGTGGTGGTTGAGTAGAAAATTCTAGTTTCACTTTGGGATGCAGTAGCTTAGGTGTTTGAAAGACCCGTAAGAAATGGATGAAGGAAAGGCTAAAGAAGAAGGGGTTGATATGATCAGCTCAGGTGCAATAGTTTAAGTTTCCTAGAATACCTTAGGATGGATAGTTGAGGTATCTGGGGACAACATCTGCATTTGGGTGGATATTCAGAAATGAAGGTGCCCCCAAAGTGTGGATTAATTAACATACCGTAATCGGTTCACCAAATGTGAGAATGGTTTTGGTTTAGAAGACAATGAACTCTTGGTGAGACCCATCCAGAAATCCAAGTTCTTTGATATAGGGAAGGTTTTCACCTCTTATTCAATAGGCAGGAGTGATGTAAGAAGGTTTATATGATCTTGGAACACCCTGGGATAAGCATCGTCTATAGGAAGAGGAGATAAGAGTGGCTCCTCTATGGTTTAAGGAGAAGGAAAAACATTTATGTGGACTCCTCTTTAGGTAGAAAGGTGGATGGGATTAGCTCCTCCTTTGAGAGAGGAAAGGGTGAGATAGGTTCCTCCTTGGGTAGAGGAAAAATAAAGATAGGCTCTGTGGTAGGTAGAGAAATAGGTGGGGTAGGCTCCTCCGTAGGTAGAGGAGTAGGTTTGATAGGATATTTTGTCGATGGAGGAGTAGGTATGATAAGATATTCTATGGATGGAGGAGTAGGTGTGATAGGATCCTCCATGGGTAGAGGATTTCGTGTAAGAATTTACTTGATAGACACTACAGGAGGAAATTGGCTAGATGGAAAAGGTATTGTGTTGAAAATGGCATGAACCTCATGCACATTGGTGTCACTAGGAGAGGTCTTTGAAGCCTAGTTTGATGAATGGGTATGATTAGAAAAAAAATTCTAAACACACCCATATTGGTATTGGAAGGTGCATTAGGTTTGTCCAGGGTGAGATCACCACTATCTACCATTCCTTGGACAATGTTCTTGAAGGTTTTGGAATTTCCATTGCTATGTCCCCTAACTCGATGATAGTTACAAAAGTCATTTTCTTTATACCATGACAATGTGGGATGAGAAGGATCAAAACCAGTGTTTGGTTTGATAGGTGGAAGGGTGATGGATTTAGATTTTAAAATATTTTCTAACACAAAATAATATGGTTCTCCAATAGGAGTGTAAGCCCTCTGTTCATACTTGTATTGGAAATTTTGAATAGGAGAGAGGTTTATAGGTGGTTTTGGTATTTTAGGCGGATGAGAAGGGTTGGATTTCAGAATCACCATGTTGGCAGATCCTTTGGTCTTTGAATGGTTATTAGAATGGTTTTTCAGCGATTTATATGAAGATTCATTTTATTTAAAGTTAGCATTCTTGTTACGTAACTTAAGTTTCTCTTCTTCAAGGGCATTGATCTCCAGTTTCTGGGCCATGGTGAAGGCTTCCTCAAATGTCTGAAATGCTTGAACCTAGAGAGTTGGGGAAATGTGTCTAGTATATGCCCTTGTGAAAAACTCTATGATCTCTGCTTTTGGTAGCTAGAAGGTGATTTGATTGATGAGGCCCCACCAATGTGTAATGAAATTTGTGATAGATTTTTCCTTGTATTGGTGAATAGAGTAAATATATTTTATAGATACTTTCTTAGAGATATTGATTGAAAAGTGGTTAAGGAAGTTCTAGGCTAATTGGTTGAAGTTGAAGACTGAGTGCCTAATTAAATCACTATAACAATCTAGGGCGGGTCCTGACAAGGACATGGGGAACATTCAAAGGAACAAGGCATCGTTGTGGCCTATCAAATAAAAATCATGTTTGAATGATCGTAAATGTTGTTGAGGGTCTTCCTTGCTATTGAAACAGTTAAACTTGGGTAACTCCCATTGTGCAAGATAAGGGTGGATAGGTATGGATGGGTGGATGGGCTCGTTATAGATTTCATCATAAGTGAGTATATTACTAGATCCAGAAACAAAAGCCTCGATTGTTTACATCTTATCCATCATCATATTGATAAGATATATGGTAGGCTTAAATTGACGAGTGCCCCTGCGGTATATGGGGGTGGATGAGATGAATAGGTCATGGATGGCACGCTAGTGTATGGTGGTGTTGAATATGTTAAATGAGAAATGGGTATGTATGCAGGAATAAATGATGAGGTCATGTACCCTAAATATGAGGTAGACGTTATAGGCTTTGACTGAGGTGGGGTGTAGGTGGGAGGAGCTTGTGGGAAGATCCTCATGGTAACATGAGGAAGAGTAGGAGAATTCAAGACCACCAAATTCAGGTAAGGCGTATAGGATGTCGATGCAACTGGTGGTTGCGAAGTAATAGGTATTGATGATGTGGGGATCCCTATACTAGGAGATGTGGATGAGGATATGGTAGATGTTGAGGAACTAGAAGAGGTCAAGGGAGTGACAAACATCAAAGGTGTGACAGACATTAAAGGTGTGATGGATGTCAAAGGTGCAATAGGTGGCATTGGCGCGGGATTAGGTAATGCTTAAGTAGCATTCACGGATATGGTTGGGGTCATGGAGGTAGGTATACCAAACAGTGGCTGGCATGATGAGTCGCAAGTAGAAGAGTGGGCGATGTAATTTTGTAAGGATATGACATTATGATCGAATAATTTAGGAAATTCCACATCACCTTTAAGTATAGTTGCATGAATTTTGGGGTCCATTGGTGAAGAAATAGATGGTAGTGAAAGTGAAGAAGGTAACGGTACGCAACTAACATGAAAGGAAAAATCACATGCCTATTGGCGAGTCCAAACCATAACAAAAGGTGTAAAATGGGTAGTCTGAACTCTATAAAAGTGACAAAACTCATAAATATATGTCTTAAGATGTCTGGAGGATAGAAATAAGATGTTGTTTCTAATACAAATAAAAAACACAAATATCGATACCAGTCAGTAAACTGGTGTCGATTAGGGAGAAAGACTAATGTTCATCGTTGGACCGATGCCAATTACTATGAAAATGAATAAATTTGAATATATTGGGAAGAAAAGTGAAATATGGGTATTTTGGGTTCTGTTAAGGGTGATAGAAACTTAGGAACATAATGCTTAAAAGAACCTGGTTGTTGTTTTTGACAATAAAATAAAATAACATAGAAACTAATACCGGTTAGTTAACCATTGCCAGTAGGATGAAATAACCAATGTTGATCACTGGACTAATTTCGGTTACTTACAAAAATTGGAAGAATGAATAAAATATGATTATTTGAATTAAATTTGATGAAAATAATCCCCGAAAGAGGGTGTGTATGACAAAGATGATTTAACACACTCAGGAAAAACCAAAATTAACAAGTTGTGATGGTTAAGTGTGGAAAAGAAGAAGAAAAAGTTGTGAATATGTCCTCACAACTCAAAGTGCAGAAGACATGAAATAAAGGTGACAATCAAACAAGAAAAAACTAAAAAAACATATTATCCTAGGATCAAATTTTTAGTGTTTAATTGGTTTATGCCTTAAGATTGACTGTGAATTATATAGAATGTTTAGATAACAAAGATACCTAAAAAGAAATATATGGATGGTTTTAGGTTTTGTTTTGGAAAAAGAGACCTCTATATACCTTGCAGTACGTGAGGTCCAAGATCTGATATAACAAACCAGCCAGAACCCTAAGCGAGGCCCACCATCAATAGGTTTTTAAATCCTTGACAGCTTATTCCTAAAAGGGAATGTTTAAGAAGTTTGTAGATTGTCTTAAGTGATTTGGATAAGGAATGTGTACACAAATGTGAACTATTCTTTATTAATCAATCACAAAATGGTCATGACCTCCACCATATGATTGCTACTTAACTATGTGAGCTAAATAGGCATACATATAGGGATGAAATGCAAGTTTTTTAAGCCCCAAATCGAAATATGATATTCAATGTAAACAAGAGTGAATAAGAACAAGGATGAATTTCACTAACACAAGAACAAAAGAAAGAAGAAGGATTCATTTTTTTAAACGCACCAAAAGAATTTTTTCATTTAGAACAATTAGAAATAAGGAGCAGATTACCAAAGAAGAAGATTTAGTGAATAAAAATTTAGAAAGGAAACACACAATATGCAACCTATATGAATAGAAATAAACCCACAGACGAGGTCCCACCAGGCATGCCAAAATGTTTCACCACAATGTTTTGTATAAAATAAATAAGCTAAAGGTGAGGTGAGGAGGAATACCTGTGAAGTCAAAGAAGTTTTCATATCATTGAGAAGACCAGGTTGATCATGAAGAGCTCCTTTTTGGCTAGTAAGGACTACCTGTAGAAGCACAACAATACCACCAAATAGAGTTAAATAGCATATGACAATGGACTGCCTAGCATATGCTAGATCCGAGAAGTGTGATACTTCCTAGAAGGGCCATCAATCCACTATTTAAAAATAACTTAATGTAAGGAAATGACGATAAAAGAAAGGTCATATTGTAACAATACGATTTAGGTATCCAATATGCTAGCAATAGACTAGATTTAAGCTAAATATTAAATATACAACTAAATATTCACAAGTCAGGGTGTTGTCAAGGCTGACAGGTGTGGCAAAGGTGTTTAGGAAGGTCTGGGTGAAATTAGGTGAGGTTTTGGAAGGTTTTGGGTTGGTTAGGAGCTTGCTGGTCTGAGATAAATTACCAGTCATAGAGACCAGTATCGGTTGTGAAATTGATGTCGGTACCTAGTAATAGCCGATGTCGGTTGGGTGACCAATGATGATAGAGGAAATTGGTTATAAAGATTAAAATGAGGTGGTATTGAGCTCTTTTTGATTGCATAGAGAGTTGGGGAGGCTTAGGTTAGGTGGTAGGATTTTATAAAAGGCTCGGGGATGAATAAATAGGAATTTGGGATGGGTATAGAGTTCAAATGGGAAAGTGGTTTGGTGGAGGTGAGATGGAAGAGATTTGGGAAGGGTAGAATATGAAATAAAGTAGATAAATGATTAATAATTGAAATACTGAAAGAAATGACAAGGCAGAAATCACTTACTTGTAGATTGGAAGTTGGTTGTAGAAAGAATAGTTGTGGTTGAAGGAAAGACAATTTGTGATCCCATTCAATGACATTAGAAGGATTTGGACTTATTTGTGAGTGATCCAATCCTATGGAACACATTTTTGATGCTTGGTGGAGGTTTTGAATGCTTGGAATGATCTTTGATTCGTTGTGAGGTCGTTTGGATGCCTGAGAGTACCAATGCAAGAATGCCCAATATCCAAGATGGAAGAACCTACGTAAAGGGTTAGAATCCCCTCTTTAAAAAACTTGATGGTGGTTAGGTGATTGGTACCATCCGAGGAATAACTAATGTCAATTAGAGAGAAAAGGTCATATTTTTCCAAAAATAGCCTTTTCTCTCCATTTTTGGCATTGGTGAAGATTTGTTATGAACTAGGATTCTGGGTAATAGGTAAGTGGGAAATTTGTAGGAGGGATAATAGGAAATAAATGTTATGGTTAGAATGAGTTTTAGTTAGTTAAGGGGAGTAGTTACTTAGTCTAGGTTAATAAATAGGCTTGGAATGGGTCCATGGTGAGGGAATTACTAACTTAATATGGGTAATTAAATTAATATTAATGTGTGTAGGGGTCATGATTGGGGGATGTATCGAATTAATTAATTAGAAGGGGTTTAGAGGGTTGCGACCCAATTTTGGGTGTCTACAGTAGGCCCAGTTAACAAATCTTGTTGACCTTGGGGTCTTCTTTGGTTATAAAATTTATGACCTTATCCTTTAGGTACATTCCACTGTTGTTGGAATTAAGGATTAAATTTTTGCAATGGTGGAATGTTTAGGTGTGGAGTCTAGGATTGCTGATAATAACTTGGTGGTGCATTCCACTAAGGAATCCATTCCTATGGGACTTATTAAGCCCAATGTTAGGGGTATGGACATGGTGCATTCAATTTTTTTGGGACCCGTTGTGTTTTTTTTCCATAGGAATGGTTTTGAATTGATTGAAAATTCTTTCCTTGCTTCTGAGCCATATATTTTAACTTAGCTTTGTCTTGTGTGTTTTTTGTAAACAATTTTTCAGCAAGGGAAGCAATCCACATTGGTATGTAGCATGCTTTAGATCATAGACAAGACAGGTGTTTTTTGGTCTAATGGGAACTCCTTAATCCCATGCTTATTCCTATATATCGGACAATAAATGAATACAGAATCTTTTTTTGTGGCTTTCTCCCTATCCATAGTTGTATTAAGTTAAACTAAGAGTTTTTTATAAAAGTTTCAATCTCTTCTCTTAGTTTTGGTATATCGCTATTGGCCATTTTACCTTTCTATCTACGAAGGTTGAGGTGAGTCTGTCAGTGTTTCCTATAAAGGTTAATGATATCAGTAAATTCTAATTTCTTCATGTCTCATTTTCCCATAAGATTGAAGACTTCCTTTGTGTCTTCATCCAATCCCAAGAGGAATAAATGTTTGAGCAGATTAATATCCAAACTAGTACCATACATCCTGTGAAGGAAGAGGAAATGATCAAGATAATATTCCACACTCTCATCCTCATTCTATTGAATCCTAAAAATCTCTACCTTCTTTTTCATGAATTTGTAGTAGTCTTGGTATTTATCCAAAAACGTTTTCCATCTCCTTCCAACTATAGATGTAGTTAGAGGTTAGGCACATGAACCATCTCATAGTTGTGTCCTTTAAAGTAGAAGGAAATAACTTTAGCTTTTGGGTATCTGAGGTATAATCATAGGTTTGGCACAGGAATTTGAACTCAAATAGGAATTGGTTAGGATCTTCTGAGACTAATCCTCTAAATGTTGGTAAAATTCAAGGGGACATATTCTTCATGTGGGTTGCATCGTTAGGATCTAGTTATATGGGGTCTGAATGTCCTTCCAAGTGGAGGATTTCCATTATTTGCACCATTGGGGTTATCTACTTCATCATTTATCCTTTCTTGTTGAACAAGTCTATCCACAACTTAGTTTTAAGGGGGATTCTTCAAATTAACTCTAATAAATATACCTCTACAGTCTTTAGGTCTAAACATAAAATCCTACCATAGATAAGATGATTCCCTAACTATCGGTGCTTAACTGACTATTTTTGTTCCACATGCTCCAAAGAACAAAAGATTATTATTGTCACTACAAGGTAAACTTCTTCAAAAGAAAGAGTTAAGGAAATAAATTTTTTGAATAGAAACTTACCAGGCAATCAAGAAGTACTTCAGTTAGTACCTTAATCTTTGATAACACCTTAGAGTATCTCCATAAATGGCGCCAAAAAGTGACGAGCATCATTGGTACTCGTACTTTAGTTATCTTGTGATTTTTTAGTCCAAGGTGGTGTCCTTGGATATTTGTAACGAAGGAAATGGTCAAAATTGTTCTCATTACTTATTCAATAATGAAATTAACCAAATTCTATGTTAATTTCCATAAAGAAATCAAGTTGAATTATAACAAAATATTATTGAATGTTAAATTAAAAGTACTAAAATTAATTCATTGTTGATAAATAAAATTAATGCATAATAACATAAGGAAAATAAATAGGAAATTATCCCTTCACGTTGGGGAGGAGTGGCCCTTTCTCATTCCCTTTGATCTGGTTTAAAGTTGCAAGTCACACGAGTAGATTTTTCACCTGAATCCACACTTTATTAGTTGAAATAATTCCTTTTATAGTGATCAATCAAACTAACTTTTTTAATCCTACTACACTTGTTCTTTTATATTCAAAGCAGTCCTAGTATCTCCAAAAAAGGACTAGTTATTTTAAATTAATGACAACTACTTAACTAGATGATACTTATAACAACAACTAATTGTTTAAGTAATTATAATTATGGAATGATTATTCCATTCGTTATTTAGATAAAAATTATCTTGTTAACTATAGTTGAGGTCCATTATTGACTCTTAATTGAGAAACTCAAACAATTCCAGAAGATATTACAGATCTTGAATTAATTCCCTATAATCATGATGATTATAATTCTATAAGTTTTTTGATTGTCTGCTCTACATCTTTGAGCAACTGGTATTAATTCGAGATTGTGTGGTCTTCATAATCCACAAGAAGGTTGAGATACAAGTACACGTCTCATCGCATCAACTGGTGTGCTAGCTACATCAACTTGTTTCTTTTCCTCCTGAGTCATCTGCCTCTTTTACGCAAGTTCCTCATTCCAAAAAAATATGCATTAGTGTTCTAGGTGAGTCCTAAGCTCAATAGCGAGTCATGCACTCATGCAAGGGCAAGTCCTACGTAAGTACATAAGTGAGTCATGTGTTGATCTATAGTTGAGTCCTATGATGGCTTAAGATATGCTTTCTAATTGCATTGTTAATACTTATAATGATTTATTTGAACCATATTTGAAGAAGCAACAACAAAATTGAAATAACAAGGATATGCATAATATTTCCTTCCAAAACATAGTAAAGTATTAATTTAAAAATGACAATATTATACATAGTGCAAAATGATTTTATGAAAAAACAAGGTTTCACATACGATTAAACATGATAAAACAGGGGCTCGTCATGAAGGTATGTGATTTTATATGTTCACGAGTCTTTGATTCCTTGTTGATATGTGTCTACTATGTTGAGATGTGTTATTAGTTAGTCCATCATGTTCTGTAATGGATTGTAGGCTCTTGTCACAAGTTTAGTGTATTGTGTATATCTTAATCATGTCAAATGATGGTGTAGTCTCCTAGGTTGTTAAGTAAGAGTATGGTCTGTATTTTCTATTTTCTTATCATGAAATCCCTTCTCTTTGAGTGTGTATCCTAAAGTATTTTTGTTGATGTAAAGTGTCACCACTATTTTTTTAGAGTTCTTCTAGACGTAATGTTGTCATAAGAAATATGAAAATGAGTTGGTATATCAAATTGAGAAATTTTTCAAGTCTTTCTACCATACCTAGTGAATTTTGATGATGTTTTCTAGAGTCATGAAGTGGTTTGCACCTAAATCTTGAGAATTCTGAATCTGTGGTGCATTTAGGTCTAGATATGGGCTTATTGTGAAGGTTGTAAGTTTATATAAGCCTCGGGGAAAGTAAATCAGTGTTATATAAGTTTGAAATTGTGTCTCAAGTTGGTATGCAAGTAGGTGTCAACAAGATGTTCCCTTTATCTTTGATTCTTGTTTGTGATTCATCAAGCAATGTCTATGAGTGAAGGTTTGATAATTTTTAATCGTATGTGTGTAATATGAGTTATAGAGTCTAAGTCCTAAGAGTGTAGAGCTTATATTAGGTCTTATATGTCTCAGTAGTCAAGTTTTTTGTATATATCTTTGACCATTGTGTTGACTCATCTATGAATGATTTGTTTCTAGTCTTGTGGTCACGTGTCATGACGGTCATGGTATGTAGTTAGAAACCAGATGAAGGTATTCTCCATGAATTAAGGTGTGTGTCATATGTTTTTGTCTTCACAATTTAAGTGACATATTGATGGTTTTTCAAATGAATATGTTCCTCAAAAAGTTCATAAATGTGTATATTTTTCAAAGGTTGTAATGTCATAGTTATGATAGGTCTGTTAAAGTTCTTCAATAAGATATAAAAATAAATTTTGTGTATATGGGTAGATAAATGCATATAATATTGTAAAGTGATGCCTAAGTTATGAGTTTGGTGTTTTAGGGTATGCGACCTTGTGTCTCAAAGTGTATGTTTTGTTCTAAACCATCAAAAGGGTTGCAGAGATTTTGAAATTATATATCAAGAAGTTAGATTTCATGGTGACAATTAAGGTATGTTCCATGAATCAAAATTAGGATGAATATGCTCAAAAATTCTAGTATATTAAGGTCTAAGTCATAAGCCTGTGAATTTATTACAATTAAATCAAGGGCTCACACAATTAGAAGGGTATATGATGCCCACAAGGTAGGTGATAGAGCGTGAAATGACAGAGAAAGTACAAATTTTCAAGCTACAGTTTGAAATGAAATGTTAAAGTAGGGAGAGCCCATATCCTCTTTGATCAAGTAAATAGGGTGATCCTAGAAGGGCGTGAAGGCATGTATCATGTTGAAAAAAAATAAACTCATGATTGGAGCATCTGAGTTGAGAGATATGGTAGGAACCTAGCTATAGATTTACAAACAAGGAGTAGTAAATAAGAAGGTATGCATGAGTTTGTATTGAGTTATAGTTAGGTGTTAAAGGTCTAAAAAGCATCAAGGTTGTAAGACCTCTAGAGGATCTTTGAAGAAATAAGAGTGAGGGTTGATATTCAATTATGAGAGTAAACTGTGCAAGAAATTTGTGATAGTGTAAAACAAGGTATGTGAAGTTTTTTATCCATATCAATCATCAATGATGTTTTGTGGTATCTTAGAAATAAAACCACAAGATTAGCATAACATCAAGTATACAACAGGGGATATGTGTCTTCTCAAAAGGGATCAAGGAGGCTTATATCTATGAGCTCGTAATAAAAGACTCGGTTGTAAGGAAATAAAAGGTACTATTACAATCAAGTTTGATATTATTAAACCTACAGGTTAGAATATTCATGGCAACAAGTGTGGGAAAAGGTCGGTTGTAACTCCCTAGACTCATCTCCACAGTGTATTTGCAAGGGAAGGTAAGTTATATTTATGCTATTCAAAATTTATGACAGCCTAAGATATAGATAATTGAGTGCTCTTGACTAGAAGTATTAATGCTTTAGTGTGAGAATTCTATGAACCTTGTATAATATGAGGAATGATCTTTTGTACCTCATGAGGATTTCGAAAGACTACAAGAAATTAGGATCTACAGGTCAAAATTAGACCTAAGAAGACTGAAATGATGTTTCCCAGCTTTAGATATTGTAGCATGTCTTCAAGCATATGGTGTGCTCTGTATCTAAAGTACTTTATGCCTTTATTTATGTGTTAATTCTAAGATTTTCATTAGCATCAGAATGATTCTATGCATGTTTCTCAAGATTCATGAATGAGGGTCATGTATACTGGTGTATGATTATGCTTTTGAAGTGTATGTTGGATTGAAACATTAGAGAAAGCCCTAAAGAGTATGTGAATGCTTCTAGAAGGTGTTTGAATATCAATTCAAAAAAATTATACAATAATGGTTGTAAAGGTCTTGTCTCAATAAAACATAGGGTGAAAGAAAATGATGCTTCAAGGAGGTTATTGATCTTATAAAGTTTTCCAAGGTGATCAACATGATTAAAGAAGTATATACTGGATTGAGGATGGTTTCTAAGAATTGTGAATTTGAAGAAAGGAATTCTCTGAGTTTACACAGTCATAAGAGACCAAGGATGCATGATTTTTCACATAGTTAGATTTGAAAAAGATATTGAAGAAGTGTACCAAGACTATGACTGTAAACTATGAACTATAAAGACCTTTATTGGTGGGATACAGATATATTAGATAATTTCATGTTTAGGAAATCTTCTATGTTCTAGCATGAGTACTAAGACTTGATGAAATCCTTATTGGTTACAATAGAATCTATATTTTATCTCAAAAGCATGACATAGGTGTCGAGGGAGTAGTAAGAGAAGGTGACTGCACAAAGAAAAACAATGCTACAGGGTCTAAAAAGGTAAGCAAATGCAGTGGGAGCATATTTGATTGTAAATTAAGTTTGGAAGATACTAAAACAAGCTGGTAGAGTTGCATTGCAAATGCTTTTGGAACTCTTCAAAGGTAACAAATTTGTCGAGTCTAAAAGAGTGAAATAGCATGCTTCAAATGATAAGAAGACTGACATATAGCTTTGGGATCATGATGAAATTTCTAATCCATCTTCAAAGCATGCAAACAATGTATCTTATCAAATTTTTGTGTTATCTTCTTGATAAGGATGTTATAGTTCTGGGGGGATTCATAATAAGTTGTCAAATTTTGAGCTTGAGCTTCTAGAGCATGGATAATTTGGCCATCCTTGCATGAAAAATGAGGTTTAGGGATTAAGGTCCTAAATGTGAAAATTCTAAATTTTGAGGAAAACTTTTGTGGTTGAGCTTGAAAAAGTACTAGAAAATGATGAGAAATATGAATGCAGTGAAAGAATGGAGATTACCTTATTAGGTGGAGCTATTTTTATGGTCCATGGATCATTTTGTAGTTTTTGGAGTCAAAGAAGACCAAGTATAGTCCAAAGGGGATCTATTTGACCAAGTAAGTTAAGTTTGGGCATTGTTTCCATTGTGTGTTGTTATTTTCCATGTCTATTAGTCAATAAATCCTTTGTCATAGATGGAAAAAGGGGGAGAGAGGCATCAAAAACATGGAAAATAGTTCATGTAGGTGTTGGTCATGCTGGTTACGATCAATTTTTCTGAAGGTGGTTTCCATTGATGACAAAAGGGGAGATTTTTGGCCATTATGTGTTTGTGTTTTCATTGATGTCATCTCCATTGATGGTAAAGGGTGTCATCATGTGTTATGTGTCTCCATCAGGTTCTATTCAATGGTCAAACATGAAATTTGATTGGTAGTGTCAAGATTTCATTAGTTGTCATGGTGTCCTGACATGGATCTAATGAGAAAAATCATGATTGAATTCATCCTAAGTGAATTAAAGGTTTTCATGATGTCATACATGGTCTATGAGGTGTGTTACAAATGTTTATGGGTCTGCATGAGCTCACTAAGGTTAGTTCATGGTCTGTCATGGTTAAGTTAGGTCATTTCAGGCCTATTCCTAGCCCTTAAGTGGGTATAATGGTAAGGAGGTGTGAGATTTTGACCCAATAATTCATGGTTCAGTATGGTAGTAACATGGTGACATTGTACATGGAGAGTATTGTGAGTTTCAGGTCAATACTTAGTGGTATGATGCATGTATGACGTCCTTGGGAAGCAAACAATGAGAAATATACATGTTGGCATATGTAAGTCATTGTGAATGGAATGTTTCAGATCTATTTGGGATATGAGGTGAGTTTGAGTAGTTAGAGGATGTTGTAATGATTCTTCATTACATGTTTCAGGTCATTCTGAAGAATATTTTGTAAGATATGTGCACTGTGGAAAAATTGGGTAAGTTACAATGTTATTTTGAAGTAAATGTGGACCTTATGATGCTCATTCTGAATTGGATGCTTTTCATGGGGACCTAAGATATTTCAAATATCTAATTAATTCAATTATTAAGGTTTCAAAAAAATAACGAGGTGGTTTGATTGTCACATTTTCATGAACTATCGTTCAGAAGGTAAGTTGGTTTGAAACACTAGCCAAACCCTAGCTAAGAGTGGCTTGGAGAAAAGTGAGCATATAGAGTTTTTTTTTATTCCTTTTAAAAAATTTATGATTGTATGTTGTATAGGAATCTTCCATGTTTCCATAAAGGTAAGATAGAGCATGTGACAGTATGTGGGCCCCACTTGAAAAGACTTGTTAATGAAGAAGTTTAGTTTGTGGAAAAGTTCACCAAAGAAGGTGATGAATAAATTGACATTATTTTTATCTCATTAGTTTTTATATATGTATATAAAGGTTTTAGGTCATGATGATACTTCTGAATGGCAAAGTATGCCCTATTTATGAAGACTAGTTTTGGGGGTAGTTTGGAGCATTATGTGGTAAAATTAATATTGCAAGAGCTACAATATGAGTTAGACCTCCACTAAACTTTTTTTGTGATCATGGTTCAGAGATATTTCCAATGGTATATAAAACTTGTGTTACTGATATGGTATGCAGAAGTTATGACCTAATATTTGAGGGTTAATTTTGAAGGATGGTTATTCTAGCATGGTGTTAAGTGGCTACATGGGGTAAAGTGATGATTTTGAGTTGTTCACGATTGGTGAAGGTTTTTAAGTTCATAAAAATCATTTCTAAAGGTTTTAAATTCTTTTTTCAAGTGTGGAAGTGTGTTTTTTTGTGATGGAGCAAGTTAGGCTCATACTCAGTTCTTGAGTCCTATAAGGCATAAGAAGCAATTTGCAGAGATGGACCTGGTTGAAGGATTTACACTTGGATTTGGAAGGAGTTATAATATTTTATGGAAATTTAATTATGGGACCATTTCCTTGGTTGTATGTATTTTCTCAAGGTGAGTTTATTTGGTTATATATTCATGTCAATTTGCGAGAAAGAAGGTAACTACATTTTCAGGACAAGTTTGGTTTTGGTGATATATTGAGTTGGTTTAGGAATGATATGGATTATTTAATTCTTTCTATCACCTAGAATTTGAATATGGATGAATTTCATTCTTATTAAAGGCCATTGGAGGTCTTGAAAGTGACGTAAAGGGTGCAAATGAGCAGAGTTTGCAAAACTAGCTTTGGGCAACTTGTTTTAGTGAAAAAAAAAGTTGTTGTAGTTTGAGAATATAGATGTTTAATGAGTTGTAGCTTACATGTATCTGATGTACATGTCTTGAGATTTCCATATAGTGGTCACATTCCATATTTAATTTTATCTTGAGGTGTATTGAGGCCTAAAGGTAAAAATAGGGTGCTGGAAACATATGTTTGGTGAAGGATATGAGCATTTTGGCCCATGTTATGAAATATTTGATTGGTATAAGTAAAATTTCAACTATGGATGATTTTTAAATATCATATTACACATGTGTGGTGAATTTTATGGCTTTACTAACAATATTTTTTGTGTTTGTGGTTTTAGCTCATCCTAGTGATGGGCTTTTGAGGCATTTTTGTACTTGTATGGCGGTTTCGGGCATGGCCAACCTATATTATTAATATGTGACCATTGTAATGAATATAATGGTATGTTTAAAAATTTTATTGGTTGAATTAGTCATGGAGGACCGACCTCCCTTTGGTTAGAAAGAATAAAAACATATAAAAGTAGAGTTTTGAGTCCATTTGTGGACTAGTCTTGTGAGAGGGAAAAGTGTAACCTACCTGAGAGTGCGAAGGATACTTTAATGTATGATTTTAGAGCTGATTAATTTTTTGATAGGTTGAGGAAAGATAGAGATCATGTGTATAATATTTTAGAGCCAAGACAAGTCCAAGAAGAAGACGATAGAGCAAGCTAGAGGAATGAGGGTTTACTTGTGATTGTGTGAGCTGAATTATAGATCTCCATTAGTTATGGAACCAAAAATATTTATATATCATCATCATTAGTTGTCTGAGGTTGTGATTAGTCATCTTAGGGGCTTGTACCCTCCTTATGGAGTGGTTGCTTCACTAAATTAGGGGTCGGTGCTCCTTATAGGGTTGTTGCTCTATTAAACTAGGGGTTGATGCTCCTTATGGGGTTAGTGCCTCACTAAATTTTAAAAATGGAAATATAATGTTTTTATTTCAGTTATTTTTCTTCCCCATGAGGTTTTCCAACTTAAATATTTTTTCTATGAGCTCTCTCCTATGTGATATGGTTATTTGAATGTATTTTGCGTACTTAATAAGTTATGGTTGAATGTATGTGAATGGATAGATGTTAATGTATGATGTAATTAATTGTAAATGAATTATAAGATTTGTAGTACTATTTCACCCCCCTCTCAGCTTTTTTTGCTTCCAACACAATTTAGTAGACTAGATCTCACAACTATAAGCATGTCCATTATTGCATCGGAAGTTATATCACTAGAAAAATTGTAGAAATCTACGATTAAAAATTCTTCATTAAATGGATTATTCGATGGAATAGATAATATTGTTGACTAAAGCTTGAAGGGATACACACATTGATAATTAAACTCTTATGTGTCTTCCATCCTTGCTGGTATTTTTGCTTCCATTGAAATCACTTAGATTTCTAAAATTCTTTTAGCTTCCCCTGGAAGAACCTCTACCACTTCAACATTAATTTTTCTTCTTGTTGATTTTTAACTTTCTCGGGAATGAGATTTTATTTTTCATTTTATCTCTTCTCCCAATATTACACACAACTATCAGTAGTGAGATTAATGTAGTCCAATTTTTTTAATAAAATTATCTTCATCGCATTCTGACAATATAATATTATTTGGATAATTATTATTTAAATATTTTAGAACCTTTCCTCTCATTTTTCCGTCATTTTTTACTCTCTAGTAGTAAGATTCAAAGGACTATACTATGATGCAATCCTCAATAGAGCCAATTATCCACACATTTCGTGATTGCACTTTTTCACCTAGTACTGATACTTCTTCATCTGTGATTCCTCTTGCAACCCTGAAGGACTTAGCCATGAACCTAAAACTAGTGAATTTGTTTGAAAGAAAGGCTATTTATCCTTAAAAGGATAACAAGAAATCCCACCTAATCTAAAAAACTCAAATCTTTTTTTCCATTTTATCCATATATCCTTAGGAAATAATAGAAACATCCATTTGTCATAAAAACTCTCTAGATTTTGCACGTCAAAAATAGCAATACATTTCTTGTCGAAGCTCTTCATTCAAAGTGAAAATAATATATTTACTTTCTGCATATTACATAAATTAAAATTAAAATACTAATGCATTAACATTAAGTTTCACTACCCTCCACTCATTTTTTTTTCTTCCACTCCCGGACTCTAAGGACATCCTAGGGATTGCCAAATTGAGTAAATCAATAGACTTGATTTCAATCCAAGTTTTGTTTACTTTGTTTTGCTACTTGTAATTATTAATAATGTCTTCGCTAGATTCTTTTGAGGAAAGAATGTGATCCTTTCTAAACTACATCCTAGTATGTAATGACTTATAATTGTTTGTGGATAAATTATTTTTTGCGCATGAATTGTATGTTGGCCATCAAAAATGTATATCTGAACATCATCCCTTTTTAGTTCATCTAGAGCCTCTAATTCCATAATTTCCTTTGTAGAATTAAAAAATGGAAGAAGTAGTGTGTCCCTCTATGTAGGAATAACATTAATCAACATGGAATGGACAATAAGGTCAACATTCTCCGCATATATAGGATGATATTGATATTGTGGAGATACTACATGGCACTTAGAAACTTCAATTTTAAATACATCACCATTGAATTAAATGGTTTAAGATTCTACTTTCTCAAATATACTGGTCACGTTTTTTTAAAAATGCAGTCAATTTATTATTTTTTAAGCCCTTATAACTTTGACATATAGGGATATATCTCTAATTTAGTAAAATAATATTGCCTTAACATTGTAAACAAGTTTACATGTTTCAGTGGAGAAAGAAAACATTTTCTATTCAAATAATGACAAATAGAAGAGGTATTATTGGATCTATACAGTTTTTTGAATAAATAATTCCTGTCATTATGAATTTCATGGGAATTTGCATAGCCTATTTTTTCTTAGTCTATGAACATCCCAAAATTCCAACCATGTATAGAAAAATAACATGTATTACTTTATATAGAACCCTTCATTTCATGTTTCATGAAAAAGGAAACTTCCAACTCCATTTCAAGAATAAAGAACTTATTAATTTCAATTTCAATGCATTCAACTTGAAAACACAATGTTCACTGATCAATAACTTCTGAAGATATAATCATGACGACTTCATGGTTAACATCATCATCAAAAAAAATAACCATAGATCATCGTTATAGTTTTCTGATGAATGCATTTCTACAAACCATTTTTCATCTTTCTTCTTCCAACCCTATTCTCCTTTAATGAGTGGAATTTGCGTGAATGGAGTGTGACAAATGGAAGACATATTACCTATGAAAATCAATTAAATTTAATTAATAATTTGTAAATATATGGGAAGGATAACTATTATTTTTTAATAGATCAATAACAAGGAGCTATTGTGTCTTAATTTTATTATTTTTCTAGATTAAAAATCGTTAGCAATGGAACTTTAGAGCTTAGTGGTCTCTAGGAAAAAATTTAACATGCTATAGAATATAAATGGAAAGGATAAGTACTTTGTAGATTAATTTACATCATTCAAGGATATTATAGATTGTAATCATCTGCTTAGCAACTATTAATCACAATTATTCATAATGTTAAGTCAAATTATTATAATACACTTTGCATTTAGTGACTACTAGGCGTGGAATAACATGGTAGAATATCTAATTGTAATAATGAAATTCAATGTTAGCTAAGTAGTTTATTTTATGCAAGAAGAAAAATAATATGTAAAGGATAAACATTTCATAAGATACAAGATTATATGCCGATAACAAATCAATGTAATCTATTTATTACTTACCGCTCATTGTGCAATGCCTCAAAAAAAAATAGAATACAAAAGAAAGGATAAAAAATAGAATATTAATTTCCATCATTGGATTCTGGGGAATTCAATAATTTACCTAGTGGACGTTAATCTCAACATTTCATCTTAGAGGTCACTAGGCTTAATATCATGGCAAAATATCTAATCGTATATTGGAGCTTAACGATAGATGACTAGTGTATTTTATTCATGTTGAAAAATAATATGTCAATAATAGACATTTTGTAGTTTTTTCAAAGTGTGTAAGGGAGAGGAGATCAAAAATTCATTATTTGCATGAATACCAGCCACTCTGAAAAGGAAGGTCAGTTGTTGTAGCCTAACATGCATGAGTTATCCACAAATTTTCCACCAAATCTATATTAAATCGTGCATGGGATGAATTAAACTGCCCTCATAACTCATTCATGATTCTTTTGGGCGAGGTGTACCAAATTTTGGAGTGAATTCCTATTGTATTTAGTACTTCAAAAATTTAAATTTCATTATTTGCATTGATTCTACCCGCTTTGACAATGAATGCTAGTTGCTATATCCTAGCATGCATTAGTTATATATAAAAGTTTCTTATTTTCAAAATGGAGATCTAATAATAAATCATAGTCATTAGATATAGTCATTAGACATAGTCATTGTAAAAACAATTTGTATAGCTTTGGATCACTATAGTTTTTCATTATTTATAATTGTAATATATTAGCTAGGCTATCCCTGATGGAGCTAAGTGTTGCGCTACATACCCTCTAGATGGATCAAGTATTATGTAGTTATTTTTATCCCAAATAAACCCCTCGGGATAATTTGGATAACTTATTTTTAAAATGGACTTATCCATTTAAACATGCCTGAGAAATTTAAATGGACATCAAATTCCACTTCTCTAAAGCACCAACTGTTAGCATTTAAAAACCCGTGAGAGATTAAGGCTAATTCATTGGAAGGTTATATATTAAAAGGCCATGTGACGTTCATTTCTACATCAATTTCAATGCCAAGAATAAAACATCAGGCCACGTGGTGGAATTTTGGCTCTCCTCAAATCATTTGGGCTACACAAACCTCAATTTTGTATAATAGATTGAGTTTCATAAAAGAGTCGGGTCCGGGCTTGGGTCAAGGAAGCTAAAAGAACACGTGGAGGGTGAAGTCATGACAGATGACACAAGATCAATGGTCAAGGCAAAGACACGTGTCATCATTCTAGAAAACTTCAAGGCAAATACATTACACAGACCTCAAGTCCATGGAATAAACTAATTTCAATAAAGCTTGAGGTCTAGGTGGTTGGCAGGTCAACAGGGACACATGGCTGCAATAAAATGGAGCTAATAGTTTTAAGTCTTCCCAAATAGAAGTTACAATGTGAAGGCACAACTGATGGAAGGAAAATATGTTCCATATGTGGAGATTTCCTATTGGCTCATGATTTACATCACTCAGAAGGGGGTTATCAAATACTAACATTACAAGATCCCACTCAGTGTTAGGCACATCCCCCCTAATCTGATCAAATAACGCTGGAACTCAGTCTCTCAGATATAAGGTCTCTCAGACCTGCAATCACAAATCAAAGAATTCAACATCATATCCTTTCACAATTAAACATCATCTAAAATTAAAATCATTAATGTATTTTACCAGTCAAGTCCAATCGACACCGAACCCATGTTGGTTTGACATGTCCAAGGGATGATCACCAAATTTTATGGATGGGTTGACGACAACCCTACCAGGTGACCACCAACCACCCCTTACGTCATCCATTTTTCTAAAAAAAATACAAAAAATAAATAAAACATAAAATAAATTACAACACAAGCGTGGGTTTTGTTACTCACCCTCTGCCTTCTGCTACAGCCTCCATCTCTTAATCTTATTTTTCAGCTCTCTACTTTCAATCATCAATTGCATGTGTGAAAATGAACATCGTCAACTGACCCTCAAGCTTATATATCCATTGACACCAAGTCATCAGTAACCCCCTTGGGTCACCATTGAACAGCCTTAGGCACAGTTGACTCACCTTGACAACCTTTATTTTGGGATTTCCCTTCGTTTTTTTGTTTCCTTTGTTAGGGAATCATTTAATTATCCTTGTTTTCTCTCAAAGTCCACCTTTGTGGACATATTTATTCCTCCTTGGGGAATTTTGTTTCATCACTTTTTATATTTTACCTTTTACGCCATTTTTGTGCCCTTTTTTGGGGCACCATTACTTTCATACTCGTCCTTTGTGGATGCATACCTTTTTATCAATTCATCATCTACAAATGTGTTGGTACCCAAATGGGTTCTCCTTGTGAAGTCGAGCAACATCAACAGGCTGAGTAGGATGCTTAGAGAAAGATAGATTAGAATTTAAGTTGTTTTGTAGCCAAGGAAGGTTCTAATTGACTCTTTCTCACTTGATCTTGGAAAATTTGGATAGCACCGTTCTAAGGGTTTAACCTACCCTACTACTTTAGGTTTTTCCTTCAACTAAGGTGAGAGGACCCGTTTTGTAACCTGTATTTACAAGGGAAATGAATGGGTTAACAATATTTAACTCTCCCTTTGAAGACATTGAGAAATGATCCTTGAGAAGAGCTGGTCAACAACAAAACCAACTTTCTCATACATTTTTTTAGTAAAGTATGGACAAATTCAACAAATCTCCTTAACATTTATGGATAAGCAGTGCAAAAAGGGGTGGTTCTTGTATGATTTATCAGTTTTGGATGTATTTTGTTAGGGAATTAAGCAAGATAAAGTTGACTATACCAGATCTTTGGGAACTCTTAACAAATGTTGGATAATTTACCAAATGAGATGATGAAAACACTTCAAATAACCAATAATGAACCTTCAACCAGAAGATGTGCATCCATGAAATCCCAAAGATACACGGTTTCACACATTCTTTGAGAATTTAAACAATAAATCTCATGATAAAGACTCAATTAAACATCAATAATCCTTTATATATCATACCTAAGATACACTCATAGGATAACAAACAATATGTATCAACAAAATGGGAGCAGAATGAATTTAAAATTGTGTATTACACAATAAGATGAAATCTCTTCTCATAACACAATTGCAATTACCACAATGCTACCAAAAGGATAAGATCTTGTGTGATTTAGAGGAACTCCTAACATGAATAGTTATTTGAAACATATCAGCTTTAGAAATGCAGACACGATATTGCTCATGATTAAAAAAATTAACTCAAGGCTCGTCAAATTTATCAGCGAGAGAAATTTTCATTTACAGTCTCAATGTTTGTCTATGGTTGTAAACTTGCAACCATATTGACATGATTTTATTTGAATTCTCAATAAATTAACAAGCTTCTCAGAAAATTTCTTGGAAAATTGGTTTCTCTCATCTCTCGCATTTATCTTCCAAAATTTCAGAAAATTTTAACCCCCCTTATGCAAGAGTATTCTCATTGCATTTATACAATTTCACTCAATCACTCATCCTCTGTTTTCCCCCAAAATCATGAATCTTTTAGAGAGAATATTCTTTTCCATTTTTCCAGGTGGAAAGGTTGTGAGCCATTCATGTTTTCTAATTCCATCAGAAATGATTGGGGCACCATGTCGCTTCCTTTTGATAGTTATCTTAATCATTTATTTCCCTTTGGTGTGAAGGAAACCTTTTTTTAATAATTCCCAGGTGGTTCCATATGGCTTGATGTGACATGTAATCCTCTTCACCTTTGAAATTCCACATCATTCAATGCATACCTTTGTTTGTGCCTCTCAAAATTGAGTTTCCTTACATGGATTATATCACATCAATCAAATGCCTTATGTCATATAATGCCAATCTTTCTCAAATTTATTCCTTTCGTGTGAGCTGAGAAAAAATATTCTTTCATCTTATGGAAGTGAAATCACTTGACTCAACCTATCTACGTCATTCTATTATAATCTCAATTCTAATTTCTTACCACTATGCATCACTCTTCCATCCTCGAAAGTGGAGAATTTTTACAAAGCCTCTATCAACATAATGGCGAATGTGGTTGTAGCGAAAAGTTTGAAATAAATTTCATCGGAAGATTTAAACAAAATATTAGACCTACATGGTCCATATGAAGCCTTTATTAGGGATTTGTTTTATATCGCAGACCCAGCGGAAGCTAAAGGGCCCCTGACTTATTAGCATGTTCGGATCTCACTACTCTTGAGATTGATCAAGATCAATGTTTTCTTCTCAACCTTACAATCCATGTACTTCAATATTTTTTGTTGGGAACAGTTAGTGTGGAATCACAGCACCCTTGAATGTCCTCAGGTCTAAGTGGGGCATTCGGTGTGATTGCACAACATGGGACCATCTCTCAAGCTGTGGGACTTGCAAACCTAAGATGGCCCTCCGGAGAAATTCCGTTTTTGCTTCCTAATCTACCTACCACAAGCTACTCCAATGTAGGAAGAACCTAATCTAATCCTAATCTAACCATTCCAAGGAGATATGGAAAGAGAGAGAGAGAGAGAGAGAGAGAGAGAGAGAGAGAGAGAGGGTGAAAGAGAGCCTACACTAAGTGGTGATACACCAGAAAAGGAAGTGGCTAATCATATATCCGACTGCCTGAAGTGGAGAGAGGTGAGCAGAGGAGAGGGTGGAAAAAATGCACCACAAGACCAGAGATAGATTTCACATAGAAAACCAGTTCAAATCAATTAAACACAACTCCCAGAACCTGTAATAGACATCAAAAATATGCATAGTATACCCTGTAACAATGAGAGGCAAGAAGAGACAGTAAAATAAGGAAGGATGGACAAAATGTACCACAAAACATATTTTATTGCTCCATAGGTTCACAAAGTACATCATCAACGGGCAAGCGGTAAGAAAATTCCATTACAGATCCATGAGAAGAGGCTTAGACTCTCCATTTTACCCTAAGGAAGAAAGAGAGAGGGGGCATAGGAGAGAACAAATGAAAACAACCATTTAGAATATGCCCCTCTTTTACAATATATAGGAAGAATAAGAGAGAAAGGAGGGAAGAATTACAAACTTTGTTCCAACCACTCTTGAAGAGCATTGAATCCTTGCTATGAAAGCTCAACCACTGACCCTTAATGCCCCCTGAAAATCCACCTAAAATCTGTCAAGTCTACCTCGATTGTCTGTTTGGTGTGTTGAGGGAAGAAGAATGGAGGATCAAATCAAATCCAATCTGGTAGTTGGAGCAATCAGATTCTACATTAATGGCCTGAAAGATGTTTTCCCATTTTTCACCTACCAAAGCCTATTAAAAATAATATTTCATGCTTCCATGGCATAGAGGATGTTGAGACCTTTCCAAAAAGTCTTCTCCTGCCCAAATCTGAGTTTCCAGTCGAAAGATATGGCTGTCTAAAGATCAGGGTTACGTGGAGCACAATATTTAAAGAGTTTGTCCAATACCGAGGTCCACGTGGCAGCCTCACGTATCTTGAAGATTTGGCCCTTACCTTTCACTCTTGAAATCATGTTGGACTAACAAGTGGTAGCTTCCACGGGCTCCTCGGGCTCCTTTGTATTTTTCCTGAGTCCTTCTTACTTGGCGGAGCATATGTCTGACCCTGAACATGTGGAGGCTTCATGCTCATTTGGAAACTGCCCCAAGACTTTACCTTTGAAGTTGTGTGGTCGAGACACATGGAGGCTTCTTCTTACCTTTTGTACTTAGCCGATTTGAGCTACTCCCTTTTTAGACCTAGGACACATGGATGGCCCATGCTCTTCTGAGTCTCCATTTTGGGTCGTGTCTTTGAAATTACATTGATGTGACATGTGGCATCATCCGCTGGCTCTCTATACTTAGTCATTTTTGGCTAAGTCCCTCTTTCCCATTTCAAGACCCTGGGACATGTGGCGAGCCTGCACTTGTTTGAGACTATCCCTTGGGCCATCTCTTTTGAATTTTCTGCCATTGAGACACGTGGAACCTCTGCTTGGCTCTACCCCATCTTGACTTTTCAATGGCTAGTGAGACCTTTTCTCTGAACCCCTGGCTACGTGGTAAACTTGCACTCATTTTAGGACCACTCTTTGGACCCAACTTTGATGTTACGCTGAGATGACACGTGGAGGCTTCCGTTGGCATGTCCTGAGCTTGGACTTTTCAACAACTAGCTTTGTCCCCGTTTTTGAATCTAGATGCATGGAGGGCTGACACTTTTATGGGAATTTCCTTTTGCGTTGACCTTGAAGGTTCGGTACTGTTTGACATGTGGAGGCTTTTTTTCAGTCCTCTATACTTAGTTGTTTTGGGCCCACTGTCCCCTTTTTTTGATACTCTGAGACACGTGGAAGCTTGACACTTGTTTGGGGTCTCCTCTTTTTCCCTGTCTTAACCTTTGGATAAGTGCCAATTGATGCATGTGGAAGATTCCACTTGATTCTTCCATACTTAACCAATTTTTTGGCTCACTCTGGATTATTTGTAAAGCCGTGAAGACTTTGAGCCTTTCTTTATTTCTCTCCTTTAAGCCTCTGGTTGTCTTTTGTGTCGTTCGGCCTCATATTTGACATTTCTCCTCCATTGTAGAGCCCTCCTGTAACCCAACTGTTGGATTTGAAACATAGGCTCATTCGACGGAAACACCTCTTAGAATTCTTCTTGTGTAGGGTCGGGTTTGATCAATTTTTCTGGGGGAAAAATTGAGATAACAATTTGGTGACTCACGGGGACATCTTCCTACTAGATGTAGAGACCAGTAGCCTTGTTGCATCCATTGGGCATGGAGTCATGAATGATAGCCTGGTACTGATCTTGTCCCTGAAATGGACTCCCCGATTGCTTGCATTTGCTGACCCTGAGCCTGCCCCAGAAATAGACTGTCTTGAAAATGATTTTAGTTGCTCTGCATTTGTTTCATTTGAAATCAGCAACTGTACAGGAAACTATGGGTCTCTTTTCTACTAATTCTAAAGGGCCTAGTGCATGGTACCTCTGGAGCAATGAGAAAAAAACTTATGTTCAAAGAAAAAATCATACATGCCTCAAATAAGACATGTAGAGTGTGCAAAATCACTTCTTCTACTGGAAACAAACCTAAACCTACTCCTACACTAACGAGAGAGAAAAGGGACTCAAAAAATCCTACAACTGGTAGGGAGAAGTAGCTTCCCTTCCTCAAAAGGGGCAGCCATGTAAATGATTTGACACTGAATATGGCTATCTACATGAGTGAAAAACTAACTATAAGCCAGTCCTCCACCCAAATCATCAAGGTATCTACATCAACCCAAAATACCTCATCAAGTCGATTATTATTAGACTCCTGGAGGTGCTTGATAGTGACCCTTGGTGCTTTGAACCTCATCCTCATGCCTGAAGTAGGCATGACTAGTTTTGGCTTCTCCCTTGGCTCCAATGAAGCCAAGTACCTGATTGGGCACGGTCTGATCCTTTGGATGTGCCCATTGCTCTGAACTTCAACTCCAAAAATGGAGTCTTCCTGCTGACCTTCCTGGGTGGATGGTGTGAGAGAGATGATGACATCCTTTAGCTCCTTCCCTTCCTCCTCCTGTAAAGAACATGGAAGATCAAGATCCTCCAACCTTGGTTCCAGAGGGCCATTGTGAGACACGGGTTGCTTTCCTTGAATGCTCTCCTCCATGGAAGTAGGCTCATGTGCTTGGAAGGTGGCTGATGGAGGAGAAAATGATGTTATCTCCTCAGGATCTTCTCCATCAAAGAAATCTTCCAAGTCTGACAGGAAGTCTACCTCCTTGTTGTCCTGCTACATGTGCTCTACCTCCTCCATGGTGTCCGCCTAATATGTAACTAGCTCATCATGGTTCCCTTCTTCTTCAAACATGAAGTTTGAAAGCTCAAACTCTTCTTCAACATTAGAGCTTGAAGGGGATGAAGTGGGAGGAAGAACTGAAGGTTATTCTGTGGCCTGCTCTGCACTTGGAGCCTCTGAAATTGTATGGTCTTCCTCCATCATTTCATCAATCAAATCAGGCCCTTGAAATGAAAGCAAAAAATATTCAATGATGCTTTCTTCATTGAGTGGCCTCAACTCTGATTTGATCTCTCCCATCTTCTCCTCTTTAATGGGACTTGGAGCTGGTTGTTCCTCCTCCTTAACTAGTTGTGCAGCTTGGATCATATCAACATCCTCTTCATACAAAGTGTCATTATGGACACTACATTCAGAGATAAATAATTTCTGATCTTCTTCCTCTTGTTCTTGTTCTTCTTCTACTACAAACTCAGCCTCAGCCACCACTGGTTCTTCAACCTTGACCTCCTCTATTGGCTTAACCATCAAGGGGATCTTTGTAAACCCAAATTTGGAAGCCCAACTCTTTAGATTGTCTGTCATTTCTTCTCTGTTGGGCTCCTCTTCTTGTTGTTCTCCTTGACTGGATTCTTGAGTATCTTCCCAACATGGACTTGGGAAAACAAGAGGAGTGGTAGGTTGGGGTTCAACTAGTTTTACTATTGTTTGTGGTGGAGAGGGAGGTGGAACTTCTTGTTTGTTTGGAGGGAATGACTGTTTGGGAAGGGAAAAGGGAAGAAGAATTGGGATGAAATGGAAGACTAGAAGATGGAGAAGGGAAATCAACACTTGGGGCAGTAGATGGGGGCTTGACTCTTGATCATGCTGAAATGATGGAGTTTGAGGAAAGAGAAAATGAAGGACAAGGAGTTGGTGACCGACTTACCTTTTGACAAGGTTTTCTCACAGCACCCCTGTGTCCAACTCATAAGCCTCAATATCCTCAATCCACTTGTAAGTTGAGGAAACATTTCAATCATGAAGTCAAAAACTTCTCCTGAGGGTTGTAATGTCTTGGAAAAGGGTCGACCCATGGATGCAAGGTTCCCTACAACCAATCCTAAATGCAAGATTCATCTATGTGCAAATGTAGCCCTAGACTGCACCATGCTAGCCTCCATTCTTTGAATCTTCTCCAACAGATGTCAACATTTTCCACATATAGGAATAATGAGAGAGGTAAGAGAGAGGAAATCCATCAGGTTTCATTTAATTCATTATATGCGTCCCCTTGTTTCTTGATAAGCTCCATGGCCAAACTAGGACCTTTGACACTGCTCATATGGGTAAGCATAATGGTTAGGGTAGGATTTGATCATAATGTTGTGCCTCTAGAGGAGTTGGGAAATACATTGGAGGTGGACTGCATTGACACCTGTGTGCCTGCAAGTGTGAATTCCATGAAGGAAATGAAGTCATGATTGCACAACTTCATGGAAATGGTAGAAGATGAAAGATTTTCGTGTTGACACTCTTTTATGGAAGAATTTGTGTTGAACTCTTTTACATGCGCCATGGATGAAAATGGATGGGAAATGAATGCATCCATTTTTGTGTCGAAAGGTCAATGTAACTTGTGCAGAGAATGGGTCATTGACCAGATGAAGTTCACTAGATGTGCTTGCATGTGCCTCAAAAGGCTGAATCTTAACAAGAACACACCAACCTACTAAGATGAAGTGGTAAGGTGCTTCAGACCTATCCCACTCACTATTTTGGGTGTGCCAAAAATGGATTTGACACTGTTAGTGGAGTTGTGAACTACATTAGAGGAGGGCTACACTACTGCATGTGTGAATTCCATGAGGAATCACAACACCCCTGAATGGCAAACCTGCTAAGATGAAGTGGTAAGGTGCATCAGACTTGTCTCACTGGGCGTGCCAAAACTATTAGTGCAAAAGGTAGTCTGGAGTGGGGCATTTGGTGTGATTGCACAACATTGGACCATCTCTCAAGTTGTGGGACCTGCAAAACTTGAGATGGACCTCCAGAGAAGGCTGGTTCCTGCTTCCTAATCTACCTGCCACAAGCTACTCCAGTGTAGGTAGAACCTATCTATCCTAATCTAACCATTCCAAGGAGATAGGGAGAGAGAGAGAGAGGGTGAAAGAGAGCCTACACTAAGTGGTGATACACCAGAAAAGGAAGTGGCTGATCACAGATCCAAACTTCTTGAAGTGGAGAGAGGTGAGCAGAGGAGAGGGTGGACAAGATGCACCACAGACCAAAGATAGATTTCACACAGAACACCACTTCAAACCCATTAAGCACATAGCTCCCAGAACCTGTAATAGACATTAGAAATATGCATAGTATACCTTGCAATGATGAGAGGAAAGAAGAGACAATCTAAAATAAGGAAGGATGGACAAAAGTGCATCACAAAACATATTTTATTGCTCCATGAGTTCACACAGTACATCATCAGTGGGAAAGAGGTAAGACGATTCCATTACAGATCCATGAGAAGGAGGCTTAGACTCCACATTCTACCCTAAGGAAGAAAGAGAGAGGGGGTAGAGGAGAAATAATGACCAACCATTTGAATATGCCCCTCCTTTACAATATATAGAAAGAATAAGAGAGAAAGAGAGAGGGAAAATTTTGAAATTTGCTTCCAACCACCCCTGCGATATGTGCATTGAATTCCTGCTCTGAAATCTCAACCACCATCCCTCAATTCCTCCTACAAATTTCCCTATAATCTATCGATTCTACCTCCCCATGTTTTTTGGCGTGTTGAGGGAAGAAGAATGGAAGGATCAAATCAAATCCAATCTGGTAGTTGATGCAATTAGATTCTGTATTAATGGCATGAAAGATGTTTTCCCAATTTTCACCCACCAAAGCCTGCTAAAAATAATATTTTATGCTTCCATGGTGTAGAGGATGTCGAGACCTTTCCAAAAATTCTTCTCCCTCCCAAATATGAAGTTTCCAGTCAAATATATGGTTGTCTGAAGATCAAGGTCACAGGCGCATGCAATATTTAAAAGAGTCTTTCTGTACCAGGTCCACATGGTAGCTTACACTGTGCATCTTGAAGATTTCTGACCCTTCCTTCCACTTTTTAAATCACACCAGACTGACACGTGGTGGCTTCCATGGGCTCCTCTAGGACTCCTTTGTATTTTACCTGAGTCCTTGCTTGGTGGGGCATATGTTTGACCCTGGACATGTGGAGGCCTCGCGCTCATTTGGAAACTATCCTAAGACTTTACCTTTGAAGTTACACAGTTGAGAAACGTGGAGGCTTCCGCTTACCTTTTGTACGTAGCTAATTTGAGCTTGATCTCTTTTCATACCTGGGACACGTGGAAGGCCCGCGCTCGTCTGAGACTCCGTTTTGGGTCGTGCCTTTGAATTTGTGCTGATGTGACACATGGCTACCTATCTGTATGGCTCTCTATACTTAGTCATTTTTTGGGGGGGATGGCTCTATCCCATTTCAGACCTAGGACATGCAGCGAGACTGTGCTTGTTTGAGACTGGCCCTTGGGCTGTCCCTTTTGAATTTGTGCCATTGAGGCACGTGGCACCCTCTACTAGCTCTACCCCATCTTGACTTTTCAATGGTTGGTGAGACCTTTTCTCTAACCTTTGGCTACGTGGCAGACTGGCACTCATTTTAGGACCGCTCTTTGGACCCAACTTTGGTGTTGCACCAAGATGACACGTGGAGGCTTCCACTGGCCTTTTCCGAGCTTGGACTTTTCAATGACCGGCTTCGTCCCTGTTTTTTACTCTGGACGCATGGAGGGCTAGCGCTTGTCTGGGAATTGCCTTTTGCTTTGACCTTTAAAGGTGCATTTTTTGGACACATGGAGGCTTCTGCTAGTCCTCTATACTTAGTTGTTTTGGGCTCACTCTATCCCCTTTTTTGACTCTAGGAAAAACAGGAGCTTGACACTTATTTGGGGTCTCCTTTTTGGACTTAACCTTTGGATAAGCACCAATGAGGAATGTGGAAGCTTCCACTGATTCTTCCATACTTAACCAATTTGGGCTCGCTTTGGGTTTTTTGTAAAGCCTTAAGACTTTGAGCCTTTCTCCATTTCTCTCCTCTGAGCCTCTAGTTTTATTTTGTGTCATTTGGCCTCATATTTGACATTTCTCCTCCATTTTAGAGCTCTCCTGTAAACTGACTGTTGGATTTGAAATGTAGGCACATTTGATAGAAATTCCTCTTAGAATTCTTTCTGTGCAGGGTCGGGTTTGATCAATTTTTACGGGGGGCAAAATTGAGAAAACAGGAACATCAGAAAGCTCTATAATATTTGAAGAAATTATGAATCGAAAGGAGGCCTACCATTACAGGGGTGACTAAGTATAAGTATCCCTTCCTATTCAATGAAAAAATTACACTGATGGAGATTCCCAAGGAGTCCTACATGTTGTATGATAAGTCTTTCATTGATACTATGCCTGCCATTTCTCATAAAATGGATGAACTGGAGCAGAGAATTATTTCTCTAGAGAAAGGTCATATAGGACTTTTGCCATCACAACCATCCACCACACCAGCATTGTCTTCAAGAAATAAGAGGGGGGACTTAAGCTCTAGACCCCCAATTATCATTTAGGATGGAGAAGAAGAAATTTATTTATTTTCTCATCACTCTAGGACAGAAATTTATTCTTCTAGGGACAACAAGAGTAGGTTCACTATCCATTCTTCCACTCATTCAATGTATCGTGCTCCTCCGACTGAGCAAGAATTTTCAAGGCCGTGGAAAATTCATTATCCAAGAGAGTGCCCACCCTTCACAAGGACATGGAAGGGTTAGTCCAGATCAAGATATCTTGTTTCACCCAGTCCCCAGGGTGTAGTTATTTCTCTTCCAGCCACTCTATATGTTCCCCCTCAGTCCACTTCCACTAATTTTACTCCTCACAAGGGGAAAGGGAAGACAAAATTTTTGACGGGTGGTTCGGATCTTCTAGACTGGTTATCTTCCTATCAAAAGAATATCGAGCTGGAGAATATCATGGACGGTCCCAGAATGACCCTTGAGTCATCGATGGATATGGGGATGTCCAAGAATCTAGTGGGGTCCATTATATGCATTCAAATAGCATAGGGTTCAGATGAATTCATGTTGAGGAAGAACACGTTGTTGAACACGATTCCTCCACTCAAAGGAAATTTCAAAGTAGGAGTAAGGGATAATTGAGTGTTGTTTCTCTTCTCGTGTCCTTACTTCCAAATATGTATACAATTTTCTTCATCACGGGTTGGGCCCCCTATAAAACCCCAATTTTTATTTATGTCTAAAACTACTTCTTTATCTTCATTATATGAGTCTCTATGATGTTTGAAAACTCAAATTTTGCATGTTCAAATCACCCCACACTAGCCCATATTTTTTTTGCATTCCCAGAGATTTGATTATAACTCTTTAATTCCTCTAGGTTTATCAATGATTCCCATGATTTTACTAACCCACCACTTTTCTGTCTCCATTTAAGAGTCTCAACTCTAAATTTTAGCCACGCCTTTGATTGCATGCCTTAGGACCCAAAACCACATTCAATTTTTACCAAACACAGAGTCCTCTGCCTATTTGTTTGGTTCTCTCACCAGTGGTGGCCGCTTCACATGACATGTGGAGACCCTGTGCATCTTTAGGTCTTCTCTCTTTTATCTCCTTTTTTGAATCTACGCCTGGACGACACGTGGAAGCCTACGAGCCTTCTTTCTTTACTTTTACTTTTCATCCTGCCTAGACTTCCTTGCCATGCCATTAGCCATGTGGCAAATCCTTGATCTTTGAGAGTTTTTTAATTCTTTGAACCATTCCAATAATGTGCTAAAGGGACACATGGATAACCTCTGTGTCTAATTCTGTACTCAGGTAAAATTAAGCCCCACACATCATAAGAGAAAATAGAAGGATATAGGGGCCAATTTTCATAGGTATTTCCAAGGGCAATAGAACTATTACGTTCCTCAACCGAAAAAGAGGATTTACACCCTAAACACAAGACTCAATTTTTTTTTCAACATGGTCCTATCTTTGAGAATACATATTTTCATATGAACTAACCAATCAAAGTGACCCTTTTGGAGGTAGACACTAGATAAGAGGGTGAGACAAAAATGAGTACTAGCACTGGCTCCGGCTCGAGGATGGGCACCCCCTATGTGTGCCACAAGAACCATACAAATAAAACACTAAACCAACCAAGTGCCTAAATCCATTAGGCTACGGAGTCAATTAAAGAACGTACAAGGCTAAACAAAAAAACATATTTCACAAGAACCGACCAAGAAATTGAGGCAACTGGTCAATGTAGGCCAGGAGAGAAAAGAGGGAAATAAAAATACTATACACTATATAGGAATGTGTACCTTGTCTTGATCAATTTAGGAAGTGTTTCAAGTGCCTGTCATTAACAGAAAATTCTAGCAAGTCTCTATCTAGGCCCTTCAAGAAAAAGGTATTCTCTCCAATTCTTATGACAATGGAATAAGGACAAATCCACAAAGCATCAAATTTCCCATGTTTCCCTTTATCTTTATGTTTGTTATCCCATATTAAAACAAGATCTCCAACATTGAAAGTTCTGGGATTTACTTTTTTATCAAATAGTTTCTTGAATTTTTCACTGAACCTTAAGTGTCTTTGGTGAGACTCCCTTTGTTCTTCATCTAATTCAACTATCTAATTAATCATATCTTCATAGGGACTCACTTCTTCATCCTCAAGATGTTGTATAAACTGATAAGAGGAAAGTTACATATGTAAGGGTAGAAGATCTCAAAACCCATAAACCAATTCAAATAGGCTCTTTCCAGTGGCTCTTTTGGTAGTGATTCTATCTGACCATAAAGAAAACTTCAACTGCTCACCCCATTTCCTTTTGTTAACGTCCAATATTCTCCTAATGATTTTAAGAAATTTTTATTGTTTGATTCAGCTTGACCATTCCCTATAGGACTGTAGTTTGATGCATATGTCAAATTTATCCCATATTCCTAGCACATATTTACCAATGGCTTAGCTCTTAAACTCATTGCATTATCAACAACTATCTTTGCAGGTTCTCTGAACCTACAGATTATATGATTCAGGATCAAATCCATTTCAATTTCATGAGTTACTTTTTTAGTATGGATAGCCTCAACCCATTTGGTAAAATAATTGGTAGCCACCAATATCCATTTTTTCCTTGCACTTGAGGGATTTGATATCTCTCCAATAAAATTCATGCCCCATTGTTTAAAAGGAGCCTTTATTAATACTAGTTTTAGGGGTAGAGCACCTAAAGCTTTCATTCTTCCTGAGAACCTCTGACAACTTTCACATTTTCTAATCAACAAGGCTACATCTTTGAAAAGTGTAGGCCACCAATAACCTGCCCTTAAGATTTTATGGGAAGCCACTCTTTCGGAAAAATGGCCTCCACACACTCCCCCATAAAATTTTGCAATCAACTCTAGAGCTTCATCCTTAATGATACACCTTAAAAGAATCACTTCAGGTTTCTTCCAAGCTAACCCATAATCAGTGACGAAATATTTATGGGAGGCTAATTTGAGCATCCTTCTCTTATTCTTATCTAGATGTCATGGACACTTCAAATTTTTGAGGTAGAATATTATGTCCTTACACCATGTGGAATTGATTAACTTCTCATGGAAATCCATATTTCCTTCCTCAATCACATTAACTTCCATTACTTGGAAATTTCTATCTTCCATCAATCTTGCAAGGCCCAGACCTCTAACCAAATATGTGGTCTATATGTCCATATCGTACTCTTGTAACTTGTTCACCTAGCGACATATTTTACTAGAAACCTCCATTTCTAATGAAATATCCTTGACCATAGTGTGGGGAACATAGGCAACAATCTTAGAGATCAAGATATAAGGCCTAAAAATCTGAGTTGCCCTTACCAAAGCAAATGCCTAATTTTCCTTTATGGTATACTTCAACTCAGTCCCCTGCAAGGCTATACTAAAAAATTCAATGGGCCTTTATTTCCTTCTAAATGCAATAGTACAGACATAATAGTGTTCCCAGATGCAAAGGAAAATATCTGAAAAGCCTTCTTGTAATCATGGGCTATCAGTACTAGAGCACTTTTCAGTGCTTCTTTAATACCAATGAAATCCTGGAGAGCTCCTTCCTCCCATTTGATAATTTGATCCTTCTTTAACATGCTTGTAATAGGGATAATCATTTCAAAAAAATGGAAATGAATCTTCTAATAAAATTTATCTCGCCAAAGAAATATTTAATCCCTTTCCTAGTTTTTGGGACAAGAACTTTACCAATTGCTTCCACTCTTTCAAGGTCGATCATGACTCCCTCTTTTGACACAATATGCCCAAGAAAATTTTCCTTCTGAACCCCGAAATGACACTTTTTTGGATTCAATGAGATGTCATATTCCCTGCATCTAATCAAAATTTTCTCTACATGACTCAAGTGATCACTTCTATTTTTGGATAATACTGTCACATCATCCTGATAAACTGTAATGAAATCATTAATGTAACCTGAGAACACAACATCCATTTCCCTTTAAAATGTGGCATTAGAATTCATCATACCAAATGACATCCTCACATATACATAGGTACCCCATGGAGTAGTAAAAGAGGTTTTGATTCTTTCTTATTTCTTTACCACCACCTAGTTATACCCTGAGAATCCATCTAATGTGGAAAATGACTCAGATCTAGTGACCATTTGCAACATGTTATCCATATTAGGTAATGGATAATTATATTTGATTAAGGCCTTGTTCAAGTTCTTGAAATTGACACACAACCTTATGTCTCCATTTTTATTTCTAACTAGCACCAATGCCACCCATGAAGAATATATTGTTGGTTGTATGATCCCTCAATCCCTTAACTTTTTAAATTCTTCTTGCATTTTTAGGGAAAGAAGTGGATTAATCAGCATCTACTTTTGCCTAAATGGCTTTGCATTAGGCTCCAACATTATCTCATCTTGAAAAATATCCCCCTATATGATTTCAATTCTGATTAAAACCATGACATGCAATCTTGGTACTTTTTCAACAAATCAATATAGGACATTTTTTCTTCCTTACTCAAATTACTACCTAGTCATAGTTTCCTAGGTTTTTCTTCAGTTCTCAGATTATGCTCTTCCACATCTCTTGAAGCATAGATATGTCTATGAATTACCCAATCAGCATTATCAAATTTTCATTCTAAAGACACCAATCCTCTAGGGATTTTTTTTTTTCAATTGGATTATCTCCTTACCAAACAAGGTCTCTTTCCCATCGCATATTGCGACCATTGGTTCTCAGTCAATGCACTGATAAATAAATTTTCCTTCATTCTATAAGAACCTTTGAACCTGATCATCATCATTGAATACTTTCCAATGTTTTACATTGCCAGGGACAGATGGTCTTCAGAAAAATTCTATATCATAGCCACAGTAAGGATACATAGTACAATTTTCAAACATGTACCCAAGCATTGCCAACCTATCGGTTGCAGTATTTTGGGTTCTCTCATGATACAATATGTTGAAGGATTCAAACATTTCAATAAAATCCCAAATTGTATGCTTATATTATTTCATCCTTTGAGTCTTAGTGGCATAGAGTCTTCTAACTTGTTTGACTACCAACTTCAAGTGTTCTTTAACAACTATGTGCTTGATACCATATCTCCATGAAATCCTCAAAACCAAAATTAGTGCCTCATACTCTACCATATTATTTGTGCACTCAAATTTAAGCTTGAAGGAGAAGTCAAATATTTCTTGACTTAGAGACATAAGGACAACTCCAGTGCCATTTCTCAAGTTGGAGCAAGCTCATTCAAACATCAAATACCAGGGAATACCAACTATTTCAAGAAAATTACTCTCATTAATATCATGTTCCTATAAATCCATATAGCAAACAAAATTGTTAACATCTACATCCACATATAATACTTCATAAGAAGCATTGTTAAGATATTTAATTAGATGCAACTTCTATTTCTCACCACACAACTTGACAAGGTTCCCTTCATCTAGTATGGTGGCATATGACATATCCATCTGCACACTTCCACCCACACTATCAGCCCACTTTCTTGATAATAACATACCCCATTAAGTAGGGAAATCCACAATGACTGTATTTGTGGTTAAAAACTTCCAGGATAGGCCGTTAATTGCACCACTAGGCCTTTCACATACCCAATCACTGGCACTTCTATTGAATCCATAGCAGTGCACTTCCAAATTTTGTTGTTACCTTGATATTCAATTCATTCAGAACTTCAAGAGGCATCACATTACATGAAGCCCCTGAATCAAACATACAATTGTGCACAAGTCTATCTTTAATGATTAAAGTGGTATAAAAAGGATCAACATCAAGCTAAGATTTAACAAGGGATGTACCCAAATATACTTCAAGAGATTCACCTAAGTATTTTTATGCTTCTAGCACCTCCAACTCTACAATCATAGGGGGAAGATCCACACTATTTACATCCTTTCCTAGGGGCACTCCCTCCTCTTTGAACCCTAAATACTCAAATTCTCATTTCCTATGCTTGGGAATCCTAAACAATTTGATAATAGGTACAATGATTTTTATTTGACTCATAATTTGGGCAATATCATAGGGGATATATTTGGGTAATATTGCGTTGGGAGGGATAATAACTGCCCCTTCTTGTGGTATGATACTCTTCATGACTTGGGAATGGACAGGGGTACAAGATTTATTGGAAATAGTTCAATCTTTTTTAGGTGCATCCTTCTTGGGAGGATCTTTCAAGATATTAGTGAGAAGGGGATTTTTTTGTTAGGGTTACGGACCTCCTCCTTTGACAGTTCTACTCCTGAGATTATACTCTTTTTCTTGAGCCACTTCGTGTTCATCATAAGTATCTGGTCCTCCTCATAAATAATTCTCCATCATAATTCTTAATCATTAGATCCCTTAAGTACTCAAATTAATTATTAGGCAATTAGAAACCCTAAACCATATCAATCTCAACATCACCAATGGAAGGAAAAAGGGATACCCAGTGCATGCAGTTCCAAAAATACTCAACATTCTGGGCACTTATTAATTCAATGGAGGAAACCCCACTCCATGAATCATCATGACACTCCATCATAAAGACATCTCCAAAATTTGGGTTATCCTTAGGCCCTTCACCCCCTTCACTTGGATCACAAAGAGGGTGGGGTAAGAAACATTTGTCACACTAGTCAATGACATGTGCTTCTTCAACCATAGATACTCTTGCAGTCAACAGATCAGGGACAAGTTTATTTTCTCTTTGAGGTCATTTTTTACTTCCTAACCCAATATGTCCCTTTCCTCTATCTTGATATTTAATCTCAGCTCTTGGATGACCACCAAATCTATTCATCCCTTGAGGTTGATTATGACCCTAAGAACTTTGTCTTATTCCCTTCTCTGCCCTAGCAAGGTTTTAACAAATTCTTCTAGATCTACTACCTTGCTTGCTTGAGGATTTTTCATGATTAAACAATTTAATGCCCTCCCTTTTGGGAGGCTTTCCTAGAGCCTTAATATTATTCTCAATTTGTACCACCATTATGAAGGCTTGCCTCATATTTGTAGGGTCCTTGTCTCTTAGATAATATGTTGCCTTCTCATCAAAGGCATCACAATATTTAATCAAGCAAGACTCATCACTTGGTCACAATATTATAGGAAGTATATTTAAAGTTTTGTTGAATATGGTGTTAAAGTCCTGAACCGGATCATTAGGGTTTTTCTTAATATTCTTTAATTCAGATAAAAGAAACCTCATATTATTTTTAACACCATACTGTGTCTTAAAATCATTTTTCAATACGAGCCAAGAATTAATAATTTTATCCAAAAAAGATTTATACCAGTCGCGGGAATCTTCTTCTAAAGTATGGATAAACACTTTCACATAGATATCCTCATGTTTGATCTCAAAATATTCCATGAATTTAACAAAAATCCTAAGATGTTGGTCACCACTAATAGTATTATTTCCTTGAAACTTTGGTAGCCTATTTCTCAGATCGTTTGGTACAACATTTGAATATCCCACCATCCCCTGAAAATTTATGGGTCAATATATATTTACGACAAAGGGGGGTCTAGGTGGAGGTTGAGCCATGTTATTGATGGGGATACAAACAACAATGGGGTTGACAATGTTGGTAAGAGATGTTGGCTTTTGGGATAATGAAATAGGATACCCCAAGGATAAATCCATTAATAACTCCCTATGACAATAAACCTTACTATCTTGAAACAATATAAAGTGGGATTGAAAAATACCTTGATGATTTTAAGAGGAAGTGCCCTCACCAATAGGAGTATGTAAGTTACTTCTAGGGCTATGCGTTTTAGAATGATCAGATGCAGTAGAATAGTCTTCAACTAATGGTCGATCTAAATCAGGGGTAGGGATTTCTTTTCTTTCTTTCTCCTGACCAAGTAATGGTATCTAGATTTTTCTTCTTACTTGACTTTTTTTTCCCCAATTCTGGAAAAAAATTCTAGTCAGATCCGACTTGAAGAAATACCTTCTTCCTTCCAATTCTATAAAATTTTCAACAAATTCTCAAAAATAGAAACTTAAGGTACTGGTAATTAAAAAATTTCTCTGGGATGAATGGAGTCACCACTAAGATCTTGTATCTTAGATATATAATCCACTTGAAAAAATTATTTAATTGAATTTGAACACTTATTTCAACAAATCTTAGCAAATTTCATCATCCTTTATCAACATTTACTCCTAGCCAAGTGAGATTTAATGGAAAGCCTCCACAAACCAAGAAAATATCAAGCAATTGAATTCTGATTTAGCTCATTTTCTGCAAATCCAGATAAAGGATTGACGATAGATCATATATTTGCATTTAGATATATTTTACAGGTTACCTAAGGTCGATATTTATCTGTATTTGCATAGATGTCCCTAGCAATGGTGCCAAAGCGATGTTGATACCCAAATCAGTTCTCCTTTTGAAGTTGAGCAGCATCAATAGGCTAATTAGGTTGCTTAGAGAAATATAGATTAGAATTTAAGTCATTATGTAGTTGGGGAAGGATCTAACTGACTCTTTGTCACTCGAGCTTGGAAAATTTGAATAACACCGTGTTAAGGGTTTGACCTACCCTACTACTTTAGGTTCTTCCTTCAACCAAGGTGAGAGGACCTATTTTGTAACTTGTATTTGCAAGGGAAATGAATGGGTCAACAATATTTGACTCTCCCTTTTAAGACATTGAGAAATGATCCTTGATAACACATGGTCAATGCATCATAATCTTACTCTCATGAGTTTTCATCCTAGAAAATGCAGATGCCTTCTAAACAATGTTCAATCTATTAAAGACAACAACAAAACCAACTTTCTCCTACATATTTTGAGTAAAAATTTGACAAATTCAACAAATCTCCTCACCATATATGGATAATCAGTACAAATAGGGGTGGTTCTTGTAGGATTTATCGATTTTGGATCTATTTTTTTAGGGAATTAAGTAGGATAAAGTTTATTCTATCATATCTTTGGGAACTCTTAACAAATGTTAGAAGATCTACTACATGAGATGATGAAAACACTTCAAATAACCAACAATGAACCTTCAACCAGAAGATGTGCATATATGGAAGCCCAGAGATACACATTTTCACACATTCTTTGAGAATTTAAAAATAAAATCTCATGATAAAGAATCAATTAAACATCAAAAATCTCTAATCTATCATGCCTAAGATACACTCATAGGCTAACAAAAAAACTGTATCAACAAAATAGGAGCAGAATGAATTTAAAATTGTGTATTGCACAATAATATGAAAGCTCTTCTCACAACACAATTGCAATTACTACAATGCTACCAAAAGGATAAGATCTTGTGTGATTTAGAGGAACTCCTAGCATAAGATTGCAATAGGAACATGAATAGTTATTTGAAACACATTAACTTTATAAAATTAAACACAACATTGCTCATGATTAACACAATTAACTCAAGGCTCTTCAAATTTATAAGCAAGGGAAAGTTTCATTTATAGTCTCCCTGGTTGTCAATGGTTGTACACTTGTAACCATCTTGACATGATTCAATTTGAATGCTCAAGAAATTAACAAGCTTCTTAGACAAGTTCTTGGAAAAATGGTTTCTCTCGTCTCTTTCCTTTCTCTTCCAAAATTTCAAAAAAATTTAAGCCCCCTTATGCAAGAGTATTCTCATTGCATTTATACAATTTCACTTGCTCACTCATCCTCTTTTTACCCCCAAAAAACATAAATCTTTTAGAGAGAATATTCTTTTCAATTTTTCCAAGTGGAAAGGTTATGATCCATTCACATTTTCTACTTCCATCAGATATCATTGGTGCACCATGTTGCTACCTTTAAGATTTTTCTTAATCATGTATTTCCCTTTGGTGTGTAAGAAACCTCTTTTTAATAATTCCCAGGAGGTTCCATATGGCTTTATGTGATATGCAATCCTCTTCACCTTTCAAAATCTACCTCGGTCAATGCATACATGTTTTTGTGCCTCTCAAAATTGAGTGTCCTTGCATGGATTATTTGTCTTATCTTAAGACAATTTTCTATTGTTTTGGAGTTTTCCACGAAACATATTTGAATGTTTTGGTTTTTCCAAAAGTTATGTGAATGTTTTTTATGTTTTCTCAATAGCTTTCCTAAGTGAATGTGCAATGAAATGAATAAATGTGGATGCCCCCAGCATTAGATGGGATGTACAAGGGCAGAATGCCACGTGGTATATGCCAGAAGTGACACTGTGAAGTTACCTCCAGCACGAGATGGGTTCATTCAAAGTTAAATTCTTTGCATTCATAAGGTAGGATTAGCTAGATCAGGGCAAAGAAGGATACACTCACAAGGGACTTAGATGAAGGCAAAGACCAGCTTAGGACAAAGTTGTTGTACTCCTAAACCTGAAATTCTTGTGAACAACGGACCCTTCCTTGGCACGGGAAACTGGTTTTCACCAAAGGACTTGTCCAAAGTTCCACCATTGCTTGGTTTTCACTATTGGACACACCTGTTTATTTATCTTTTTCTTTTTCTATTTTTAAACTTTTTTTCTTTTCTTGATATTATAAAGACCCCATATTTTAGAATAGAAGTGCTTAAGATGCACTGTTTTCATGGGTTCTCGAAGCTCTTGACCATCTGAATGGGCTAGCTTATAGGCACCTGAACCGAACTTGGTAACCACAACATATGGTCCTAGCCAATTAGGCTCAAATTTCCCTTTCTTTTCATGGTCCTTATTAACCAAATCCCCTACCTCAAATTGATAAGGTATGACTCTTTTATAGTAGTTTTGTAGCACTCAATGTTGATATACTTTAAGGTGATTGAGAGCATGAAGTATTTTCACATCTAATAGATCCAACTCTGTCAGTCGAGCTACTCTGTAGTCTTCCTCTTCATTCAAGTAGTCCATTAGCTTGATACGCAAATAAGGGATATTGATATCTATAGGTAGTATAGCCTACATGTCGAATACTAATGAGTATGGAGTGGAACCTGTGGGGGTGTAGATAGAATTCTGAATGCCCAGAGGGTAGGGTGAATTTGTAAATGTCAGTCATGGCTTATATTTTTCACCATCTTCTCCATAATGTGAATTAGGGTTTTATTGGAAGCCTCAGCTTTCCCATTACCTTGAGGGTAATAGGGGTAGAGAACCTAAGGGATATTTGAAAGCATTTGCAAAGTGCTTTCATTGTTTTATTCTTAAATGGATTACCATTATCAGTGATAATCGTATAGGGGATACCATATCGACATATGATATGGTTCATGATAACTTTACAGATTTGGGCACCTTCAACATAGGTGAGAGGAACAACCTCTACCCACTTCATAAAGTACTCAGTTGTAGTAATGATGAATTTATGACCGTCTGAAGAGATACGGTTAAGTTTCCATATTAGATCGAGACCCCACTTTGAGAATGGCCAAGGGGTTGTGACAGACTACAGGGATTACACTGACACATGTATCAAGTTGCCATACTTTTGACAATCCACACATTTCTTCACATGGTTACAACAGTCATGCTCTATGGTAGGCCAATAATAGCCAACTCTAAGAATTTTCTTTGCAAGGATGATCCCATTAGTATGAGCTCCGCAAATGCCTTTTTGCACCTCTTTGATTGCTTAGATATATTATTCTGAACTTAAACATCGCAAAAGATTCTCATCGTAGCCTTAGCAGAAGAGGGTGCCCCCAAGTAGGGTATAGGGGGCTTTACGCTAGATAAGGGTGCATTTTTCAGGATAGGAAATGTTAGTGGGAAAGGTTCCTTCATGGAGGTAATTAAAGATTTCATCGTACCACGGTGAAAAGGGACCAACAACCTCACACACCAAACAAGAGTCTATTATGCCATATGTTGTTGTTATTAGATTTTCGAGGAAGAATGACATATCATTGTTCCCTGGTGGAATCCTTAACATGGATCCTATTATAGCCATAGCATTTTTTTCTCTATTCTAGGCTCTTAGTATCTACTCAAATGTTATCTACTCCAAGAATTGTTTCAAGGAATTGACCATTCTTTTATATGGATGCAGCTTTTCATCCTTGACCTTGTATTCATCTATGACATGTTTGATAATAATTATTGAATCACCAATGCAATTAACTCATTTGATAGGTAGTTTCATCCCTACGATGAGAGATTTATACTCCATTACATTTTTGTGGAATTAACTCTCCCATAGGAGTGATTAACACAACTCCGACACCTGGACCATGAAAGGTAAAGGAGCTATCAAAGTATAGTTGCTAAATGATAGATTCCTCAAGGTACATGATGAATGCATCTGGTAGCTTCAAAATCAAGGGTTTGTTACCTGGTAGTTGAGCTTTTGCTAGCTAATCTGCTAAGACTTGTCCCTTTCTTGACTTTTGATGCACAGACTCAATGTCGAATTTACTTAACAAGATGATCTAACTAGCCATCTTGCCTATGAGTGTAGGTTTTGATAGTAGGTATTTTAGTGGATTGACCTTCGAAATAAGTTTGCCCTTATTGTTGAGAAAATAATGGCGTAGCTTTTGGAAAGTAAACACTATGGCTAGGCAAACCTTTTTGATCTGTAGATAATTGAGCTCATATGTTATGAATGTTCTTGTCAAGTAGTATATAGCTTTTTCTCTCTGCTCTTGATCATATTGGGCCAACAGTGCCTCGATTGCAAAATTTGTACCAAAAATGTAAAGCAACAAGGGTTCTCCTCTTATGGGTGGCATGAGAATAGGGGGTTTAGCCAAGTATTATTTTTTCAAAGCAAACGTTTGTTGTTGTTCTTTCCCCCAGGTGAAATAAACATCTTTCTTAAGAAGATGTGTGAATGTATGACATTTATCTGCTAGCTGTGAAATAAACCTTCTGATGGTCTATATTTTCCCTTGTAAGCTATGCAGTTATCTAATATTCTTAGGAGGAGACGTCTATGTGATATTCATAACTTTTGTAGGGTCTAATTCTATTCCTCTCCTTGACACGATGAATCCAAGTAATTTCCCAGATAGAACACCGAAGACACACTTCTTTGGGTTAAGGCAGAATTTTTAGTCCCTTAGGTGTTAAAAGGTATGCCGCAAAATCTCTGGGTGCTCCTCCCGAGTTCTAGATTTAGCTAGTATATCATCTACGTAATCTTTTATGATGTTGCTTATCATGTCGCAAAATATTACAGTCATCACTTGTTGATATGTAGTGCGTGCATTCTTAAATCCGAAGGGCATAACTTTTTAGCAGAACGTTCCCCATGGGGTTTTGAAATTTACTTGTGTTGGTCTTCCTCCACATTTGTTATCTAATTATAACTTGAGAAGCCATCCATAAGTGATAGCATCTCATAACCAGTAGTAGAATCAACGATCATGTCGATGTTAAGGAGAGGAAATTCATCCTTGGGATAAGCTTTGTTAATATCTCTGAACTCAGTACACAATTTGATACCGACTGGCTTTTTATGAACTGGTACCACATTAGAAATCCACTCTGAGTAGTCAATAGACCTGATGAATTCTACTTCTAATAACCTTCCTAGCTCTGCCTTTACCAGTAAGGCGATGCAAGGATACATCTTCTGAAGCTTTTTTTTATGGGCATGGCATCTGGGTGCACAACAAGATTGTGCACCACTAATGCAGGATCAAGTCTTGGCATGTCATCATAAGACCAATCGAAGATGTCTACATACTCTCTCAAAATTCTTGTAAATGTTTACTCTTAAGCTGAGAGTGAAGCTCCCAACTTAAATATTCTAGGTAATTTCTTTGTGTCGATGTTAACATTTATTGTATCTTCCACTAATAGCTTTGATTCGTCCCCCATGCACGTAGTATTGGGAGGGAGATTGAGATCCTCTTCTACCAAAGGTGGTTCATGGAGGTCTTCATCTTTATATGGGTACACTATATTTTCCATATGTTGTTTTGTTTGTTTGTTCACAAATGCCTCGAAGAGGTTTTCACTATAGGACTTCCCCTTTTTCTTTTTACAAGTCTTTTCTGTAGTACTCTTGCCCTTTCTCACTATTTTACTTAAGTGTCCACATAACTCTACCTCCTCTCCAAAGTATGCACATGCATTGAGCTGAATGGAATATCCTTTCTTGTGATCATTTCTTGGAATGTTATCCCTGATTCCTAGGAACTCACCACTAGCCTCATCATTCTGAAACACATCAATAGGTATGTATTATTGTTGATCCCAATTCACGAGTGACGGGTAGATGAGGCTTCATATTTGAGTTATAGGGGATATGACAGGTGTAACAGGGGTTATGATAAGGATAGCCATGTTAGAGAATAGGTTCGTAGAGGTGAGGTCTTCATAGAACTACACTGGGAATCGGTTTCACTTTCATTTTCAAACAAACTATCCTCACTTTTAGAAGAAACATACTCGTTATCTAAATGGTGAGACTCATACAAATGTACGTCAATACCTAATTTACCCAGTATGAGATGAGGTATTGAAAGAGCTTCTAATGGACCTTGTTCTTGGTGGCTGCAACCACATCCTTGATATCTCATAGTAAGCTTTATTTTTTCAGGAATAACATACTTAGATGACTTGTAACACAAATCCATTTCATCATCTTGAGGATGAAATATGATATCATTAAGGATTCTTTCATCTTCTAACAAGCCACCAGAAATGAAATTGTCAAAAGGGTGATTCTCCCTTGATCTTTGGAATTTGTAGCATGGCCTACTGCGTACTTTGGCTGATAGCAGAATGTTTTAAATCATAAGGGCTTGCTAAAGATTATACTCTCCAGAGCCGTTGTTTATGACCTTCATCTCCCACGTAGAAGAAGGAGATTCCGATGTAGACACACTATTTTCATTGGGAGTCAGGGTGTCTGGATTTACTCTCAAAGCAAGGGCCTTCGACTAAACATGGACGATAATCTTTGTAGAGGGACACTTCTAAATGGTAGGAAAATATCCCAATAATGCTCTACAATGAGAAAATGGTTAGAGATCACCTTGTATAGTAAGTGTTTGTCCTTCATGCTACAATTTTAGACATTGATGATATGTTGATGGCACAACCTGCATGGCATGAATGCATGGGCGACCGAGCAAGATGTTGTAAGGGAGCCCCAAGTCCATGACATTGAACTTTGTATCATGGGTTATGAGACAAACTTCTAATGAGAAAGTGATCATTCAAACTGATTTCCTTTCTTCATTTTCATATGCATTTATGGTGATGATCTTTTTCTCCAAATCAGCTTTTGTGTCACCTAGTTAACGAACTAGTTTAAGAGTACAAATGTTAAGACCCGATACGCCATCCACAAGCACTCTCTTGACCTTCTTACGCTTGATTATTACCTCAATATGTAAGGTAGGTTATGGGAGGTATTTTCACTTAAGGCTTCTGTTGGACTGAAGGTTATGTGTCTTGCAGGAGCATTTTGCTACCATGGCTTGTACATGCCTAGGGACAACATCAATAGATATTCTTGATCCCTGTAGGGTTTTACAAAGTATATCTTTATGGATGTTATAAATATTTAGAAGGTTTAAGATTGAAATCTTATGAGATTCTTCTCTAGTTGATCTAACACATCATAATGACTCTCTTGAGGATGAGGGAGAGTAGGTTCAGGATTTATAACAAGGTGATCTTGTCGCATTGCTACAGCGCACTCTCTTGTTTTAATTCTAATTGTATTGATTTTCTCAATGAGTGGGTCAACACAACCTATCAATGCATCAAAATGGTCTTTGTTTGACACATGGTTAGCATTCTTATTCTGATACAATTGTCCCCAATCCATATTTTTATTTGTAATTGGGAAAAGGCTCTTTGAAGATCCCTAAGTTTGCATTTGGATATTTTGCAGCAGTAGCGGAGTCTACTTCAATATCACCACTATCGAATAGGTCTTGAATATAGTGTTTTAATCTTAAACACTTGTTAGTTTTGTGACCCTTTACGCAGTGAAACCTACAAAATTCATTGTCTCTAAACCATGATGGTTTAGGTGCATCATCCCCGTAGGGTTTTGTTTCATGGTACTTAACCATGTTAACAGCCTCTAACTACTTTAGTATGGATGATATTGATTCAAATATAGGTGTGAAAGTATGATGTTTATACTTTGTAGATGGATTTCCCTTTGCAAGCTTCAAAGGTGCATGGTTCTAAATGGCTTGTACTCACTTGAAATCTACTATCCCATCACCAATGATGTTTTTGTTCTTATTATGAATAAAATTTGGTTTTTCATTAGATTTGGAATTGTTATGATTACAGGAGAAAGTTTTTAGAGTCCCCCTAGCTAGCAATGCTTTTTCAATTTGACTCCCTTTTTCGATTACCTCTTTGAACATGTTGCCACAATGTATTTGCAAGTAGAACGTAATGTCTGTATGGAGGTCGGGAAAAAATATGTTTATCAACTGTTTTTCAGGGATGGAGCAAGGAAATCGACTAGCTAATCGTCTCCATCATTGTAAAAATGCAGTGAAGTTTTCATCGTGTCCTTGTTTGGCATTGCAGAGATCCAACATCGTGACATCGTTTTCTATATTAAAATATAATTATCACACGAAACTTTCTGCTAGTTCTAGCCATGTTGATATAAATCCCTTAGGGATGTGTACAAACCATTCTAGCATCGTTGCTCCTAAACTTTGTGGAAAGAGGTGCATAAGATAATTGTCACTAAATGCAACCTCTTAGCATGCCATATAAAATCTTCAATATGGTCACATGTTTTCCCTTATACTTGTCAAATTTTGGAAAATCAAAGTGTATTGGGAAAGGTATTTGTAGCATGGCTTTGTCAAATGGGTAGGGACATAACTCATCGAACCAGTACTTCTTGTTATTGTTACCAGTTTGGCCCTCTTGTAATGCTTGAAGGGTGTTCTTCATAGTAGACCATTCTTGATGGAAGAGTTGGTCTTACGTGGGTGGTGGCGTGGGTCTATAAAAATGGTTAAACCTAGGTGTATGCCCACCCCTATTCTCGGTAAAAAAAGTCCTCATAAGGGTCTTTGCATGCCTCTCGACGAGGAGTATTTTCCTTGGGAGTATGCTGATAGTCATGACATGAAGATTTTGGCTTAGCTTATTTTACAGGTTTTGGTTGCTCTTTATTGCAAAATTTCCAATTGGCAAGTGAGAGCTTGAACTTGTTCCTCTAAGGTTATCTCTTAGGTTGGTATTTCTTTACAATTTTCATCATGAGGAGGTTGCTCATGGTGAGAAAGTGATTTATGGTCTTTGTAATGAATTCTAAGAGGAGGTAAATGATAGTCTTCATCATTTTCAAAATGTACTTCCTCGTTATTTGGTCATCCTGAAGTAGAGGCATGACCTGGGTTTAATATGTCATCTATATGGCAATGAGGACGTTCCACTTCTTCTTCTCCTTGAATCATGTCAGCGATAAGAGAAGTGTCAATTGTGGATGGAAACCTAGCTCCTAGTTTCACAACACGCATGAGAACCTCATGTTTATTGTGAAACAAGTAATCGTCAAAGTGGGTTGGATGAAGCTCCATATTCGCATGAGGAGAGTCTTCCTCTCCACCACTATGGTCGATCATGACATTGTCTTCTAAAATAGGGTTGTCACCTCCAAATATATCAGCTCCTAACCTTAGGGATCCCATTCTTGTAGTAGGCATACTTGAGATAAGAGATACAACATGAAAAATTTCCACTAAGGTTTACTAAAAAGGGACCTTAGTCAATTTTTTGTAGTGTAACAATGTTAAATTGTCAAAACAAGGTGACTATAGAATAACCACAAAATTAATAGGTCAATGTGAATGTATGAACTAAAGAATAACGAACAAGCTAGCCTAACAAGGTAATATATGACACAAGTTTTTTTAGAATGATACAATGATGTACAACGCTCAAACTTTAGTCACACCAAATAGTTTACTCCCTAAGATTAGTCTAGATAGGTTTGAAACCAAATAGTGACAACACAATATCACCAGTTAGGTCAAGTTTGTAACAAACAAGGCCTAAATGATAAGAGAATGTTGACGTAATCTTCTAACAAGATATACTAAAAGCCAGTTTCTAAACACTAACAAATTCTAAGCATTGTAAAATGGACGATACAAGTGCGAGCAGCGTAACAATTCTATTTGGACACGTAATCAAACTTTACAAGAAAGCAATATTTTAGTATCAAAATGGTATTATAGCGATGCTAACAAAGTAACCTCAGCACTCATAAAACTCAAGACAAAGCTAGGGTGTAAAAACTATGTCTAAGTATAACAAGAAATTGCTATGTGTGTGCGAGCAACGTAACTCTACAATATAGAGATTTAGGCCTAATTTCACAATGGAAACAAGACATAAATATCTCAATTGTATGGCTATAATGCAGGAAACATAACAACTCAACAGAAGAAAAGGATGAAATTACCTAACTACGATGATAATAAGTCTCAAATATGGGTTTTTGAGACAAGGGGGCCTGCTAGATCGTGAGTACGTACCATACACACTTTCAACACTTGCACTCTGGCATTGCAACCTAGTCGCGCAAGTAGAACACAAAAGTGGTGAAAACGTGATATCTAGCGATATCCATATATGTTATTTCCTTTTTGTCAAAAAAATGGGAAACATGAAAATTAAGGGTGTAGACCAAGTGGTGTTGAAATAAACTTGGTGTTATTTTGGTAGAGTTTCACCTTGTCTTAGGACAAGTGAAAAACTAGGACAAAATGACACTAAGTAGATTTTGTGATGAAATATCATGTGGTTTCAACTTTAAGAGATTTTTTACCTTGTTTGAAAAACAAGAGTTTGAATCTAACAAAGTTGTCACTTTGTGAGAGCTCTCAAGTATAACAACTAAGACAAAAACAATGGCTCCAAGCCGATAAGTTTCCTAGGTGGTTCTCTCTCTATGTGTCACGAGTTTACTTCTGCGAGCTCAATTTACTGAGGTTTTGTCATCACCAATCCGACACTATGATAATTCTTCACCGGGAACTCCTCGTGCTATGATTATTTACTAATGCACAGCCTTTAGTTTGGTGGATGTAATCTGGAAACAGAACAACAACATAACACAAGAATACCATCGACTATGATAAGACAGAATGATGACAAATCAGAAATATCAAAGGAAATAATAATATTAACATGAAATTGTTACAATCTCACCCATGAGGTACTTCAACAAGACTATGGGAGAAACTTTACAATTACGCCTCTTGATGGCTTCTTCAACACACCTTTAACTGATGGCTTCCTTCGTACACTTCCTACAATATTTCTCACTACTTCTTTCTATGCTAAATGAGGGGGGTAGCCTCTCTATTTATAGAACTTACAGGCTTATCCATCTTATCTCTAAGATAGGATAAGAAATCCACTCTGACGAATCATATTCCATACCTTAACTCTTATCTGTACATGTAAGCTTATCTCTTAAGATAAGATAAACCTTATCATTTTACATGGGTTCCACATTTTTAGAATTTTTACAAATAAAATACACAAAATATTTATGACCTCACTCCTTGTCCTTATTACTAATATAATATTCTAATTCCTAATCATGTAGACCCTACTTCTCTAATTACCCAAACTTTGACATTTTAACATTACCGGACCACTTACGACAAATATTTACTTTTTACAACATTCCTATTGTACTTTGACTGTTACCGTACTCCACATTATTTGCGGCGTCGTACTGGCAGCGCCGTTATCTTCTATCGGACGCTACTACTAATTACACTTAACAACATTCTATTCCTAATACATACATTAATGAAATAGAAATTATGGAGGAAAATTTTAGTGTCGACATCTTCCCCCTTCCTAGCTTCTACTCCGTCCTCGGAGTAGACTCTTCTGGTGCGTGGAAAATCTTCAACTTGTCGTGGTTGACCCATTTCGTAATGGGAGTGCCATCCAATTCCTCCAGTCGGTACGTACCATTTTCATGCACAGCTACTATTTTGTAGGGCCCCATCCATTTTGGAAGAAATTTCCTCTGTCTTCTTTTTTTGTATCTGGAATCATATACTAGAACCAAGTCATTCACCTGAAATGGAGACCAAAGGATCTTTTGATCAAAGTATTCCTTCTGCTTCATTTTCTTCTTATGGCTTGTATCCTTTGCTATTTCCCTCATTTCCTCTAGCAAATGAAGATGTACCAACCTTTCTTTTACTGAATCACTTTCATCCATCCTTTCATTTTTCATAACTCTCACAGTAGGAATATCAAACTCAATAGGAAGAACTGGATCAATGCCATAGGCCAACTGAAATGGAGAGTATCCTGTTGCTGACTTTGATGTTGCCCTATATGCCCACAATGCTGCATGAATCCTCTTATCCCATTTATGTACCTGCAAGGCTGCATCTTTTGCTAGAATTTGACACAACACAAAATTTGTTCGTTCCACCTGTCCATTTGTGCTTGGTTTGTATGTTGTTGCCTTCCTATGCTTAATAGAAAACTTATTGACTAGGGCTTCTACCACCTCATTAATGAAGTGGCTTCCTTGATCTGTTACAATTTCTAATGGACAACCAAATCTGGTGACAATGCGTTCATATATGAACCTTGCCACTTCATCCATGGAAGCTGTTTTCAATGGCCTAGCTTCAACCCACTTGGTTAAATAATCTGTGGCAACTACAATATACTTATTTTGACGTGATGTAGTTGGAAGTGGACCTACAATGTCTATTCCCCACTTTTCAAAGGGACCAAGTGGAAGAATAGGACATAATGGAGCTGATGAAGTCTTACGGTTACCATGTGTTTGACAAATATCACATGTCTTACAATAATTATAACAATCTTTAAAAAGAGTGGGCCAGTGATAACCTGCATCCAAGATCCTTCTTGCTGTAAGTTGTCCAGAGAAGTGCCCTCCACATGTACCATTATGGAATTCTTCTAGCAGCTCCTTTCCTTGATCACGTCCAACTGCCTTCTTGTACTGTCCATCAGGTCCTATTCGAAATAATGCTCCATGCAGAATAGAATATGGACGACTGGCTTGAGTAATCTTTCTCTTAGTCTTTGCATTGGCACCATCAGGAAACTTGAATTCATTCAGATAATTCCAAATATCTATGTATTCACTAGGGATTGTGTCAAGGGAGAACAATGCTGCATCGGGAAAATCATCATCATCACAAGATGATCCTAAACCATCATAGGCTCGAGAGAGTGCATCTGCATTGACATGCTTCTTTCCTGGCCTATCTATAATATCAAATTCAAATTCTTGTAGCAAAATTATCCATCTTGCTATCCTCCCTGATGGGTTAGGCTTATTGACAATATATTTCAGAGCCTGATGATCTGTTACAACTATAAATTTCTGCCCTAGCAAGTAATTTCTAAACTTCTTTACAGCAAAAATGATAGCCAGAGCCTCTTTTTCAGTTACAGTATAGTTTACCTCAGCACTGCTCATTTGTCTGCTCCCAAAGTAAATTGGATGTTCATTCCCATTTTCATCCTTTTGGCTCAAAGTACTTCCTAGTGCTGCATCTGAGGCATCAGTGTACACAATGAATGGCTTGCTCCATTCTGGATTCTTCAAAACAGGTGAAGACACCAGGGCTTCCTTCAGTTGTCCAAAAGCTTCATGTGCCTTATTTCCTGGTTCATAAGTAACATCCTTCTTCAAGAACTGGGTTAGTGGCTGTGCAATCTTTGAGAAATTCTTGATGAACCTTCTATAGTAACCCACATGGCCTAAAAATGATCTCAACTTACTTCTATTCATAGGAAATGGTAAATCTTTGATTTTTGAAACTTTATCAGGATCAGTACCAATACCATCTCTGGATACAACATGCCCTAACAAGACGCCTTTAGAACATCCAAAGACACACTTTGTAGGGTTTAGTGAGGCTTGTGCTTCATCTAACCTTTGAAATGCTGTCTCCATCTGGTGCAGGTGGTCCAACTTGCTCCCATAGATGCAAAAATCATCCAGAAATACTCTGATGAAGGTCCCAATGTAGGGTTCGAACACCCTATTCATCAAACGCTGGAATGTTGCTGGAGCATTACACAACCCAAAAGGCATAACTCTATAAGCAAACGTTCCCCAAGGAGTGGTGAACGTGGTCTTCAGCTGATCTTTCTCTGCTATACGAACTTGGTTGTAGCCGCTATATCCATCAGCAAAACTATAGCATTCCTGGCCAGCTACTTCATCCAAGATCTGATCTGAAAATGGAAGAGGGTAATGATCCTTCTTTGTTGCCTTATTGAGCTTCCTGTAATCAACACAAATGCGTAGCTTCCCATTCTTTTTTATTGAGATCACAATGGGAGAAACCCATTCTGAATTCTCCACAGCAAATATGAATCCTGCATCAAGCAACTTATCTATTTCTTCTTTTACAGTCTTGGAAAAATTAGGATTCATTCTATATGGCATTTGCTTTATGGGCTTAGCACCATCTACCAGCTCAATACAATGTTCTACCCAACTTACTTGACGGAGTTCCTTGTAATCAAAAGTGAATAGGTGTATGTACCTTCGAAAGAGCTGGAGGTAGGATTCCTTCTCACTCTCCATCACAGCATCACCAATCTTTATTTGTTGGAGACGATCATCAACTTCTTCTTCAGAGAATTTTATGGGGTCATGAGTTGGTGTGACTGGCAGGATATCCATGACTGAAACATCCACCTCGCTTTCTTCATCTTCAGTGTCCACTTCACTGGTACTAGAGTAATCAGAGGATGTCCAATCATCAGTTTCATCACTTGAATCCACAGGTTCTGCTTTATGATGCCGAGGGATCACATTTATTTTCACCCTCTCTCTACCACGTCCAAGTGTCATGAAACCTTCATTCCAGTAGTTTCTTGCATGAACTCTCCTTAGCCATGGTCTTCCCAGCAGCATTGGGTATGCAACAGTACCATTTTTCATCACCTGAAAGTCTACCACACATACAACACCCATAACAGATATTGCCACATTTGAAACTACACCTTCTGGTTTAGTTTTTCCCTTATTTACTGACCTTAACATAAGTGTTGAAGGGCGATCAATTTTTAAACCCAACATATTCATTACCGACTCGGTCATTACATTAACTGCAGCACCTCCATCAACTAAGACATCATGAATTGAAATACCATTACATAATACCTCAGCTTGTGGAGCATAGGGATCTGCCTCTGCCTCCAAAACAGGGACCTCAACCTCCTTCTTTCTTCGAGCATTGAGTCCACCTCGCAACTCCCGCCTCTTCTCAGAAGACATAGCCAAGAGTTGACCATATGTAATATTTGCAGGCCTTTTGGACAGATCTTCCAAGATGGAGTATGGTCCTTGCCCCTGTGAAATCAGAAAATCCTGCACACCCAACTTTCTTCTCCTATGTTTCTTACTAGTTTCTCCTTTCATCTTCTTAGGATCAGTTCCATCTTGATTATCTTTTTCTTTCTTTCTTTTTGTTACAAACACATCTACTTCATTATTTCTGCTCTTATCTACTACATCAAAAGAATTCACAGGTGCTTTTCCTTTATCATTATCTTTTGTACCAGATGTAGAAGCTCTATCTGGACAATTATACTTATAATGACCCTTTTTATAACAACCATAACAAACTACTTCAGAAATATTTCTTTTTGGACCTCTATCTCCTCCCTGAGAACTAAATTCCTTTCCTTGAAGAAGATTAATAGTTAACTGACCCATCTTTTTGAGCAGATCTTCATACTCAGTAGATGTACTAGGAGAAATATTTGTGCTCACCAGGAGTGGTTGTGGATTCTGGACCAAAGGTGCTGGTGTAGGCTCTACTTTAGCAACAATTTCTTTGGGCTCCTCTTCCATGCTTTCTTCTTGCCTTCTTGCAATCTCCTTTGCTTGTTCAATGGTAGCTGGGCGGTCATACTTCACTCGTTGTCTGATCTCTGGCTTCATCCCAAGAATGAAGTGCTTACATAGGAGATTATCCACGCCATTCATCAACCCATCCGCTAATCCTTCCTTCCGGATCTGGGCATCGAGCTTCCTCCTTAGCTCTAGAACACGAGCATGATAATCCCTTATCTTCTCCTTCTCTCCTTGGGTTAGCTTTGTGATATCGATCATGAGATCTGCATATCTCTGTTGTTCACCAAATTCTTCAAGAAAACTTTCAGTTAATAAATCCCATGAATTTTTCACATTATCACCTAGTGTTTCAAACCACCTAAGTGCTGAACCATCCAAAAAGGTAGGAAAAAATTCAGTCCATTGTTCCCTTCTTATAAGGCCATTACAAATACAAGATCGCTTAAACTCTTGAATGAAAGAAGAAGCATCTTCATTAGATTGAGCTGAAAAAACAGGAATCTTTCCCATTTTCAAAAGTAACCACCGTGAAATACCAACTCACAAGTACAATCAACAAGACTTATGTGCACAAATAATTGGAATCACTATACTAGAAAGTGACTTTACACATTTCTACAGTAAAATAGAAATGACCATGGTAACTATGGTAAAACTTGACTTACTGCGGTAAAAACTGACTTTACTGTGGTAAACACTATTCACGGTAAAAAGTGAAATTACTGCGGTAAATACTATTCACGGTAAAAAGTGAAGTTACTGCGGTAAATATTCCCATTCACGGTAAAAAGTGACTTTACTGGATAAATACTATTCATGGCAAAAATGACTTTGTCATGGTAACTACTATTCACGGTAAAATGAGTTTACCATGGTAACTACTATGCACAGTAAAAACAAGGTTACCCTCTAATTGATTTTTGACTAATTGGGAATATCTCTCCAGAAAATCCACCAACGAGGAATGGTCCCGGCAACGGAACCAAAATGTCATCACCAATCCGGCACTATGATAATTCTTCACCGGGAACTCCTCGTGCTATGATTATTTACTAATGCACAGCCTTTAGTTTGGTGGATGTAATCTGGAAACAGAACAACAACATAACACAAGAATACCATCGACTATGATAAGACAGAATGATGACAAATCAGAAATATCAAAGGAAATAATAATATTAACATGAAATTGTTACAATCTCACCCATGAGGTACTTCAACAAGACTATGGGAGAAACTTTACAATTACACCTCTTGATGGCTTCTTCAACACACCTTTAACTGATGGCTTCCTTCGTACACTTCCTACAATATTTCTCACTACTTCTTTCTATGCTAAATGAGGGGGGTAGCCTCTCTATTTATAGAACTTACAGGCTTATCCATCTTATCTCTAAGATAGGATAAGAAATCCACTCTGACGAATCATATTCCATACCTTAACTCTTATCTGTACATGTAAGCTTATCTCTTAAGATAAGATAAACCTTATCATTTTACATGGGTTCCACATTTTTAGACTTTTTACAAATAAAATACACAAAATATTTATGACCTCACTCCTTGTCCTTATTACTAATATAATATTCTAATTCCTAATCATGTAGACCCTACTTCTCTAATTACCCAAACTTTGACATTTTAACATTACCGGACCACTTACGACAAATATTTACTTTTTACAACATTCCTATTGTACTTTGACTGTTACCGTACTCCACATTATTTGCGGCGTCGTACTGGCAGCGCCGTTATCTTCTATCGGACGCTACTACTAATTACACTTAACAACATCCTATTCCTAATACATACATTAATGAAATAGAAATTATGGAGGAAAATTTTAGTGTCGACAGACCTCGATTTACCAAGGTTTCCCAAGGAGTATCTCAGCTTTACTTTATCCCCTTCAATATAATGAGATAACCAAAGTGCATTCAGTTATACTTTCACTGGGGTTGCAATACCGATATTTTTGGCTCTAATCTCATCAAGGTGTACTAATCAAGTCAGTAGTGTGGAGTGCTTTCCTATTTCATTCACAAGGTTCCCTCTTGCGGGAACTACTTTAGGGTTGAACTAAGACCACCCACATTAGTCTATCTTAAGGCTTATGCCAAAGGGGTTATGTCCTAGTTAAGATTATGAGTCGTAGCTCTTAACTGAAACCTGTAATACGGTGTTTTGAATGGTATGTTGGTGTATTTTTTATCATTTGGATTAATCAATTTAGTAAAGACCACCGATGGCAAGCTATAACACATGTGAATGTTAGATTTTGATTTGAAGAGAGCCCTTATTTCTTTGAAAGATCATTTTAGGTCTTTCAAACAAATGGTTAATGGTTCAAAAAATTTCATAATATCATATAAATATGATTAAGTTTCATTTTTGGAGATTCTCAAGATCACAATAGGTGCCAAGAGAAGAGCATACACAATAAATACATCCACCTAAATAGAAATGCAAAGCTTGTAAATCAACTAACTATAAAATTTTACAGAGTAAGTTTTAGTCCTAATTAATTTCTAAGTGCTCCTTAATGAAAGACTAAAATTGCTTTTGGTTCCCAAGATCACACTAGGTGCAAGGGAAGAGCATACACAAATTTTATCTTTGATTATTTATTAAGTGAAAAATATCGTAAAGTAAAATGCACAACATATCAATGAATGACGATTTTTCTTACCTACTCTAAAATAGCAAAAAATGGTTCTAGAAGTGCTTTTGATTCCCAAGATCACACTAAGTGCAAGGGAAGAGCATATACACCCTATTCTAAACTCAAATAAAGCATGAAAAATCACTTATCAAACCCTAAGTCAATTTTAACAAAGATTACTTATCAAACCCTAAGTAAATATTGTTAGGAACATTGCTCTAAAATCAGTATTTTGACAAAAACAACAACTAAAATCCTCTAAACAATGACAGAGGAAACCTAAAAACTAGAAATCGTTTTTTATTCCTTTGTGTGAGAATTTACCTAAGTGTACATGGGCACGTCCTTTAGTAAACAAGCACAGGTTTTGAAGCATGGGTGCACCCCTTTCAGCACAAGAACAGGTTTGAGAGCATAGGCGTGACTCTATCAAATTTCCATAGCACACAAGCATGGATAGAGAGGTGTAGGTGTGGACCTTAATGCACAGGCACATGATTGACTCAGATACAAAAATTGTAGTGGTTACATAGGCACGTCCAGAGAGGCACATGTGTTCTTCCTAATGCGCAGGTGCATGTTTCAATGCATAATGTGTCACATTTCTTGATGCACATGAAGGGCAATCTTCAATGCACATGCAGAAACCTTTCCTGTAGGTGACCAAAATCTTGAATTTTTTGATATGAATTTCTTCAAAAACATCAATATTTGTTGTTTTGAGGCAATTTTGACAGGGATTCACCTCCTTATATCCTATAAGGAACATAAAAACACAACTTCTAGCACTAATCTAGTTGAAATCTAACTAACTAGCTACAAAATCAAACTATACCAAAACACATTCAAAACCACTCTAAAAAGCTTTAAAATTTTGAATTTAATCTAAGAAATTTGCAAGTAAGCTAGAAATATTTTTAGTTAATCTATAAAAACTTGAATCTAATCTAAGAATTGGAAGTTAATCTAGGAAAACTTGAAATCTAAAACTTTCAAAACTATGTTAAAAATCTTGAAAATGAATGCAAATGGGGTTTGCTGTCCCACCGAGTGTGCCAAGTGATAACACCCCAAACTTTTAGCAAAAATTAACTAGTTTAAAACAAGACTAACACCACATAGTCTAAAGTTTATTGCAAAATATAAGGAATGAAACATCAAAGATCAAATGCTTAATAGAATAATAATGGCGATCAAATGAAACAAACATCTACGTATCTAAGCATTGGCTTACTATGTTAGATGATTACTAAACAATAGACCTAAATAGATTTTCTAGAGCAATCATATTTGGAATGGTTTCTACTCCACAAATGGTGAGGAGATATCTCAAACACAAGACTACAATGTCATGTTAGATACCCTCCTACTAACCATAATGGAGGCTTTAGGAAAAGATGAGCATGTGGATCCTTTAAGGAGTTTATTGCTCTTTAACCATATGTATTATATGAGGCTATTAATAAAATCATGGTGTAAAATATTAAGGTAAGAGGTGCACTCTTTTTATAGTTTTCCTTTTGGGAGAAACTTTTATTTTGGTGCATGCGGGACTAAAAGCCCCCAATTAGATTAGAATTTCTAATCATGATTAATCTATGTTAATAACAATTACTGAATTAACAAGTGATTAAGAGGTGTGGATCCTTAATCAACTGCTTAGGGTCAATTAGGAGGCTAGGATAATATTTTGAAGTTTTTTCAGATGTTGTGAAGATGAAAAAGGGGTGATTTTGAGTGGTTAGAAGAGGGGTTTAAGTTTCCTTTCAGATCTTAGCAATATAGAGCTACCATAAAATGATTAAAACAGGGACTTCTCACATGACAAAATAAAAAGAATGATTATAAGAGCCTATTAAAAAGATTCGTCCGTAAAGCATGGCTTCCTGAGTCATTATTCGAGGTTCGTGATCAAGAAATGTGATCAGTTCATCATTTCTCCAAAGTAGTAAGAAATGTTGGGTATGAATTTTATAAACGTCACTTTCTGAGACAAATTGGTAACAAGAAAAGGTTCCTCGAATATTCTTCTTTTTTGTGGGGAAATTTGGGATGAGTGAGTGAGTGAAATGTATAAATGCAATGAGAATACTCTTGCAAAAGGTCGGGGGTTGAATTCTTAAGAGAAAATTTGAGAGATCCCATCTTCTTGAGAGACCAATCTGAGAAACTTGTTAATTTCCTATGTTTTAGATTTCAATCACATCAATTTTTTTGTGAGTGTATAACCATTAACAAGCCCTGATACTATTCAAAGAAAATTTCCCTTCCTGATGAATCTAATCAATATCAAATTAATTTGTGTCAATATTGGACCAATTTGTGTCTCCTTTATTTAAGAATGTCTGCAAGTAGTTTTTGTTATTCCTATTGCAATCTTGTGTTAATGTCCCTCCAAATCACACATGATCTCATCCATGTGACAGTATAGTGGAATTTGTAATTTCATTTCAAGAAGATCCTTCATCCTGCAATGAGGTAAACAATTTAAAATTAGTTTACTGTCATTTTTTGATATGGATTGTCTGTAATCCTTTGATTGTATCATAGGCATGAGGAACTAGGGGTATTAATGTTTAATTGAGTCTTTAGCTCAAGCCTTCATTTTAAATTCTTGGAGATTGTGTGAAACTGTGAAATGTGGGACTCCATTGATGCACACCTTCTGGTTGAAGGAATATTTTAGCTATTTTGAAGCTTTCTATCATTTAGTATTACAATTGTTGTGAAGGTTCTGAAATATCTGGCAAAATCAGTTTTCTCCTTCTTAATCTCCCACAAAAAATATTCAAAAACAATGAATCGATCCTAAACTACCCTTGTTTTCCCTGTGTGTCCACAAATGTATAAATTCTACTGCCAAATTATGCAGAAGAAATTAGGATTCCATAATGTCTCTAGTAACCTTTAACCGTGTTTAGGAAATATCACCATTCTTTAGAAGTGACAACTCATGACAGTTAAATTGTTGTGCATTGATCATATTTTCTGAGGGTCCCCTTTCAAATTTGTGCAAAGAAGGATATCTTCATCCTCCTTCACTGAAAGAGATTACAAAATGGGTCCTCTCACCTTGGTCGAAAGGCATGGCCTAACCAGCAGTGAGGATAGATCAAATCATTAATGAAGGTGATATCCATTTCTTCGATGCCTGAGTGACAAAGAGTTAGACAAATCCCCTCCCCAGCTACAAAATGACTCATAATATTATATGTCTATCTCTCAGTGACCTGCTAAATCTTTTATGTTTCTTGGTTTCTAAGGGAGAATCAATTTAGATACCAACAAGTTAACTCAACACGAGTTAGAGTACATACGTGGAGCTCACAGGAAAACCCTAAATTCAACTAGGGTTACTCGATGCCACCGAAAAAGGAATGGTCAAGTCATCATTGGAGTGGTCCAACCACCCAAATAATTTTGTAATTATTTTCTTTTACCTTCTAAGGTCTAAACCATGATGCCTAAGAAATATCTAAAAATGATGAAAACATTATGATTATACAATAATAATCCCAAAAGGGGGGCAAAAAATATAAGTTCCATGTAAATCAAAAGTCCCACATTATAACCAATGACATACATCTCCTAAGGTTAAGGTTCTTCTTACCTTAAAAATTTAAAATGAACCTTTCTTTTTTGCATCCTACTTGATCACATTGTTTAAGTAGGAGGTTAGCTTATTACATCTCACATCCTATCACACACAACCTACAACTCACGCATCTAAATAACACGTCAAAACATCTCCTTACCCGGTTCACTATTTGGGATTTCATCACCCAACAGGAAACCGCCAGAAATATTCCTTAGCCAAAATTGCCTGAAACTAGCCACAGACTGTCATTTCTTAGGTACCTTTGTTATCCACTTTTCTATTCTTTTCACATCTTATAATTAATCGTGATGATAAGAAACTTGTTGCTTGATTTGTTTATTAACAAATTACGTAAACAAATGTTCACCTATTTCATGCCTATTGTCACTCTTTCTCAAGTCAAAAATCCACAACAATCCACTCCATCCAATGACATACCTTCCTCTAACGATCTCTCTCAACAAGATTCTACACTTGAGACCATACCTTTGGTTATCCAACACCCTATCTCCATGGTCTCACTTCATGAGGACCATGTCATCCAAAATCATCCCTATCCTTAAACCAATCCTAATATCTCTCATCAGTCCAACCTTTCTAGACTAATTACACCCCCATCTCCCACTCCTTTAGAAACTCTTAAACCTCCTTTTAACCCCATTTATGACTTCTTACTTCGTAAATATCCCACAATCTACTCAATTGGTGGATCCTATTCCACCCATGTCAGTTTATGTCAACTCTATTCCATCAACTACTAGTATGCCCATCCAACCATCTCAACCTCTTAACACTTACATTCCTACCCATCATATGCTCCAACAATCTCAACGTCTTAACACATATATCCACACTTATCATTCACCACAACAACCTACCCAATCCCAACAATCACACCACATCCCTATTTCTCAACATCAATCATCTCCATAATTTATCTAATCTCAACCCATGACATATATTATTCCTTATCAAATGATTCCCCAAACACCTTGGGAGGATATATCTCAACCCATGACATATATTATTGATGGTATGGCTCAACAGTGAATTAGGCTAGATGGGAAAATCCTAAAAATTCTCTTGTCACATATGGAAGGATGCCAAGTAAATGGGATGACTAAGGGGATCAAGAGGGCACTTGGATGATGTTGTGGTGGTGTTAGTGGAATTACAATGGCATTGGGATGTTACTATGATAATGGCCTTCAGTGCTTTTGTTTCTTTTTTACCTCCAATCCGATTCAAAGCATGGTTCCCTGTATGCTCCTTGCTATGATTATGTGATGTTTATCTCAATAAGGTCACCTTTTATCAGTATCGTATTCTTACATATATAATTTCAAACTATGCCATCTATATCCATATGTTTAATTTTAAGGATGACATTTATTCACATCATCCATAAATCCATGAAATATGTTAACGTCTATGAACACTATCTCTAATGCAATTTTCAGTTCGGGAATTCTATTTGATCTCCATTACAGTTGGTGAATCCTACTTGAGGATCCCTCTCAAGGAGGGTTCGTTATCCTACAGCTCTTCATCCCCCACCATGGTCAACATGTCATTGATCCATTCATTCTCTCTGATCACTTTTATCTGCTCGTCACTTATCCCCACATCATCCTTCTCACCATTCATGTTCCCTTCTACTACTTGGTGTGAACATCACCCTTCTCACCATTCGAGTCTTTTCATATCTAGTTTTACGGTTTTGCTTTACTATTCACACCACATGGCAATCCTACTCAAAGTAGACATGCCATTCTATATAATGCCTCAATCACAATCCCCTCTATTTTTTGTTCCTTCCTCCTAATCTCCCCTACCAACCAACCTTTTCCTCCTGTGATTACCCTTTGTCAACCTATCACATCACATAGTACATCCAACATCTCCACCTTGCAATTATAATCCTTTCACCCATTTTACACCTCTTGATCCATCATCCTTCATATTGATTCCACGTTGTCATATTTCATACCCACTAATGAACTTATTGTTTGTCTCCCCCTAAAATTATTTCATGGTGATCTTCAGTTTCCACACCAAAACATTATTGTTCTTCAACCCCCAAAATTCACCCCACATCACTCCCTGCTACCTTTCTCACTATCTTTGTCCTTCTCTATTTCTTTTCCACTCATTCTCCCATCTTGCACCAGCAATAATTATTGTTGGTCTTCCCTTAACGTCTCTTTTTTGGCATTACCTCTTCCATTCTCCATTCTCCTTTTACCCTTCTTTACTTTTCCTCTCATCCTTCACCAGGAATAACTATTGTTGTTCTTCCCCTAACACCCCTTCATTGGCATTGCCTCCTCTACTCCTCATTACCCTTTTTTGTATTCACTTTTCCTCTCATTATTCACCAACAATAATTATTATTGGTTTTCCCCTAACGTCCCTTCATTGGCATTACCTCCTCTACTCCCCATTACCTTTTTCTTTGTCTTCACTTTTCCCCTCATCCTTCATCAATAATAATTATTGTTGGTCTTCCCCTAACATTCCTTCACTGGCATAGCCTCCTCTATCATCCATTACCTCTTTGCTCCCCCTCCTTGTCTCCATCTTCCCTCCCTTGTCAATATCTTTATTGTTTTCATCATGCAACCTTTTCTATTCTCATCATATCCCTCTTATCGTCATTTCATGCATCTATACATGTGCTTCAATGCAGTTTGTGCCATATTCCTTACCTTGGTCTCCACTCTGTCATCTCTTCATTACCCATTGTTTTCAGCAATAACATTCCCTCCCCTTCTCTTCTCTACCACCCTTATCTCTTCCTTTTTGTTCCTCTCTCTAATCTTCTCCACATCTTCGTAGTCTCTTCTCTAATTTCTTTTTTTACTCTATTCTATCATCTCTTTCATATTCTTGAAATTCATCATCTTCTTCATCTCCTCCAGTTCTCTTGCTTCATCTTTTATATTCCACTACCTTCATTTTACACTTCTAATATATTGAATTTTCTCATCTCATCTTCTCCTTCTTGTTCGACTTCCTCATTTGCTGCTCCTATCATCTTTTTCTACTATTCTCTATTTCCTTTTTCTCCAGACCCATCATGTCAGCTTTATTCCCTAACCTTGTTTTGTTCACCTCCTACTTTCTTTCTTTTCTCAGTTCTATCATCTCTATCCTCTTCTTTAAATTATTCATCTCCTCCATGTTTCCATCATTTCTCTCCCTTCATCTTCATCATCTCCTCCATTCTTTCTATCATCTCTCTCTCTCCTCCTTTTAGTACTTTTACCCTCTACTCTGTCATTGTCCCATCCTTATCCCCATCATCCTTCCACCTCTTTCATTCCTCTTTTTTCTCCTCCTCAACCAAGTCCTCTCTATTATATACCTTTGTCTTCCTCACCTCTAACTTTTCTTTTCTTCATCAACCACTACTCTTGTCCATTCTGTTTTTTTCAGATGAGGTCTCTCATTCACTATATCCTTCAACACATCTTCACACTTAACATTTAATACCTATTCAAATATTCCTCCATTTTTGTACCATATCCGATCCATTCCATCTCACCCTATTATCATCCTCCTTTCCACAGAGTTTTCATCTCCCCTCTTGAAGAGGAATCATTGCATATATCCCTCATCACATCTTCCCAAGGCATTTTTGTCTTAGAGGATACCATAATGGACCTATCACCCTATATTTTCCCTCACAAATGTTTTCTCTACTTTTTTCTTAGCAAAAGTAGATTGAATTATTCCCTTATTCACCTGAGAAAATGGAATACCTTTCTTAAAAACCATATTTATTCACCCTTGGGGCATTTTATTCAACATTCTATTATCATCCATGCCTTGTCTCAAGTCCACTTTTGTGGCCATATGTGTGTTCCCTCTCGGGGCACCATACCTCATCTCTTTATATTTTTCCTCTTTATTGTACTCTTTATTGGGGTACCATTCTTTATCTCCTTATCCATTTTGTGATCTAGTGAGCCATGTCATCATCTCATCTTGTTTTAATTCCACCTTTGTGGCAATATTTTCTCCCCCTTTAGGGCATTTTATATCATCACTTTTCGTATTTCTCCTTTTTGGGTCATTTTCGTGTCCTTCAATGGGGCACCATTACTTCCATCCTCATTTCCGTCCTTTGCGGATGCATACCTTCCAATCGATTCCTCGCCCATAAAGGATTTCGTATAAATTTTTCATTTAACGAGCATACTTTGATGTTTTCCTATGACTCGTTAGTCATCACAGTTTGCATTCATATTGCAATGGTCTTCACCCACTCATTGGTCCATAGAAAGTTGTAGCTCAGCTCCATTGAGACCGTAATTGGCCTCTACCAATGTGATATTTGAGTCACCGCCATAGTTTTTATTATTGTTTAAATCCTTTTTTCTTGGGGCATCTTGCATTGCTTTATCATTTTACCGATTTATCTTCACCCACCCAGCCTTCAACATGTATCTCTTTCAAACTCGTGATTGACTTCCTTTATGTCATCAATCCCAAGTTTGAGGGGGAACACTCAATCAATCATCTTTTTAATATTTCATTGTTTTTGTCTCACGGCTTGCCCAACGCAAACCACTCATCAAAAAGGGAAAATGTAGACACCAATTTTTGGTGTCGTTCCTCCATTTCACCCCACGTTTGCTCTCCTTCATTAGGATTTCCCGTTCAAATTCCTCTTCCCTCTTAATTTCATTCGAATTCCATTTCCCACGAAAAATACATATTCAATTAATCAATATTAATTAATTAATTGATCCCCTTTAAATCCCTAATGCTCAGTATATGCTAATATGCTCCATACAAATCCACTATCCAATTAAATATTCCAAAATAATCCACATGCATCTCATTATCCAATTAAATATTCCAACATAATCCACATGTACCCCACTATCCAATTAAATATTCAAATATTATCCACATGCAATCCTCCTTTGAATTAAATATTCAAAGATAATCCATAAGCAATCCACTTTTGAATTTAATATTCAAAAGTAATCTCCACTCACCTAATCAAGGTAATTTTTCATCATCAAGATTACCCAAATTAATACCCCTTCCTCAGGCTATAAATAGAAGCATTCCCCCTCCCTTTTGGGACAAGTTAGAAGTGATAGGAAAACTTTGGAATTGTTGCTCCATTTAGATCATCATCACACCATCATAATGCCCTTTTTATCTCACTCATACCATCATCATAGTACCATCCCAATGTCGTTGTAATTCCACCGACACCACCACAACATCATCCAAGTTCCCTCGTGATCCCCTTAGTCATCCCATTTACTTAGCATCCTTCCATCCATGACAAGAGAATTTGTAGGATTGTCCTATCTAGCCCAATTCATTATTGAGCCATACAAGTTTGGTTCATTTACAGGCATTTTGATCAGATCTACATCTTTATTTATATATCAACATTTGTAGCTTTCGTTTTGTACTAGATTTTATATGTTATATTAGCATTATCATATTAATTTCTTGAATGTAAATTGACATCCTTGCAAGGAATTCCTTTCGGGGACTAGCCTTTGCCAGACAATCCACCATATATCTATCTAATCCCATCTTCTTCTAAGTTTCTATGATTTGTAGGTTCCTTCATTGACAAAAGAAGGAAACATATTTCATCCATCAGCATCATCATCCATCTCTACGGGTACCTTAAACCCCACATCTTCTGAGGTCAGTTTTGTTTTTATTGTTTCATTGCATTAATTTGAGTAAAAAGGTAAAAACATCTCTAAACAGGAAGAACACATTTACAGAGGCCAAAATGAAGGCTTGAAGTTCATAGTTGTTTGGGATACCATTTTGACATAATTCCTTTATAGATAAGAATGTCCATCTTTTCATAATGAAATATTTTTACAATATATAGCAAAGAGAAGAAAGAGAAGAAGAGGAAGAGAAAAAAAGATCAAATTTTATTATGTTATTAATGAAGATCTTTGTCTTCTCCCTACAATATGGCTTCTTCGACTTCAACCACCATTTTCATGCATTAAATTTCTAAAAACAGTATGTGTTCCCTCATGAATCTATTCCCTAATGATCTTTTATTGTTAGAGAATCCAAGGAGCCAAATTGGATTAGATTTGGGTGGTTGAGCCATTTGAGTCTGCATATTAATGATGTGAACTGTTTTCCCCTTTTCACCCACAAAATGCTAGAAAAAATATATTTTGATGATGTAAAGTTGAAGGGCTTGAGGAGACCTTTCCAACAATATAAATTTTGTTTGATTTGGATCTCTAGATCAAAATATATGGCCATTTGAAATTTTGCATATCGAGGTGCACATGAATTTGACACGTGGCAGCCCTTGATTAGATCGATGATCATCCTCTACCAACATGGGCACTGGTTCACCTTTTTCTGTGTGTCATTCACCCATTAGGTCATGTTATCGAGCTCTACTTCCCTTTACATTTCCTTTTTTCCTTCTTATCCTTTGTCTTTATGAAATCCGGGCCAATAAAACCATGCCACATTTCTCGCAGTTGTCAGACTATCCTCTGACCTTGTCAACTCTTTTAGAAATGCAATCCGATATAATATTGTCATGCATCTTAACAATTCACTTTTAAACTTGTCCTTGACTGACCATTGTGAAGTGTGAGCCAATGAGAAGGCTCCACACACTTTGCATGTCAGTCCTTTTGATTTTCCCCTCTAACACCCACGAAACATCCAACCAATGAAATCATTCCATGCCTCTCGCGATGTCAGAACTTCTCTAGCTCCTTTGAAATCTATGAAATATCAACTAATGAGAAAGATCCATGCTTTTATGCATTGGAAGACTATTGATAGCCTCATTTGACAATTGCAAAGTTTGAGCCAATGAGAAATCTCCACGCACTTCGCAGTGTCAGAATTTTCTTTGAACTCCTCTGCCCACTATGAAAGATTGGCTAATGGGGAAGCTCCACATAGCTTCGAGCTTATCAGACTTGCCAAAAAAAAATTTACCTTTGTGTTTGTCAGACTTGTAAAAAGGGAGCCAATAAAAAGGTTCCACATAGCTTTGGGCTATCAGTTGTCAGAGTTGTTGGCTTTCGTGTCACAACTTCTTGCTTTTGGGGACTTCAAAACTTTTTGGCTCTTTGAAGTTATTGCCACGTAACCCCTTTGACCTTTCTAACTTTAACCTTAGCCCAGACATGATGAATTATGAACTATGTCTTATTTCACGGACTTGGGGTCTGGATGAGCTCAATTGCCTTAGGAATTGTCAAAATGCTAACATATAGCCCGTTTTAACCGTTGATCTGCCGCCACATGCTCCCGCTAATGATGACACTAAATTTGATGGGAAAATGAACGTCAGACGGATTTTATAAACAACTTGTCAATGTTTTAAATTGTGCTTCCCATAGGATTTTAAATACCAATGTCCACTGCTTTTGGGCAATGGAATTTGATGGTCATTCGAACGTCACAAACTTGAAAAAATGGCTAAGTCCATTTTTAATCTTTGTCAAAACCAAAATAACTTAGGGGGTAATTTTAGATAACAATTTGGTGACCTCTCAGGGTAATCTTCCTGTTAGATTAGATCAATGGCCTTTATGTAATCCATTAGGCATGGATTCAAGCCCAAAAAGTTTTAAAATGGATCAAAACATTGAAATTATCTTACCCCTAAGCTGTTATGAACTTAGCACAAACTTGAACTACCTAAAATTGATCTATGGAGCTCTTAATTAAGCTTTGAAACTACTCTAACTATTTAATTCCATCATTAACACTGCTCAAACTGATCTAAAGCTACCTTGGTCTGCTCTTGAATTTGATTTCTCAATATTTTGATATACTTTTACAAATTGTCCCAAAACACTACATTTTTTTACCAAGAAAGAGGCAAGGGAACTCTGAACTATAAATGATCTCTTGGGGCTGAAAATGCACTTTAAAACTTGCCCTAAAATCATATTTAGCCATGGACACTACCTAAACCGAATTAAACTATGTAAAAGAAATAAAGCACACGAAAATTGTGTACAAAGCTTAAAATCATACATGTTTCAAGTGGAAACATACAGATTCTGCATAAGCACTCATTTTACAAAAAACAAGCCTACTATAGCCTACTCAAAAAGAAGCTAAAAAAATCTTGAAACATGCAGCAAGAAATAGCTTCCATTTTTTACAAAATGTGAACATGTAATTAATTTGGCAATGAACATGACCTTTAATAAGAGTGAAAACTTTCTTGCAGTTGGTTTTCCACCCTATTGTTCAAAGTATCAACAAAAAAAACAAATATCTCTTTTAGTTGCTCTATATTTGGATTTGAAAGGCATTGTTGCTGACCTTTGGTGCTTTGAAGCTCTTCTTCATGTTATGACGTGAGCATGAATGGTTGCAACTTTGTTCTTGGCTCCAAGCTAGCCAAAGACCTGATTAGGCAAGGGTCTTTGGGAACCAATGAGGTGATCCTTTGAATTTTCCCATTTCTTTGAAGCTCAATCCCATGAATGGGATTATCTTACAGGCTTTCCATTTCATGAATGAAGTTGCTTGCAAGCTGATTTGATCATTTCTTTACCTCCATAAGTAACTTTGCCTCCCTTTTGATGACTAATTTGGAAATGGTGTCATCATCCTCTTCTTCCTCCTCCATGGATGATTCTTGGGAGTTTTTTGTAGCAAGAGGCTCTCTGTCTTGGAAGACAAATGGTGGAACTACAAAGGTGGTGAGTTCAATGGGTTCCTCTTCACTAATGCAATCTTCCAAGTCTGATAAAAATCAGCCTCTCCATTGTCAAGCTTTGCAGGACACTCCTCTTGGATATCATCCTCCTTGCATTCCTCTTTATTTGGAATTGATTCTCCCTTATCTTCTAAGTTTGTAAGTTGATATGAATCAACAACCTCTGGGAATATGGTGCTAACATGCACACTGCATTCAAAGCATAGAGATTGTTGGTCATCTTCTTCTTTTGCTTTCTCTTCTACAAAATCAGCCTCCACCTTGTGTTCTTTAACTTTAACCTTTGTTGAAGGTTTAACCAGCAGTGGCATGTGATTGGTTTCAAATCTTGAAGCCCAATGCTTCAATTTTCACACAAGCTCTTCTCTGATATGCTCTTCGACTTGTTGCCCTCCTTATTTGATTTTTTGTTTATTTTCTTTCCAAAATGGGTTTGGGAATACAAGAAGAAGGGTGACTTGGGTTTCAACATGATTTTGCAACTGTTGAGGTGGTGTTGATGAGAAATTTTTTTGGGTGGACAAATTAGGTGTCTCCACCAATGTTCATGGGGCTGCGCCCCTCTACATTGAATGGTATAACTCCCATTATTGAAAGTAAACTAATCCTAACCCTATATAAATTTTTTGGGTGGCCAAATCAGTCAGGGATCACACAAGGACACTCCACTGAACCTATGGCAAAGTGCGTGTACTGGGTACAAGGGAGGAAATTACAGAGATGAGGGGAAAGGAGGGAAATTAGGTAAGGAAGATTACTGTTGTGAGTAGATTGTAGAGCTCACACCTAATGACCGAAGTATTTCAACATTCAATATAGAGGAAAGTAAAATGAAGCTATCTAGTGAGATGGACAACCTGAGACACCAAGTTCTTAGATTCATCTATCAAAGATACAAATATCTCGCATCATTATACTTGCAAAGTGCATGAAAGAGGGAAGTGGAAGAAACATAAGATGCTTATAACAACTATGTTTATTTCATTAACGATGAGAGGAAACCATGCATACAAAGTTGCACACATTCATACATCTTGGAAAGTAGAAATTATATTCCTTGATTGACATTTACACAAGTTGTACAAAGTAAGGGAAAATAAGAAAACATATAGAAGAAATGTAGCTTTATTTCATGTATATGGATGACATAAAGTCCAACAACATATTACAATCCACTATTGCTACAAAGTATAGAATTTTCTTAATGTAATTTTCAAGATGTAATTTTCAGGATCCCTTGGAATGGAGAAGCCATCCCAATTTATAGCAATATGAATTGACTCTTCGCCTACCCCCCACATGACTCTTCATTGTCTCATTCAACTCATGACTTTTCACCTTCCTAGGAAGTGAGAAATGAGTTCCCTTTTTATAAATTAAAGGGACTTTTACAATGTTGCTTTATGAAGTCAATTAAGTAAATGAGACAAAATACAATGATTATTCCCAATGAAGAATTAGAAAGGGGAGAGAAAGAAGGGGGATAAAAAGAGAAGGAAGGAGAAGCTGCCACATCTGATGAAGAAACCTCCTAGTAAGATGAACCTTATTGAATCATGCCTTTTAATGGTGAATCTCTCATGTGGGTTCCTTTTCCTTGAATTCCTTAACAAATCGAGCTATTGCAATTGTCATCTTATCTTCCCCTAGAATGTAAACACATCCCAACACCTTGGTCCATGTCTCAAGGACACCACTGCTCATTTTACATTGATGAAACCATTCTTTGTCATCAATTGCAATTGTAGCAATACAACTCCTGATGTCAATCAAGGACTAAGTTATCATTATTGAAGGAAAGAGAGTCACCTACCTCCTTCTTGACCATCTCTCGAAATGTAATGATGAGTTCCTCTATTGATGAGTCTTCAGTGAGCAGAGGAACTCAAACCTATGAACACAATGGTAGACTTCGCTCAAGATTCTAGAAACCTGGCACCCATGGGAGCCCAATTCGGATATGGCCCTTTTTAGCATTTCATATCAGGCATCCATGATGTGGATCCAAATATGGGACAAGTATTTGGAAATTGATGCAAACACTTAGTTGCTCACAAGGGCATGATAGTCAAAAGAACTCATTTTCGGATACCAGTGGGAGTATCTCCTCCAAGTGACTGAACTCTTTAGCAAACTCCTCCTCTGTCTTGTTTACTTCAGAAAATGTTGCATTAGCATACTAGATGAGAGAAATGAGGTCCAGACACAATGCCTTTCCTTACTCGATGATTTCCTCAATCCACTTTTCATAGGATTTTCCCCACATCATGTATTCATGTGCTTTCTTGATCACCTTGGGGTTAATACTGCTGATTGGGGAGATATCTTCGATTAGAAGGGGAGGTGTTAATTTTTCTCCTGAGAAGGGCTGAATGTATGCACTGAGAATTATTCCATGTTCCTCTAATTGTACAATGGTTTGCGTGTATTATTCAGTTTGAGCATGAAGACAGGAATAGGATTCTTCAAACAGGTGAATGTTACATTTGTGAGAAGCTTGATCTAATGATATGTATGTCAACTCATAATCAGATGGAGTTATTTCTTCCATGGGCTTGTCAGTCTTAGGCATGACAACTTTAACATATTGATTACCTGAGGTGCCACTGAAGAAGCAGGAAGCTACCTGGGCCTTCTTCCTTCACCTGGGTTTCAGTATTCCAAAGATTTTCGTGAGACTGGGAATGGTAGTGAGTTGCGATGTTCTTAGCCCAATCTTGAGTACTTCTTAAATCCATGGAAATGATTCTTCAGAAGTTACCATGATGTCAGTCATCAAAGTTCTTGGAGAAGCTTGTCGTGAGGTCAGCTCTTGATCACCTTGAGAAGACATATTTGGGTGCTTGTGCGAAGGAAGACACTGTTCTTGGCTCAGTTAACCAACGAACATGAACTTCATGGTGGAAAAAAGCAACAATACATGTTAGTAGAGAGATGGTAGCAAATTTTTTCTTTCATATCCAAAAATTACTAGTTTTGGAAAGTCGGTCCTAGGAGTTGTTATTTTGGGCAGTGTCACTTTTTCACCTTACTTTTGGTACTGAGGTGTTTCCTTCGCATTCCAAGCTTGACACGGATGCCTTGGGGGTCAATTCAAAGCACTTTCCATTTTCATAAAGTTGTTTTTTTGCTTTTTGTTTTTTGTTTTTTTTACTTTTTTGCTTTTTTGACCCGCGTGCCCTAGTTTTATGTTTGTGTGATTTTCATCGTTCTTTCTTCTGAAGGAGTTTTCCATTTTTAGAAACTTACTAAAAATGGAAAGTGTGAACCAGTGGCACTTACTATTTTTATAATCTCACCTCTAGGTCTCGGATTGGTGAAAAAATAGTGGATTATTTTTGTGTTTTTGCTCTTCAGCTTCTGTTTAAGTTTTCAACTCAATCCGCTACATGGTTTGGTGGAAAATGATGAAAAGATGCTCTAGGGAAGAAATTTTTGAAAGGATGCCATTAAAAATCAGGTCATATATGATATTTCTATTTTTTAATCCTCCAAGGTGCTTGGATGAGGGAGATCTAGCCAAAATTTCAGGAGATTGGATGCACGGTTTGAGAGATATGAATGATTTCTCAGCCTAAGGTTTCTAACAGCTCACATTCATGGTTTTTACTTGGAAATATCATCTTTTATACTGTAGCAATGTTGAATGATGATGAATGGATGATGAAGGTGTTGTGGAAGGTGTGGCAGCAATAACAATGGAGGATGGAAGGAATTGTCAGAGGTGGAAGTTTTCTTGTGCACGTGCGTGAAGGAAGAAAGGAAAGCAACAAGAAGCAACACAACAATATGAAAAACTTATATTTTTTAATGGCTAGGAAGCAGAAAAATTTTGTGCACCAAGGGCTTGGTGCATTTCATGCAAAAAAAAATTCCCCGTCCCTATTGGGCCACTTGGCATGACGTGGTTGGCTAAGGCAGAAAGGTGAGGGGGCTAAGAAAATGTGCATAGGGGCTTAGATTGCAAAAAGGGGCTTAGAGGAGGTCACATTGGGTTCCAGGGGCTTAAATGGGAGGGTGGAACATTTTCTTAAACTAAGTACACCAAGGGCTTGGTGTATTTGGTGCACAAAATCGTGTCACTCTCCCATTGGTCCAAATTTTCACCAAAAAATAACTACCTCTTTTACCTTATGGAGCAACTTGTCAGGTGCATAACTTGCATGGTCTCACACTTATTTATATGAAATTTCATGGAAAAGGAATTTTTAACACAATGAAAATGGTCACATACCTTGATTATTCCTTAAACTTCGTGAAATTGCCCCATTTTTATTAGGATCATCAGTTATCCCTGCGAAGAATGAGCTCCCCTAAAAAGTGCCATGGATTTGTGAAAATTTTGAGGATTCCACATTTTATAGGATTCTCTTATATTTCCAATGAGTATTTTTTTCTCCTAAATCCTTACAGAGCTCCCAGAATCATCTGTCGAAGATCATGTACCTATTTTGACTGCCTTCTCCCTAGGGCTGAGACTAGGTCGCATGGGTGACTGAGGGCTTAAGAGGAAGGGGTGAAATTTCTTGCACCACCCTGAACTAAGTATTTGGTAAAATTGGTGTATAAAATTGTTCCACTCTCCCATTGGCTCAAATTTTAAGGCAGAAATTTGACTAACTATTAGAGTTGTAGCTTGGGGAACTGCTTGTCGAGACCATAACTTGAGCTCCCATAGGTGTTTTTTGATAAAAATTTATATGATTCCATCTAAAAATGACCTTATAAATCCAATGGTGGGGGTATCATCTCTTTTTTCTAACATTTACTCCATGAAAATAGGATTTTCATTTTGGATCCAAGGTTGTGCATGTAAAAACTTGGTTGTGGAAATAATCCACCTATGTGTTGTGAAGAATATGATATTACCATCCTATAGGGATCTAGAATATCTTTCCAATTATATTTCATTTGACCCCTAACTCCTTCTGAAGCTTGCAAAATCACTTCCTGAAGCTCAGGGATTGTTTTCACATTGTGTACTGCTTAAGCCTTCAAGACCCACTTTTGTCGAACCTACTCCAAAACTTCTAGAACCTCCTAAAATCCTCCAAAACTAATTGCACAATGTTACTAGCTATATGATACACCTCATCTATGATTTTATTCCTTTTTTTTTCACTCCGGGTGGTGTGCACCATCCTCGAGAAGACTTGGGAATAGCCTTTCCCAAGCTAGTCAAAAATCATGTCTTGATGGATCTTACCTTGGGAGTGCTTGGAATGATTGGATACCCTAAAATCACCTATAGGAACACTAAAATGACACTTTGAACTAATCAAAGAGGTGGAAATAGGACTGACATTGGGATTAGGGTGACTTGGGAAAGTGTCTAGAAAGGCCTACAACCAAAAGTTTCGACACTTGGGTCCGTTGCCATGCTTGAAAATTGAGAATTTTCTTGTTGCACATTTACATAACAATAGGTGGGAGAGAAGGTGTATAATATTCTTATGGATGGGATTTGGAAGAAAAGAGGTCAGATAATTGAAGATGGGATGGAAGGTAAGAAGATGGAGAAGGGGATTTCTCAATGGGGGCAACCAGAAAGCTAGGGATATGAAACCCAGGCTGAGATGGTGTAGGTTGGGGAGGAGGAATGGGAGGGTTGTAAGATGGTAGTGTAGGATTTCTCTATTGACAGGGTTACCTAACACTAGATTTACGATCCTCCATTAACTCATCCCACTTTGCAATTTGGGGCAACATCTCAACTATAAAGTCTAGCTTCTATAGAGGACTGAACCAGTTTAGTATAGGGCCAACCCATGGACAAGGGACCCTAAAACCAATTTTTAATGCCTTCAATGCACATTTGTCCCTAGTGTACACCATGTTCAAATCCATTTTTTGAATCTGCCTCTAGAAATCAGCAGTTGTCATAGATTTTTCATCATCACCTGCATAACCTTGTTCTTGACAAACATTTTGGTTAGAATAATAATCATATGGTTCAGTGGAGGGTGGGTTATATGCATATTCATGATGGGGCTCATAAAATTGATTTGGAGGAGGATTTTGAAACTATGTGGATGGAGAGGATTGGTTTTGTTGTTACAAATGAGAGTTCCAAGAAGGAAATGAAGTCATGATTGCACAACTTCATCAAAGAGGAAAATGGAAAAGATAGAAAGAAAGGAAAATGAATGGAAGGAGAGGGAAAGGATGAAAGAAAGAAAAGGATGGTATGCAACATAGATAATGGGTTTGTTTAGATCAGTGGATTCATCAAATATGCTTGTAAATTCCTCCAAAGGCTGAGATCTCACCAAGAGCACATCAAACTTAGTGAAATGAAGATGTAAAGCTCTTCAAACCGGTCCCACTAGGCATGCCAAAACTATTATCACAAAAAATTAGCACCCTCTGATATGTCATGTATTTGGATGAGTAACAGTGTTTTTGGGTAACACAGGACCATCTCTCATGTTGTGGGATCTGCTACTTGAGATGGATCTCCAAAGAAGGTCGGCTTCGTCTACCTAATCTAATGTTAAAACTACTCGTAGAAGGGAAAACACAACTAACTAATCCTAAACTAACCATGCCAAGGGACTAGGGAGGGAGGGAGAGAGAGAGGGTTATAAAGATGTAGAAAGGGAAATCCTAAGCTAAAAGGTGGTGATAGCACCAGAAAAGGGTGACAGACATTAAACACAGCCAATTGGAGCCTACAAATGAGAAAAGATATGCACAACCATTGCAAGAGTAAGAGAGAGGCAAGAGGCAAATAAAACACAAGTATAAGGCATAAAAGAGCCACAAACACTATATTTTATTACTTATATGTATGCACAGTCCATTATAGCTCAAACAGAGGCAAGAACGCATTTACAAAGGCCAAAATGAAGGCTCAAAGTTCATAGCTGCTTGGGAGACCATTTTAACACGGTTCCTTTGCAAATAAGAATGTCCATCTTTTCATAATGAAAGATTTTTACAATATATGGTAGAGAGAAGAAAGAGAAGAAGAGGAAGAGAAAAAAAATAGATTTTATTATGTTATTAATGAAGATCTCTATCTTTTCCCTACAACACGGCATCTCCAACTTCAACCATTGCTTTCATGCATTAAATGTCTGAAAATAACATGGGCACCCTCATGAATCCATCCCCCTATGATCTTTTACTTGCTGGACAAGCCAAGGAGCTAAATCGGATCAGATTTGGGTGGTTGAGTTGTCTAAGACTACATATTAATGTCCCAAACTATTTTTTCCTTGTTTTTCCACTAAATGCCAAAAAAATCATATTTTTATGATGTTGAGTTGAAGGGATCAAGGATACCTTTCCAAAAATATAAATTTTGATTTGGAGCTATGGATCAAAAGATATGGCCATTTGAAATTTTGCATGTTGGGGTGCACAGGAATTTGACACATGATAGCCCTTGATTGGTTTGATGATCATCCTTTGCCAACGTGGTCACTGGTTCACCTTTTTCCATGTGTCAATCACCCATTGGGTTGCATTATTGGGCTCTGCTTCCCTTTACTTTTCCTTTTCTCCTTCTTGTCGTTTAACTTTATGAAATGCGGGCCAATTAAACCTTGTCGCATTTCTCACAACTCTCAGACTGTCCCCTAACCTTGTCAACTATTTTATAATTGTGAGTCAATAAAATACTACCATGCACCTTTGTAATTCACTTTTAAACTAGTCCCTGACTGACCATTGCAAAGTGTGATCCAATGAGAACGCTCCATGCACTTCACATGTCATTCCTTTTGATTTTCCCCTCTAACACCCATGAAACATCCAACCAATGAAATCATTCCATGCCTCTCGAGATGTCAAAACTTCTCTAGCTCCTCTGACATCTATGAAATATCAAGAAATGAGGAAGCTTTGCACCTTTATGTGTTGTCAGACTATTGATATCCTCGTCTGACAATTGTGAAGTGCAATCCAATGAGAAAGCTTTGAGCACTTCACAATATCAAACTTTTTTTTGAACTCCTCTGCCCACTGCAAAATATTGGCCAATGGGGAAGCTCCATGCAGCTACAGACTCATCAGACTTATCATAATTTCTTTTGCCTTCACATTTGTCAAACTTGTAAAAAGGGAGCCAATAAAAAGGTTCCACGTAACTTCAAGTCGTCAGTTGTTAGAGTTGTTGGGTTTTGCATCGCAACTTCTTACTTTTGGGGACTTAGAAACTTTTTGGCTCTTTGAAGTTGTTGTCATGTAACCCCTTTGACCTTGTTGACTTGAACCTTATCCTGAACCCAATGAATTATGAAATGTGTCTTATTCTGTGGACTTGGGGTGTGGATGAGCTCAATCACCTTATGAGTTGCCAGAATGCTGACATATAGCCTGCTTAAACCATTAATCTACTGCCACGTGCTCCTGCTAATGTTGACACTGAATTTAATGGGAAAATTAATGTTAGTCAGCTTTTATAAACAACCTGCTCATGTTTAAAATTGTGCTTCCTACGGATTTTTGAATACCAACGGAAAATGCTTTTAGGCAATGGAATTTGATGATCGTTCGAACGTCACAAACCTGAAAAAATGGCTAAATCCATTTTTAATCTCTATTAAAGCCAAAATAACTCGGGGGTAATTTTGGATAATAGCTACTCTAATGCATCTAACATTAGAAACATGAAATTTAATCCATCCTTTGATGTTTTTGATGGGCTTTGGATTGTAGATACTTCCTTTAGTGGGTCATACATAATAACGTGCGATCAAAGGATTTCTGCAAATGTCTTATAAGGACGTGGTTTAAAGGTGTAAACTTAGAAGGGAGGGGGTAGGGTTCTTAATACAATTTTGTAAATTGGAGAAACTATCATTCTCATGAATGTGGGATAAAATAACTTTTAGGATTAGAAAGTGCTAAATAGACTTAGCAATGGTTAAGTATGATTAGGGAGGATTAATTAGAATTTCTAACTTAAGTGAGTTGGTTGTGATTTAAGTTAATTAATTAGATCGATTAATTGACCAAGTTAGGCTTGTAAAAGCCATTTAGAGAGAATTTGATGGATTTTGAAGGATCAGAGAGGGGGATTGACACAATAGGATGGTAAATTATCATTTAGAGGGTTAACTAATTAATATTCATTGATTAATTAATTAATTAGATTAGGATTATAATTAACAAAGTAATGTTAATTTACATCTAGAATGAAGGGGGGACTAGTTAATTAATGAAGTGTTTTTAATTGACCATGATGTAATGGAGTGTTAGTTAATTAGTGAAAAAGATGTTAATTATAACCAAATGATAAAAAATAAGATAAGAAGTTCAATTTTAGTGTTAAAACTATGGAGCAATATTTAGATGTCTACATTTCCCCTCTTTGATGTGGTGTAGCATGAGCGATGCCACTTCAAAGATAGTAGACAATTACAGACAATTAAATTTTGTAATGGTAGAAGAAAAATTAGTAGGATGAATGATGCCCCTGCGTGTCGATGGGGTGATAGAAGAGGTCGATCGACGCTTGAAAATAAGAAAAAAGAAAACCAAAGTGATAAATGTTCCTTGCATAACACAAGCACGAGATTTGTTATTGGTAAGTTCATAAGGTCACTATTATTTATGGAAAGGTATACATTTCTTAACATATCTTGTAGAAGAAAAAGGGGCACTACGCTCGAAGGGATACAAACTTTTCTTGTTTGGTCATTGTTCAAATAAATTGATTAGAAATAGATCACGGGCATCTTCGTGTATAAGAAACAAGGAAGGGATGGAGGGAAGAAAATGATAGGTAGAAAGTGGAGATAAGATAGGTGGGGAATGGGAAGATCGTGACGTAGCTGAAGTACCATCTTGGCTCAAAAGTAGATATTTATTTGATATAAGCACACAAAAAAGTGTAAAATGACATGAAAAGTTGTAATACTTATTTTTGTTCCATGATAAAGAACAGAATCAAAGCAAAATCCATTAAGCAATGCAGTATGAGAAGTTAAACAAGTAGATAACCAATGAACATGCAGATACATATAAACTTAAATAAATAATGTGTAAGAAACTTATACTAATGTTTTTGTTATCGAGCCTTAGTTCCTAAATGTTTGATGTATACGACATGGTTAAAATAGTGCCCTAAGCAAGGATACATGCAAAAGGAATAGATGGAGGACATTGAAGTCCCATGAAAAAGTAATCATGTTTTATGAAATTTCCCTAAGCAAAGATATATGCAAGGGAATACAAACATAATAAGCAAACCAACTTTGTTAATGAAGGTAGATCATGATGATCCGCATTTCATGCGTGTTGGTTGGATATTTTGTCAATCCAAAATATGAGGTTCAACCACAGTATATGGGATTAAATCCCTCCTCAAAGACAGGTGAGGCTGCTTGCTTATTACTAATCTAAAACACATCAAAAACAATATATACAATATTCACACTAATCTAACCATTGGGGTTGGGATAGAATCCCGAAATCCACATTCACACGATTCAAAGGGGTTGCTTTCGTAAATGAACTGGGTCGGAATCTATTACAATGAGAAAAACACAATGGAAAGGAAATGAGAGAAACGTATTTTCTTTCGAGTAAACACAGAGCACGAAATAGTCATACAAGCTTTAGATCATAAATATAATGTCTGAAATGATTAGAAACACTAAGATGCTACACAAATAATAGCTTAAGATCATGAACGTAAGAAAAATGTCTTAAGAAAGATATATCCCACAACACAAAGTTTGCAAAATAATATCAACTCCTATTCTTCAAAATGATTAAAAGAAAACACAAAGTTTTTCTTCTTTCCAATAGCTTTGAATATTCCAAAAATCTCGACCCTTTGGAATGCATAAGCATCCCTTATTTATAATAAAAGGAATCGAGAGAAAATAGGATAAATCCTAGAAAATAGTGTTCTTTTAAAAAGAGTTCTATTTTGCTTGATTCTCACGCAGGAGACCAAGTCAAAATTTGCTTCCTATGTGACGAAACAGAAATGAAAAAGACATGTCAATTTCAAGATTGAAATGACATGAAACATCAAGACTTAATTTGAATCATCATCTTTCGCTCCTTCATCTTTCTCTTCCTCCAGCTGAGCCTGTTTGTTCCGAAATTCTTGGAACTTTCGAATTATGCCTTGCATTTCGTTTTCGTCAGGCGCAGTGGAATGATCATTCAAAACTTCGTAGGTTTCATGGGTATCACTAGCACTGCCGGGAAGCTTTTTCAATCTTTTGCTGAGCCTTCTCAAGGCCTCCAAATAATGTTCAATTCTTACAAACCGGTCGATGATCTCAATACCAAATCCGTGCGTTGGTTCATGCTGAACAGACTCTTGGACTTGTTTGAAAAGATCATCGGCCGATAGGATGCCTGAGTTTCCAACTGACACTTTAGGAAAAATCTTCAGCAACTCTTCTTCCAGATCACTTTTACCATCAATCAATTTATCCCTTGATTCTCTCAACTTACCGTAGGCTTCGTTGAGAATCTTCACCCTGAACCTGATGGCTTTAGTCAGCTGGAAATGCTTATCCGTATGTGGGATGATGCCTTCTTCTATCAAGAGTTGTGATGGTATTTGATTTAATACCTAGAGAGCTTCAAAAGTCAAATCAAGATGTCCAATTTCTTGAGAGAAATCATCATCCATCTTCTCTCCATCACTCTGAATGTTCCCCAAAGATTGATAGACTTCCACGACATCTTGAATCACTTCCTTCCCCTGTTGGAGCAGCCTTTGGATCCATTCATCGACCACCCTTCCTTTTTTATTAATCTTCTCAATCGTAGGCACTGATGAGAAATCAAATCCGACAGGGACAGAAGAAGATGGTATGGATTCGAGGGGTTTTGAGAGTTTAAGCAAAACCTCGGTCAACTGCTTCACTTTTCCTTTAAGCTCATCTCTGCTGTCTTTTGTTTCTTTCAACTTCTGGCATAGCACGTTTGTGGCATCTCGCGCATCTTGTTGTGCCCCTTCTACTGTCACTCTTCCTAGAGCCACCCTGGTTATCTGATAATCAAAGGCTGTCACATCCTCTTTGGTTTTGTCAGTCGCGGGAGTGGCGATCTCTGCGAACTTATGCCCTGAAGTGTCCACCAAAACCCTTAAAACTGTTTTTGGTTTCTTGGCCGATTTAGTAGGAGGAGCCTTGATTGAGCTAAAATCAAAGGCTGGTATGGGTACAATCACCTTCCTCTTCCTTGGAGTTTGCTCGAGTAGCCATTGCGGCGTATCAAAGGGAGTTGCCATTGTTGTAGAAGTTGGTATCATACTCTCAAGGGGAGAAGGTTCTACTAGTGGAGGGGGAATAGTTACCAATGTGGTAGTAGATTCAATAAAAAGAGGCACAGGAGGGGGCGTGTTGGTGATTACTTGGGTCCCAGCAGAGAGGCGTGAGAGTCCAGAGAAAATACTGGCCATGATTGAAGAAGTCGATGGAGAATGAGGAGGTAGGAGTGGTTGTGAGGGGGGAGGCGCAGATTCAGACTCCAAAGCCTGGGATGCAAGAGATAAGGTCTCTTCAGTTGGGCAATCAACAAATGATGAAACTAGAGGCTGGCTTTCTTATCCTTCCAAAGTAATCTCTCCTATTTCTGGTGGTGTTGGTGATTCTGGCACATCCACTGTTTCAACTGGAGAAATAATTGAAGAGATTTCTCTTTCTTTTCTCTTTTTGACAAACTTGACCTTTATAGGCCCCTTAGAGGATTTTTTGTCCTTTCCCTTTTTGGAGGGCCCCGCCTCTGAAGCAGCCAACTTTGAAAACTTATCATCTTTAAAACTCATTCCCCAAGAGGAGAGCCATGCTTTGGTGCGTGCAAGGATCAAAGCCGACCTATCTGTAATGGAGGCTTTTTCACTGATTGACCAATCAATAGGTGGGAAAACATATTGATCTTCATTTAGTCCATCATAGGAAAGATCCAGAACACTTTCATTGTCATTAGTACCTTCTGGTAAGTTAGCAAGCTCAAGTGTTTGAATCTCAGCAAGTGTCAATCTGCTATGATCCTTTCTGCGAACAGCAACCTCATCACGTAGATCAATCCAGATGTCTTCTATGCTTGGTCTGTGCAGGTGCAGAGTTCCATACACCCTGAGGACTCCTCGAATATCAAACCCGTCTCAGGGCTTCATGTGCTTCTTCAACTTGTCCTGAAGCTCATGGACAAACTTCTTAGCTTTCACCACTGTCGAACAAGTGTATCTTCCAATAGAAATTGGGAAAGATACAGCAGCCTTATGTTTACTTTTTTGGAACTTATGAAAATCCAACAGTTGTCTGACCAACTCCGTCAGGATTAATTTGTCCCCTGGATATCGGGGTAGACGGAAAGGATCCCCTGGGTACATGACTACCCGTAGATATGTGAACTTCTTGAATTGCAAGAAGACACAACCCCACTTTGAAACCTCAGTCCATGCTTCATCAGATACTCTTGTTTTCCTCAGTTCAGGATTTAACCTGCAGATGTTTTCGTAAAAGAAGGCGTCATTCACCCTTCTGAATTGGTCTTTAGACCCTTTTCTGGTCAACTGAGGAAAATGCTGATAGACATGGTCTACCGTCTTGTTTCCCTTGGTATCCAACCCAGGATAGTTCCTCATACCGGCCGCTGCATAGGTAACATATGAGGACATATAAAAACTTCCCGTAGATAAGACTGTTGTCATTTGGGAATCTATCTCATTACTAATGAGAGTGCCCCAATCAATTCCTTGTTGATTTTTCTTGATGGTGATCATGAATTGATACATCCACCCTTAGAAAACATTTGATTTGGGTAAACCAAAAACCCGACTCAAAAGAGTGATGATGTCATTTATTTCCTGAATGAAATCAAATCTGGGGACAATTCTTGGGAATCTGGAGACAGCCGGTTTGGCTTTGATCAGGAACTTCTTATTTACATGATTGATACAATCTTCCTGATCATTATCCCAAGCTTTCTGAGCTGACTTAATATCTAACTCTCCATATTCTTCAAAATTGGGCAGCTTGAGGAGGTCATCGAAGTAACCTTCGTCCAACTTGATCACAACTTCTCCCACCTGGTTTCTCACAGAATGAGAAGCAGAGTCATAACTCGAAGCGCAGGCTAAGATGAATTCAAGGCACTGAGCGGACATAGGGAAACCCGCTGCAAGAGGTAAACCACTATCGGCTATCAATTTCATCCATGGAGTTTGGAAGGAGCTCTTTACCCTACTCCAGAAATCCTCCATATCTATATTTCCGAGCTCTGTATCTCGGATGTCATAATTACAATCGATATAGGATGGAGACTCCACCTTTCTGAACTTGTATTTCATCATTCCTGACTTTTCAGTCTTTTCTTGCGATGGACCAGAGTCCAACATGAGGGATTTCAAAGGAGGATAGTTTCAGAGATCAGGAGATGTTACACACTATAAAAACCCTGACCTACTGAAGATGCCGGAAGGGTGGAAAGGCCCGACACACTGAGGAGGATGTCGGGGAGTCCAGAAAACCTGACACACTAAGGATGTCGGAGAATTGAGAAAACCCGGCACTTTGAAGATGTCAGAGATTTTGGAAAGCCCGGCACTTCAAATTTTCTGATATACTGCGGGTTTTTGATACTGCACAGCACCCTGCAAAACCCGAAAAAGGGAATAGGGTTTTTGTTGATTTTAAAACATGCAAGTTCTTTCTTCATCATTTATATCCCAAACATATTTTAATCACAACAACATTCCGAGAAATAACACGAGGTGATAATTCCAAAGAGATGAACCCTAAAACATAAACCCGGTTTAGAAAACAACCCCAAAAGGAAAAGGATAAAAACCCCACAAACCTGGTAAGAAAATGGGAAGAATTCCATACATAATTAATTCACAAAAACCAAGAACAAAGAATGAAGAGAAAAATACCTTCAACCAGGGCAAGGAAAGATCAAAAATAATTAACGCAATCAGGCACAGGCGAGCTTCAGGTTTCGAGGTTGGAGAAGCATGCGCGAAAATCCACAAAATATGTCCGGTAAAAATGATGTGGAAATCCACATATATATATGAAAATTTGTAATTAATACACTTCGGTTGGCACGTGCCAACTCACCCGACAACTCGGCATTAACGCCATGTCAGCATGCTCGGGAGGTCCAAAAACCCGACACAAAGGTGTTTAGAGTAATTCAGGTTTCGGGTTGCGGAAAACAATTGACATGAAGCATGATGCTTAGATGCTTCAAAGCTCCGAAAACCCGACATGAAGGACTTAGGAAATTCGGGTTTCGGGTTGCGGGAAACAATCGACATAAAGCATGATGCTTAGACGAAGGCATGCCCCGATGTTCGAAAGGTCCGCAAACCCGACACGCCTTAGTCGATGCGGGTTTCGGGTTTCGGGGAACACTAGACATGAAACATCTAAAACACATGTTGTCCTGTCGATGAAACTCGAAAACCTGATTTTCGCTCATAAAGGCAATTTTGAAAAACCAGCGTAAAAATTTCGTAGGGTTATCTGATAGTTTTGGCGTAAACTCAAAACTGAGATAACAATGCGCTAGAACAAGAAAGCATTGAAGTGGGATGTTTTGTAGTATAGTTTATAAATGTTTAGTGTTTTTGAATTTTACACCATTTTTGGATTTTGAAATTTTTAGGCTTTTCAAATGTTTTGTGAATGTTTTTGGATTTTTGAAGTTTTTCTAAAACTAGATACAGGAATAACCAAGTGCCAAGATGCCCTTAGTGAGAGGAGAGAATGTACAAGAGAGAATCCCACACATATATAGAAGAAGAAGATAAGCTAAATAAGGGCCGAGAAGGATAGGTTCAATAAGATGATGAAATTAAGCTAATGAAGATCAAATAAAGAGTAAGCATGCCCCCAGTGCAAATTAGCTAAGAAACAAATGATCAAAAGAAATACTACTGCTTATGGAAATGGGGACAGAATTATTTCCTCAAACATGGTAAAAAGGAAATCTTATACACGTGGATGTTCTAAATGAAGTGGAAGAACAACAAATATTATCAAAGGACACAAAAATTGTAGCTAGAACTGATTAGCTAAAGGCGAAAATATTGAGACAAAATAAGGACTAAAGTAAGAGTGTGAACAAGGTCCAAATAACACTTTAGTAACATATTAATCTTGTTTTCTCATCGAGATCCATTGTGTACATGTGGAAATTAATTACTTCTTGAATGGAAGATTTTATAGACAGTAAGTGAAGACAAACTAGCCAATATGTAGGTGTAGGCACAAAATAACATGCTTTGGGTAATTAGCTAGTCCTAATTACATACTACTATGCATATGATTCCTAAGTAAGAAAATTATAGATTAACCCATGTCTTTGGCCACCTTTATTTCCTTTATGTTGCTACTTTGTCTTACACCCTTACTTGCTCAGTCTGCATTTCTACTCTTCGGCATTTTTCATTCTAAACACCAATGCCTAGCCAAGACGTCAGCGATAGGCATCCTCGTCCCCTCTGGGTGCCCCTGTCCTCTTTATAATTTACTCACACTTTTTAGGTCCTTTCTATCCGTTTGAGCATATTATCTTTTTGGTAGTCGGCCTTTTCGGGGTTAATTACGAAATTCAAGCAAGGGAATCATATAAATATAAAGTTATGTGATCATAATAAAGGACTAAGCACTAAGCATTAGCTATCACCACCTAAGGTTGCATCCATCAAGGCATCTAAGAGCTTCATTACATTCATCTAGCATCATCACAAGGGACATAAGGGTTGGTTTTTTGCATCACACTTTATAAGAGGTTCATTCTTCATTATAGGTTTCCAGCGACCTCGGCGATGTGCACCTTGGAGCAATCAAAGGTGACTAAAGGCAAACACCTTGTGACACCTTAGAGGAGGTTTTTTAATCATTTCCGTAGATCCAAGCACCTATAAACAGGCCTAAGGCACCCACGGACACCCTTGTCCCTCTCTAGGTGCCCCAATCTAGCATGTTCCTCTAATTATGCATTTTCTAAGCTTTGGTACGACGGTCAATGCTTCATATTTTCCATTTTTATAACTCTGTGCATTCTCCACAACTTTGTGAATCCGCTAAGGCTTTTTACCCTTTTCTTGCACTCAAGGTTTCATAATTTATTGCTTAGTTTACTTGTGTATCATTTTTGTACTTAATTAATATTCATTTACTGCTACTATAGCATTCAGATTAGGCTCTTATTTACATTTTAGCTTAATCATTTTTGTGAACCCCACTCATGATCGGTCATTTAGATCCTTCTTTAGCACATCATTTTTTATATTATGGCTCCTAAAATTCCTCAAATTTCTTTTTCTGATTTACTTAAGATGCATCTCAATTGCCAAGTTGTCCTGCAAAAAAATTTAGACACCATGTATCTTCCTAAGGATATGTGGCCACATGAAATAAATCTTATCTTTGATCATCTTTCTGACAACCCTAGTCTTTGTGATCCCCTCAATCAATCCATATTGGAGTCAATTCAAGCTTTGCATACTTTATTTTATGAAAAAATTCAGGCAATGGAATCCATGATCATATCACTTAAATATGAAATCCAACAGCTTAAAGATGCTTCTCAGGATCATGTTTGTTCTCCTTTTACATCTCACCTTCATGTTATGTCTTCTACATGTGCTCATATCAGTGAGCCTCAACTCTTTCCATTACCGAAGCCTCTCACGTTTAATCACAATGTTAAGTGAAATGACATTCTTATTAAGCTCCTTAGTCATCAATTGATCACTTTACCATATACTCAAGGTTATTTTCCTTATCGTCTTGTCAAATATCAAGGTCTCCCATATTACAATTATCATCGAATCAATGGACATAATGAAAATGGCTGTTATGCTTTACAACGAAGAATTAAGCATCTTGAGTGTCAGGGATTTATCTCGTTCCCTGCAAAACATTTTGTTGCATACCCATCTACAAATGCTATATCCAAATGGACCCCTAAATCTGTTCTTTCTATGTCCAATGAACATCAGGTCACTACTTCTAATGTGCCTTCTCCGATCAATCAAGTGATGCCTATTCAATCCACTCAAAATAAGAAATTTATTCTCACAATTATTCTCACTCCACCTTCATTTAAGTTATATATGGAGCTACCAAATTAACTTATGCAGCCACCTCTAAAAATCAGTTCAACACCTCTTCCTACTAAGTTTGTTGCACCGTTAAACACTAGTCCACCATTTCAGTAGCCAATCATTTTTATCAAAGCAACTACTCCCTCTACTGGTGGCCTGGACACATTTAAAATTCTGCCACCATCGCATGGTCCTACTATTGCTTCTGCCACATATGATTCCACCGCTTCATGCCAACTTGGTCTTTAGTAGGTGACTCTTGTCACCTTACCTCCTGATAACAAACTCATCAACACACACTTGGGGGTATCATGCTTATTTCTCCCCCTATCTTCTGGCATTATCAGTTGTCTTACACATATCACCTCTATTTTTCCACATTCATCATATACATCTTGATACATACTCGTATCATCATTACCCTATGACACATGTTGTCACCAAATCATTGCACCCCTCGAATGGCCTGAAAATGAATCACGACATACAGTGTGATTGGGACACATGGGATCACCTCTCAAGTTGTGGGACTTGCACTTGATGTGAACCTCCGGAGAAGGTCGGCTTCCTCTTCCTAAACTAAACACAACACTACTTCTAATGCAAGAAAGATGGCTAACTAGACCTATGCTAACATTTCATGGGATTAGGGAGAGAGAATGCAAGGAAATAAAATCTATTCTATAAGTGGTGATGCACCAAGAAAAGGGATGTTCAACTTCCAAAAGGGTTAGTGTGGGTACGATGCTAGCATCATTGGCCACCTTCACCTATTGCAACTTGGAAAGGGTATAAAATACCACAGACTGGAAGCACACATTCCTTAGTTAAACTTTAAACATACACAATAGAAAGATCATCTTTGATTTGATACACAGATAATTTATCAAGAGGATAATCACAAGCACATGTTAAGCATCTACTTAAGTGATGATAATAACACAACTTTTAATCAACAGAAGGAAAATATTTTCTCACAATTGATGGAATGTAATCACACTATTCTTTTCACAATATGAAATAGATAATCTGAAGTAAAGGTAAACTAATCAATAATGCCAAGGAATCACATTCACAAAGCATACAATGACTAATCATTCAACACAATAAAACAGATCTTCAAGTGCAAGGTAAAACTCTGAATATAATTAAAAGGTTTCAAAAAATCTCGGAAAACACTCTTATAAGCTTGAAGAGCAACTTCACCAAAAAATCTCTAAAAAATATGCCTCCCCCAAACAATGGAAGCATTCCACTATTTATAAGTTCCTAGGCTGAGCCATTACAGCTGGGCCCTTAACTAACATTTAACTAAAAATAGTAATGTCATTAATAATAAGGGAACTGGCTCCCATAAAAATAGCAAATTTGTTGAGAGGGTTTGACTCAGTCAACCCTGCAACTTTGACCAATCCTAGAGCTTGAACACGTCCTTTCATGGTCGCTTAGCTTTGGCTTGATCCATCTGCATCTCCTTTATCTGGAAGTTTTTGTTGTCCTTCCTCCCATACAGCCATCCGGCATCTATACTCAAAGAAGTGCTTGATAACACCTTGAGTTTCTTCATCTCCAGGTCCACATGCATAGTGATTTACTACATCTGTTGTCTCAATCTTTTTCGTGATCCTGGCTGGCAATCTTTGAAGTTTATTTGTAACTTTCTTTAGTCTCCCTATGAAATTTTGACATAAGACCAGTCGGTTAATGGAGTCACTATTGAAAGTATTGGTGACCTCATTGTCACTCTTAAAAAATCTTTGAAATTTTCCTTAATCTGATCCTCAAGAAGAGCATCGATATTTTCATTGAAAAATTTACAATTTACGTTTTCAAACTCAATTTGGTCAAGACAACTCCTGCACATAAGGAAATTATGAAGGAAATGACTCAGACCCACGAGCTCACATTCCAAGATGAAAAATAGGTTACAAGTGGGCTTGGAAATGAAGGAGAAATGTCATAGAGAAGCTAGGAGCAACAATGAAAAGACGCAGTGAAGTTTCAAGGTCTTCAAGCTAAAAACTGTTAAGGAAAGAATCCAGAATTGACTAAGTATGGAAGAGCCACGTGTCCTAGCGGTGCTTCTCCAAGATGAATCCATAAAGGGAGGCTCAAACAAGCCCCGCATCTCCACATATCCTAGGTCAAAGTGGGTCATCGGGGGTTTTCTGATTTTTGTGTTTCATAAAAAGGGGGAAAAGGTAAATTACGGACCCACAAGCCCGATTTTTTCTCTAATCTGGTTGTCACGTGTCCCATATAAAAAAAGGAAATCCCAAACAATCATCAGGTTGCTGCATGGCCCTTGTAGGTGAAAATGGAGAAAATTATTCTAGGCCATTAACACAAAATCCAATCTCTTCAACTACCAAATCTGATTCGATTCAATCCGCTGGGGAACCAAAAGTGACATATTGTGGGCGGATTTGCAAGAGGCATTGATATTTAGTGGTTGAACTTTCAAAGTGGGATTCGATGCATTTCTCATGGTGGTTGGAGTAGGATTCAAATTTTCCCTCTTCTCTCTCTTTTCTTTCTATATATACTATAACACTTCTCGTTTGAGAGGCAGAGACATTCTGGGCATAGAGAAACTCTGTCAAATTTATTTCTTGATGCCATTTTTGAGTAGCAAACCTTCTCCCACACTTGGAAAATGTATTTGTGCCTTTATTCCAGAAATGTAATGGTTTGTGCACCTTCTAGAGTAATAAAAACATGTTTTTGTGGTGTTCTTCAACCCTTTGCATCATTTTGTTGTTTCTTCATGCCTCTCCCTTCCAGATTTGTTTTTTCTGTGCATGTATTTCACATTTACAGGTGCAGGATGTTGTGTTTCATGGAGTTTAATGGTGAATTTGAAGATCTGGGCCATGTCACTTCTATCTGACCTCCCTCATCTCCATTTTCTCTATTTCTTTCTCCCTCAACAGAATATCTTGCTTCCTTTGCTGGTGTATCACAATTTTAGTGTAGGCTCTATTTTTTTAGTTTTCTTTCTCTCCTTGACTCCTTGGAAGTTAGATTAGGATTAGATTAGCTTTCCTACATTGGAATAGATTAGGATAGCTTTCCTGCACTGAATAGCTTAGGTAGATAGTTAGGAAGAGGAACCAACCTTCTCTATAGAGCTTTCCCATTTACAAGGTCCCACACCTTGGGGAAATGTTCAATGTTATGTAAATCACACCAAATGAGTCTACCTTAGAAAAGTAGATCCATAACTCATTTGGGGGTGCTGTGATTTTTCACTAACAAATTTGGCACAACCGGTGGGACAGGTTTGAAGCACCTTACCACTTCACTTCATCAAGTTTGATGTGCTCTTGGTGAAGATTTCAGCCTTTGGAGGCACTTTCAAGCACATCTGGTGACTCCATCTGGTCAACAACCCATCCTCTAAGTTGTAGACCTTCTTCCCATCCATTTCCACCCATTATTTCTTCCATCTCCTTCATCTTCTTCAATCCCATGAAGTTTTGCAATCATGACTTCGTTCCCACCATGGAATTCTCATTCGCAGCAACAAAAATATTTCCCTCCATCCCCACAGTTTCAAAATCCTCCTTCAAATGATTTTTATAAGCCCCATTATCCTGAAAATGCATATAACCCCCTTTTTTCTAACCAAAATGTTTATGAAGAACAAGATTATGCAGATGATGGTGGAAACTCCTTGGCCAAAGCTGATTTTGAGAGGCAGATGCAAAAGATTGAGATGGACATGATGCAGCTCAGAGTCAAGTGCTCCATAATGGTAACTGAAGTTGGCTACAAGGCCCCTTGTCCATGGGTCGGCCATGTACCAGGCTGGTTTAGCACCCAACACAAGTTACACCTCATCACTGAGATGTTGCCCCAGATTACAGAGTGGGCAGAAGGAATGGAGGCTCAAAAATATAGCGCGCCTTCCATCCCTTCTGCATCCATCCTCCCATTTTGTTCCAAGTCCCCTCTGCCTAGTTGTACCATAAATGAATAGCCCCCTACCAACACCCCTTCCCCAGCCAATGCCATCATGTTTGATGACTACAGGATAGTTGAAGAATGGCGTGACTCATATGACTCTGATTGGGAAGAGGAAATCATACGAGTGCCTATTCTAGATGAAAATCAGTTAGCTCCAGAGGGCGCGGTTCTGGAGGAGAACCATACGGTTTCAGAGGCAACAAGTGCAGAGCAAGCCACAGAAGAACCTTCAGTTCTTCCTCCCACTTCATCCCCTTCAAACTCTAATGTCGAAGAAGAGTTTGAGATTTCAAACTTCATGTTTGAAGATGAGGGGAACCATGGTGAGAAAATTATAGATTCGAAGGACACCATGGAGGAGGTCAAACACACGCAGCAGGACAATGAGGAGGCAGATTATCTGTCTGACTTGGAGGATTGTCTTGATGGAGAGGATCCTGAGGAGATCACATCATTTTCTCCTCCATCATCTGCCTTCCAAGAACATGAGTCTGCTGCCACGGAGGAGAACATCCAAGGATAACAACCTGCATCTCACAACGGCCCTCAGGAACCAAGGTTGGAGGATCTTAATCTTCCATTTTCTTCTCAGGAGGAGGAAGGAAACAAGGAAGACCCCATCTCACTCATACCATCCACCCAAGAAGGTTTCATAGGAAGACTCCATTTTTGGAGTTAAAATTCAAAGTAATGGGCACATCCATTGGATTAGACCGTTCCCAATTAGGTACTTGGCTTCATTGGAGCCAAGGGAGAAGCCAAAACCAATCATGCCCACTCCAGGGCATGAGGATGAGTATCAAAGTACCAAAGATCAGCTGTAATACCTCTGGGAAACAAGTGAGTAGCTGATTTAAAAGGTATTTTTTTTTTTCCAGTTGATACCTTGATGGAGAGAGTGGAGAAACAATTTTTCGTTATCCTTGCACTCCTGATAACAGCCATGTTCAGCTCTAAATCATTTGCATGACTGCCAATTTTGAGGAAAGGAAGCTATTTTTCACAACTAGTTGCAGGGTTTGTTTAGCTCACCTTTTCTCCTAGTTAGCATAAAGTAGGTAGGTTTGCTTTCAGTAGAAGAAGTGCTTATGCACACTCTGCATGTCTCATTTGAGGCATGTATGATTTGGTCTTTGTATATAAGTTTTGTCTGTTTTGCTCCAAGGGTGCATAAGGCCATGCTCTTCAATATTCATGGCAAGAAGACTCATAGTGGTCTATAATAGTTGCTAGCTCCAAAAGGGAACAAATCCAGAGAAACTTAAGTTGTTTCGAAACAGTCCATTTCAGGGACAAGTGAAAGCCTAGGTCAATACAATTTTCTACTCTCAGAAACTCCATTTTAAGATTTTCTTATGAAAATTGAGAGTGCTGATGTGCAGGTGGATTCAGAGTCAGAAAGAGGTCAGAAAAGTGCAGAGAGTCGAGGAGTCCATTTTATAAAAAGGATCAATGTTAGGCCATCATTCTTGACTCCATGCCTAATGGATGCTCCAAGGCCACTGGTCTCTTCATCTAACAGGAAGATGTCCCCGTGAGTCACCAAATTGTTATCCCAAATTCGCCCCCCGACAAATTTGGTCAAGACAACTCCTGGTACATAAGGAAATTATGAAGGAAACAACTCAGACCCATGAGCTCACATTCCAGGATGACAAACAGGTTACAGGTGGGCTCGGAAATGAAGGAGCAGTGTCACAGAGAAGCCAGGAGCAAGAAGGAAAAGAAGCGGTGAAGTTTCAAGGTCTTTGGGCTCAAAACCATTTAGGAAAGAATCCAAAATTGACTAAGTATGGAAGATCCAACAGAGAGAGCCACATGTCCTAGTGGTACTTCTCCAAAATGAATCCATAAAGGGAGGCTCAAATAAGCCCCGCATCTCCACGTGTCCTAGGTCAAAGCGGGTCATCGAGGGTTTTCTAATTTTTGTGTTTCACGAAAAGGGGGAAAAGGTAAATTACGGACCCGCAAGCCTGATTTTTTCTCTAATCTGGCTACCACGTGTCCCATATAAAAAAAGGAAAGCCCAAACGAGTGCCAGGCTGCCACGTGGCCCTGGTAGGTGAAAATGGAGAAAATTCTTCTAGGCCATTAATGCAGAAATCCAATCTCTTCAACTACCAGATCTGATTCGATTCAATCCACTGGGGAACCAGAAGTGACATATTGTGGGTGATTTGTAGAAGGCATTGATATTCAGTGGTTGAACTTTCAAAGTAGGATTCGATGCATTTCTCATGGTGGTTGGAGAAGGATTCGATTTTTCCCTCCTCTCCCTCTTTCTTTCTATATATTGTAACACTTCTCATTTGAAAAGGCAGAGACATTCTGGGCATAGAGAAACTCTGTCAAATTTGTTTCTCGATGCCATTTTTGAGCAGTGAACCTTCTCCCATGCCTGGAAAATGTATTTGTGCCTCTATTCCAGAAATGTAATGGTCTGTGCACCTTCTAGAGCAATAAAAACATGTTTTTGTGGTGTTCTTCAACCCTTTGCATCGTTTTGTTGTTTCTCCATGCCTCTCCCTTCTAGATTTGTTTTTCTGTGCATGTATTTCACATTTGCAGGTGCAGGATGTTGTGTTTCATGGATTTTAATGGTGAATTTGAAGATCTGGGTTGTGCCACTTCTGTCTGACCTCCCTCATCTCCATTTTCTTTGTTTCTTTCTCCCTCAACAGAATATCTCGCTTCCTTTGCTAGTGTATCACCATTTTAGTGTAGGCTCTGTTTTTTCAGTTTTCTCTCTCTCCTTGTCTCCTTGGAAGTTAGATTAGGATTAGATTAGCTTGCCTACACTAGAATAGCTTGTGGCAGGTAGTTTAGGAAGAGGAACCAGCCTTCTCTAGAGAGATTTCCCATTTGCAAGGTCCCACACCTTGGGGAAGTTCAATGTTATGCAAATCACACCAAATGAGTCTGCCTTAGAAAAGTAGATCCATAACTCATTTGGGGGTGCTCTGATTTTACACTAACAATTTTGGCACAACCAGTGGGACAGATCTGAAGCTCCTTACCACTTCACTTCATCAAGTTCAATGTGCTCTTAGTGAATATTTCAACCTTTGGAGGCACTTTCAAGCACATCTGGTGACTCCATCTGGTCAACAACCCATCCTCTGAGTTGCAGACCTTCTTCCCATCCATTTCCACCCATTATTTCTTCCATCTCCTTCATCTTCTTCAATCCCATGAAGTTTTGCAATCATGACTTCTTTCCCACCATGGAATTCTCATTTACAGCAACAGAAACTATTTCCCTCCATCCCCACAGTTTCAAAATCCTCCTCCAAATCAGTTTTATAAGCCCCATTATCCTGAAAATGCATACAACCCCCTTTTTTCTAACCAAAATGTTTATGAAGAACAGGATTATGCAGATGATGGTGGAAACTCCTTGGCCGAAGCTGATTTTGAGAGGCAGATGCAAAATATTGAGATGGACATGATGCAGCTCAGAGTCAAGTGCTCCATAATGGCAGCTGAAGTTGGCTACAAGGCCCCTTGTCCATGGGTCGGCCCTGTACTAGGCTGGTTTAGCACCCAACACAAGTTACACCTCATCACTGAGATGTTGCCCCAGATTACAGAGTGGGTGGAAGTAATGGAGGCTCAAAAATCTAGCGCACCTTTCCATCCCTTCTGCGTCCATCCTCCCATTTTCTTCCAAGTCCCCTCTACCTAGTTGTACCATAAATGAATAGCCCCCTACCAATGCACCTTCCCCAGCCAACGTCATCATGTTCAACGACTGCAGGATAGTTGAAGAATGGCGTGACTCATATGACTCTGATTGGGAAGAGGAAATCATACGGGTGCCTGTTCTAGATGAAAATCAGTTAGCTCTAGAGGGTGCAGTTCTAGAGGAGAACCATACGGTTTCAGAGGCAACAAGTGCAGAGCAAGCCACAGAAGAACCTTCAGTTCTTCCTCCCACTTCATCCCCTTCAAACTCTAATGTCGAAGAAGATTTTGAGATTTCAAACTTCATGTTTGAAGATGAGGGGAACCATGGTGAGAAAATTATAGATTCAAAGGACACCATGGAGGAGGTCAAACACACGCAGTAGGACAATGAGGAGGCAGATTATCTGTCTGACTTGGAGGATTGTCTTGATGGAGAGGAGCCCAAGGAGATCACATCATTTGCTCCTCCATCATCCACCTTCCAAGAACATGAGTCTGCTGCCATGGAGGAGAACATCCAAGGACAACAACCTGCATCTCACAATGGCCCTCAGGAACCAAGGTTGGAGGATCTTAATCTTCCATGTTCTTCTTAGGAGGAGGAAGGAAACAACAAAGACCCCATCTCTCCCACACCATCCACTCAAGAAGGTCCACAGGAAGACTCCATTCTTGGAGTTGAAATTCAGAGTAATAGGCACATCCATCGGATCAGACCATGCCCAATCAGGTACTTGGCTTCATTAGAGCCAAGGGAGAAGCCAAAACCAGTCATGCCCACTCCAGGGCATGAGGATGAGCATCAAAGTACCAAGGATCAGCTACAATACCTCTGGGAACCAAGTTAGCAGCTGATTGAAGAGGTATTTATTTTGTTTCCAATTGATACTTTAATGGAGGGAGTGGAGAAACAATTTGCAGTTAGCCTTCCACTCCTAATAACAGCCATGTTCAGCTCCAAATCATTTACATGACTGCCAATTTTGAGGAAAGGAAGCTATTTTGCACAACCAGTTGCAGGGTTTGTTTAGGTCACCTTTGCTCCTAGCTAGCATAATGTAGGTAGGTTTGCTTTCAGTAGAAGAAGTGCTTATGCACACTCTGCATGTCTCATTTGAGGCATGTATGATTTGGTCTTTGTATATAAGTTTTGTTTGTTTTTCTCCAAGGGTGCATAAGGCCAGGCTCTTCAATATTCATGGCAAGAAGACTCATAGTAGTCTATAACAGTTGCTAGCTCCAAAAGGGAACAAATCTAGAGCAACTTAAGCCATTTCGAAATAGTCCATTTCAGGGACAGGTGAAAGCCCGGGTCAATACAATTTTCTACTCTCAAAAACTCCATTTTAAGATTTTCTTATGAAAATTGAGAGTGCCGACGCGCGGGTGGATTCAAAGTCAGGAAGAGGTCAGCAAAGTGCAGAGATTCAAGGAGTCCATTTTATAAGAAGGATCAGTTTCAGGCCATCATTCTTGACTCCATGCCTAATGGATGCTCAAAGGCCACTGGTCTCTTCATCTAGCAAGCAGATGTCCCTGTGAGTCGCCAAATTATTTTTCCAAACTCACCCCCCAGCAAATTTAGTCAAGACAACTCCTGCACATAGGAAATTATGAAGGAAATGACTCAGACCCATGAGCTCACATTCCAGGACGACAAACAGGTTACAGGTGGGCTTGGAAATGAAGGAGCAATGTCGCAAAGAAGCCAGGAGCAAGAAGGAAAATAAGCGGTGAAGTTTCAAGGTCATCGAGCTCAAAACCGTTCAAGAAAGAATCTAGAATCGACTAAGTATGGAAGAGCCAACAAAGAGAGCCATGTGTCCTAGTGGTGCTTCTCCAAGATGAATCCATAAAGGGAGGCTCAAATAAGCCATGCATCTCCACGTGTCCCAGGTCAAAGCGGGTCGTCGAGGGTTTTCTGATTTTTACGTTTTGCGAAAAGGGGGAAAAGGTAAATTACGGACCCGCAAGCCTAATTTTTTCTCTAATCTGGCTACCACATGTCCCATATAAAAAAGGAAAGCCTAAACAAGCGTCAGGCTGCCGCGTGGCCCTAGTAGGTGAAAATGGAGAAAAGTCTTCCAGGCCATTAACGCAGAATCCAATATCTTCAACTACCAGATTTGATTCAATTCAATCTGCTGGGGAACCAGAAGCGACATATTGTGGGCAGATTTGCAGGAGGCATTGATATTCAGTGGTTGAACTTTCAAAGTGGGATTCAATGCATTTCTTAGGGTGGTTGGAGAAGGATTTGAATTTTCCCTCTTCTCTCTCTTTTCTTTCTATATATAATGTAATATTTCTCGTTTGAGAAGCAGAGACATTCTAGGCATAGAGAAACTCTATCAAATTTGTTTCTTGACGCCATTTTCGAGCAGCGAACCTTCTCCAACGCCTGGAAAATGTATTTGTGCCTCTATTCCATAAATGTAATGGCATGTGCACCTTCTAGAGCAATAAAAACATGTTTTTGTGGTGTTCTTCAACCCTTTGCATCATTTTGTTGTTTCTTCGTGCCTCTCCCTTCCAGATTTGTTTTTCTATGCATGTATTTCACATTTGCAGGTGCAGGATGTTGTGTTTCATGGAGTTTAATGGTGAATTTGAAGATTTGGGCCATGTCACTTCTGTTTGACCTCCCTCATCTCCATTTTCTCTGTTTCCTTCTCCCTCAATAGAATATCTCGCTTCCTTTGCTGGTGTATCACCGTTTTAGTGTAAGCTCTATTTTTTCAATTTTCTCTCTCTCCTTGTCTCCTTGGAAGTTAGATTAGGATTAGATTAGCTTTCCTATACTGGAATAGATTGTGGTAGGTAGTTTAGGAAGAGGAACCAACCTTCTCTGGAGAGCTTTCCCATTTGTAAGGTCCCACACCTTGGGGAAGTTCAATGTTATGCAATCACACTAGATGAGTCTGCCTTAGAAAAGTAGATTTTTAAAACTCATTTAGGGGTGTTGTGATTTCACACTAACAAGTCGTAGTAGTTGAGACGTTAGTGGATGGAGTGGGTTGGGTTACTTTACGCAGCAACGCAGTGAGTTGCTCGACCTTGGCCTTGAGCTCATCCTTGGTAGCCTTGTCTTCGTCATATTTCTCCAAAAGGGTCCCAATAACAGTGTGTACATCTTGTTTGGCTCCTTCATGAGTAGCCTTCCCCAATGATAACTTTGATATCTGATAATTTGTTGTTGTGATTGTTTCTTTAGTTTTTCCCTCAACAGGGGTGGCCACCTCTATCACACATTCTCTAGAGGAATTAACCGTCAGACTTGATACAGTTCTCAGTCTCTTGGCCTGTCTTCTGGGCATAGACTCCAATATGTTGAGATCTATAACATCTCCCAGAGGAACCTTTATCTTTTGCTTGGGAGTTTGTCTAAACAATCATTCTAGTATGGCTAGAGCTGACGAAGATGGAGTGATAGATCCAATACCTGAAGCATCAGTCAAAGCAAGATCACTAGAAGCATCAGATGGTATTTGAGAAGAGGTAGCAATGATGGAAGGATTGGATGTAAGGACAACCATAAGAACTGACAAATTAATGCTAGGGGTTGTAATTGAGGAAAATGGAAGTGTTAAAGGAAGTTAAGAGGAAATGGGTGACCCAATATTTTCCCTAGCTGATAGAACTAGAAGGGATGAGAATACTTGGGCCATAGAAGGGGGTGGGAAAGAAGAAATGATGGTGAAAGTGGAAAGAACTGGTATTGGAAGTGATAATGGAGGAAGGAGAAGATGTGATGGATCATGGATGACACTAGGAGATTCACTGACTTCAACCACCTCTATCACAGGCACTGCAGGTGATGTAATCTCGGGAGCAATAGACTTGGAAAGAGATGAGCCACCAACAACAAATGAAATCTTCTTTGGAATTGCAAGAGCCCTTTGAGTTGACCTCTTGCCCTTTATGGGTGTTGGTTGGTTTATTGCTGGCATAGCCCTTGTATTTGTAGGTTGATTTTCCCCTTCGGGTGAGATTTCCAAGGTGGTCAACCAACTGAAAGTCCTCATTAAAATGGGTCCCGCCCTCTCCTTGGTGTTACTACATTCTTCCACATACCAATCAATCCATGGCAGCGGTTGATTGGCAATATCATCACTCTTGTATGATGAATCCAGAACCTCATCATTGTCTTGCATGTCCTTTGGCACATCAGCTAAACCAATTTGCCGAACTTTGTCAATGGTTAATCTTTCATAATCCCTTTGACGTACGATGTATTCATCCCAACAATGAATCTAAATATCTTCTAATTGGGGGACGTGAGCACTTGACCGACCTGTCTCCCCAAACTTACCCCAATAGTCAAAATTAGTCCGCGGATGAAAGGTCTGCAAAGTTGCCTCAGCCATTTTTGCATCAACATTTTTTGCCTTGTGAATATTTGGGCAAGAATCCCTGCCAATTGAAACAGGGAAATGCATTCCCGCTTTGTGATGCTTATTTTGGATTCGATGATAATCCAACAACTACCGAACCAATTCCAAAAGAATCCATTTATCAGTGGGACACCTCGGCAATTTGCTTGGGGCACCTATGAAACCCAGAATCCAAATGTAGGTAAATGTAGGAAACTGAAAGTAGATTGCTCCCCATTCTCACACCTCTTGGAAAGCCTCATCGGAAACCCTCCGATTGTATAGTTCTTTGTCAAAATGATAGAGGATAATAGCAAAGAAAGCATCGTTGACTCTTTAGAAATCCTTGCTTCCCTCATCCAGAGTGAGTTGGGGATAAAACTCATGTATTTGGGAGGTGCTGCGAACACCCCTGGTATTCAAACCCATAAAATCTCACATGGTAGTAGCCACATATACCAGGAAAGATGTTATGTAGAAGGTCTTTGATTCTGACACTTTACCCAACTGATAGCAAATGTTGCTACTAATATGCTCCCCCCATCGGATAAACTCATCATTCTTCTTGATAGTTGCTATGTACAAAAACATCGATTCCTGGAATTCCTTTGCAAAAGGAAGACTTGAAACTCTGTTTAACAGCACAATAAGATCATTAACTTCTAAAATAAAATCCAATCGATGCATAGTCTTGGGTAATTTGGCAAAATTCTTAGCCATATAGAATTCATCAGAACCTTTGAGCATACTTCCTCTTTCTTATCCCAATGTTCCACTACTATTTCTGGTAAAATTGTGGCGTAACCTTGAACGTTTGGAAGTTTAAGCGGATCCTCGAAGAAATCTGGGTCCAAACGGATTACCACCTTATCATCACTATCCCTAACTAACATGGAGTCCTCGTCGAAGTGGGCTATTGCAGCTAAGACACTTTCTGGGCAATGCACAGATGCGGGAAAATTAGCGGCAAGGGCAAGACCATTGTTGTAGATGGCCTACATCCATGGTTTCTTGTTTGAAGCCTTTAATCTCTCTCAAAAATCGAGAAGATTAATTTGTCCTAAATTAGTGTCCCCAATGTTACCTAAGTCGGAGGATAGGCAAGATTGGGGAGGAACCCCAAGAAATGAGTATCTCATCTTCTCTTTTCCCTTTAAAGTGGAAGCAGACATTAAACCCTATGTTTCGGAAGCTGAAGTTGTAGAAATTCCGAAAACCCAAAAACAACAAACCTCCAAAATCATGAACCGAAAAATTTCTGAAAGAAATCATCAAATCGAAATCCCTGAAAAATTTCGTTGAAGGAGTTTCCCGAACTAAAATTTCTGAAACCAAAAGTTCTGAAGGAAATCTCCAAAACCAATTTGTCTGAAAATAAACTTTCTAAAAGAGTTTCCCGAAACTAGAGGTTCCAAAAGATTTTCCCAAAGCTGGAGGTTCTAAAAAAGTTTTCGGAAGCCGAAGGTTCTGTCGACATTAAAAATTTCCTCCGTAATTTCTATTTTATTAATGTATGTATTAGGAATAGGATGTTGTTAAGTATAATTAGTAGTGGCATCCAATAGAAGATAACGGTGCCGTCAGTACAGTGCCGCCAATAATGTAGAGTACAGTAACAGTCAAAGTACAATAGGAATGTTGTAAAAAGTAAATATTCGTCGTAAGTGGTCCGATAATGTTAAAATGTCAAAGTTAGGATAAATAGAGAAGTAGGGTCTACATGATTAGGAATTAGAAATATTATATTTGTAATAAGGACAAGGAGTGATGTCATAAATATTTTATGTATTTTATTTGTAGAAAAGTCTAAAAAGGTGGAACCCGTGTGAGATGATAAGGTTTATCTTATCTTAGAAGATAAGCCTACATGTAAAGGCAAGAGTTTAGGTATGGAATATGATTGGCCGGAAGAGATTTCCTATCCTATCTTAGAGATAGGGTGGATAAGCCTGAATTCCTATAAATAAAGAGGCCACCCCCTCATTTAACATAGAAGGAAGTAGTGAGAAATATTGTATGAGTAAGTGTGTAAAGGAAGCCATCATTTTGAAGGTGTGTTAAAGAAGCCATTAAGAGGTGTAATTTTGAAGTTTCTCCCATAGTTATTGTTGGAAGGCAAGTGAAGTCAGTAACACTTGAAGTACCTCATGGGTGAGATTGTAACAATTTCATGTTGATATGGTAATTTACACTGATATTTCAGATTTATCATCATTCCTTCTTATCATAGTCTATGGTATTCTTGTGTTATGTTTGTTGTTGTGTTTCCAGATTACATCCACCAAACTAAAAGTTGTGCATTAGTAAATAATCATAGCACGAGGAGTTCCCAGTGAAGAATTATCATAGTGCCGGATTGGTGATGACATTTTGGTTCCGTTGTCGGGACCATTCCTCATTGGTGGATTTTTTGGAGAGATATTCTCACTTAGTCAGAAATCATTTGGAGGGTAACCTTGTTTTTACTGTGCATATGAGTTACCATGGTAAAGTCACTTTTACCGTGAATAGTATTTACCACAATAACTTTACTTTTACCATGAATAGTATTTACCACAGTAACTTCACTTTTTACCGTAAATAGTGTTTACCACAGTAAAGTCAGTTTTTACCACAGTAAGTCAAGTTTTACTATAGTTTACCGTGGTCATTTCTATTTTCTATTATAGTTATTCCAATTATTTGTGCACATAAGTCTTCTTGATTGTTGGTATTTCATTGTGGTTACTTTTGAAAATGGGGAAGATTCCTATTTTTTCAGCCCAATCTAATGAAGATGCTTCCTCTTTCATTTAAGAGTTTAAACGATCTTGTATTTGTAATGGACTTATAAGAAGGGAATAATAGACTGAATGTTTTCCTACCTTTTTCGATGGTTCAGCCTTTAGGTGGTTTGAAACACTAAGTGATAATGTGAAAAACTCATGGGATTTATTAACTGAAAGTTTTCTTGAAGAATTTGGTGAACAACAGAAATATGCAGATCTCATGATCAAGATCACAAAGCTAGCCCAAGGAGAGAAGGAGAAGATAAGAGATTATCATGCTCGTGTTCTAGAGCTAAGGAGGAAGCTCAATGCCCAGATCTGGAAGGAAGGATTAGCATATGGGTTGATGAATGGCATGGATAATCTCCTCTGTAAGCACTTCATTCTTGGGATGAAGCCAAAGATTAGACAACGAGTGAAGTATGACCACCCAACTATCATTGAACAAGTAAAAGAGATTGCAAAGAGGAAAGAAGAAAGCATGGAAGAGGAGCCCAAAAAAATTGTTGCTAAAGTAGAGCCTACACGAGCACCTTTGGTCCAGATTCCACAACCACTCTCGGTGAGCACAAATCTTTCTCCTAGTACATCTACTGAGTATGAAGATCTGCTTAGGAAGATGGGCCAGTTAACTATTAATATTCTTTAAGGAAAGGAATTTAGTTCTCAGGGAGGAGATAGAAGTCCAAAAAGAAATATTTCTGAAGTTGTATGTTATGGTTGTTATAAAAAGGGTCATTATAAGTATAATTGTCCAGATAGAGCTTCTACATCTGGTACAAGAGATAATGATAAAGGAAAAGCACCTGTGAATTCTTTTGATGTAGTAGATAAGAGCATAAATAATGAAGTAGATGTGTTTATAACCAAAAAAAAAAGATAACCAAGATGAAAATTATCCTAAGAAGATGAAAGGAGAAACAAGTAAGAAACATAGGAGAAGAAAGTTGGGTGTGCAGGATTTTCTAATTTCACAGGGACAAGGACCATACTCCATCTTAGAAGATCTTTCTAAAAGGCCTGTAAATATTACATATGGTCAACTCTTGGCTATGTCTTCTGAGAAGAGCCAGGAGCTACGAAGTGGACTCATGCTTGATGAAGGAAGGAGGTTGAGGTCCTTGTTTTAGAGGCAGAGGCGGATTCTTACACTCCACAAGCTGAGGGATTATGTAATGGTATTTCAATTCATGATGTCTTAGTTGATGGAGGTGCTGCAGTTAATGTAATGACCAAGTCTGTAATGAATATGTTGGGTTTAAAAATTGATCGCCCCTCAACACTTATGTTAAGGTCATTAAATAAGGGAAAAACTAAACCAGAAGGTGTTGTTTCAAATGTGGCAATATCTGTTATGGGTGTTGTATGTATGGTAGACTTTTAAGTGATGAAAAATGGTACTGTTGTGTACCCAATGTTGTTGGGAAGACCATGACTAAGAATATTTCATGCAAAAAACTATTGGAATGAAGGCTTCATGACACTTGGACGTGGTAGAGAGAGGGTGAAGATAAACGTGATCCCTCGGCATCATAAGGCAGAACCTGTGGATTCAAGTGATGAAACTGATGATTGGACATCCTCTGATTACTCTAGTACCAGTGAAGTGGACACAAAAGATGAAGAAAGTGAGGTTGATGTTTCGGTCATAGATATCCTTCCAGTCACACCGACTCATGACCCCATAAAATTATCTGAAGAAGAAATTGATGATCGTCTCTAACAAATAAAGATTGGTGATGCTGTGATGGAGAGTGAGAAGGAATCCTACCTCCAGCTCTTTCGAAGGTACATACACATATTCACTTTTGATTACAAGGAACTCCATCAAGTAAATTGGGTAGAACATTCTATTGAGTTGGTAGATGGTGTTAAGCCCATAAAGCAAATGCCATATAAAATGAATCCTAATTTTTCTAAAACTATAAAAGAAGAAATAGATAAGTTGCTTGATGCAGGATTCATATTTGTTGTGGAGAATTCAGAATGGGTTTCTCCCATTGTGATCTCAATAAAAAATAATGGGAAACTATGCATTTGTGTTGATTATAGGAAGCTCAACAAGGCAACAAAGAAGGACCATTACCCTCTTCCATTCTCAGATCAAATCTTAGACAAAGTAGTTGGCCAGGAGTGCTATAGTTTTGCTGATGGATATAGCGGATACAACCAAGTTCGTATAGCAGAGAAAGATCAGCTGAAGACCATGTTTACTACTCCTTGGGGAACGTTTTCTTATAGAGTTATTCCTTTTGGGTTGTGTAATGCTCCGGCAACGTTCCAGCGCTTGATGAATAGGGTGTTTGAACCCTACATTGGGAACTTCATCAGAGTATTTCTGGATGATTTTTTCATCTATGGGAGTAAGATAGACCACCTACACCAGATGGAGATAGCATTTTAAAGGTTAGATGAAGCACAAGCCTCACTAAACCCTACAAAGTGTGTCTTTGGATGTTCTAAAGGCATTTTGTTAGGGCATGTTGTATCCAGAGATGGTATTGGTACTGATCCTGATAAAGTTTCAAAAACCAAAGAGTTACCATTTCCTATGAATAGAAGTAAGTTGAGATCATTTTTAAGCCATGTGGGTTACTATAGAAGGTTCATCAAGAATTTCTCAAAAATTACACAGCCACTAACCCAGTTCTTGAAGAAGGATGTTACTTATGAAATAGGAAATAAGACACATGAAGCTTTTAAACAGCTGAAGGAAGCCATGGTGTCTTCACCTGTTTTAAAGAATCTAGATTAGAGCAAGCCATTCATTGTGTATACTGATGCCTCAGATGCAGCACTAGGAAGTACTCTGAGCCAAAAGGATGAAAATGGGAATGATCATCCAGTTTACTTTGGGAGTAGACAAATGAGCAGTGCTGAGGTAAATTATACTGTAACTGAAAAAGAGGCTCTAGCTATCATTTTTGCTATACAAAAGTTTAGAAATTACTTGTTATGGCAGAAATTTATAGTGGTAACAGATCATCAGGCTCTAAAGTATATTGTAAATAAGCCTAAGCCATCAGGAAGGATAGTAAGATGGATAATTTTGCTACAAGAATTTGAATTTGATATCATAGATAGGCCAGGAAAGAAGCATGTCAATGCAGATAAACTCTCTCAAGCCTATGATGGTTTAGGTTCACCTTGTGATGATGATGATTTCCCAGATGCAGCATTGTTATCCCTTGACACAATCCCTAGTGAATACATAGATATTTGGAATTATCTGAATGAATTCAAGTTTCCTGATGGTGCCAATGCAAAGACTAAGAGGAAGATTACTCAAGCCAGTTGTCCATATTCTATTCTGCATGGAGTATTATTTCAGATAAGACCTGATGGATAGTACAAGAGGGCAGTTGGACGTGATCAAGGGAAGGAGCTGATAGAAGAATTTCACAATGGTACATGTGGAGGACACTTCTCTGGACAACTTACAGCAAGAAGGATCTTGGATGCAGGTTATCACTGGCCCACTCTTTTTAGAGATTGTTATAATTATTGTAAGACATGTGATATTTGTCAAACACATGGTAACCGTAAGACTTCATCAACTCCATTATGCCCTATTCTTCCACTTGGTCCCTTTGAAAAGTGGGGAATAGACATTGTAGGTCCACTTCCAACTACCCCACACCAAAATAAGTATATTGTAGTTGCCACAGATTATTTAACCAAGTGGGTTGAAGCTAGGCCATTGAAAACAACTTCCATGGATGAAGTGGCAAGGTTCATATATGAACGCATTGTCACCAGATTTGGTTGTCCATTAGAAATTGTAACAGATCAAGGAAGCCACTTCATTAATGAGGTGGTAGAAGCCCTAGTCAATAAGTTTTCTATTAAGCACAAGAAGGCAACAACATACAAGCCAAGCACAAATGGACAGGTGGAACGAACAAATTTTGTGTTATGTCAAATTCTAGTAAAAGATGCAGCCTTGCAGCTACATACGTGGGATAAAAGGATTCATGCAGCATTGTGGGCATATAGGGAAACATCAAAGTCAGCAACAGGATACTCCCCATTTCAGTTGGCTTATGGCATTGATCCAGTTCTTCCTATTGAGTTTGATATTCCCACTGTGAGAGTTATGAAAAATGAAAGGATGGATGAAAGTGATTCAGTAAAAGAAAGGTTGGTACATCTTCATTTGCTAGAGGAAATGAGGGAAATAGCGAAGGATACAAGCTATAAGAAGAAAATGAAGCAGAAGGAATACTTTGATCAAAAGATCCGTTGGTCTCCATTTCATGTGAATGACTTGGTTCTAGTATATGATTCTAGATACAAAAAAGAAGACAGAGAAAATTTCTTCCAAAATGGATGGGGCCCTACAAAATAGTAGCTGTGCATGAAAATGGTACATATCGACTGGAGGAATTGTATGGTACTCCCATTACGAAATGGGTCAACCATGACAAGTTAAAGATTTTGCAGGCACCAGCTTCATAATGTCCATAAGAGTCTACTCCAAGGATGGAGTAGAAGCTAGGAAGGGGGAAAATGTTGACATTAAAATTTTCCTCCGTAATTTCTATTTTATTAATGTATGTATTAGGAATAGGATGTTGTTAAGTATAATTAGTAGTGGCATCCAATAGAAGATAACGGTGTCGTTAATACAGTGCCGCCAATAAAGTAGAGTACGGTAACAGTCAAAGTACAATAGGAATGTTGTAAAAAGTAAATATTTGTCGTAAGTGGTCCGGTAATGTTAAAATGTCAAAGTTGGGATAAGTAGAGAAGTAGGGTCTACATGATTAGGAATTAGAAATATTATATTTGTAATAAGGACAAAGAGTGATGTCATAAATATTTTGTGTATTTTATTTGTAGAAAAGTCTAAAAAGGTGGAACCCATGTGAGATGATAAGGTTTATCTTATCTTAGAAGATAAGCCTACATGTAAAGGCAAGAGTTTAGGCATGGAATATGATTGGCCGGAAGAGATTTCCTATTCTATCTTAGAGATAGGGTGGATAAGCCTGAATTCCTATAAATAAAGAGGCCACCCCCCTCATTTAACATAGAAGGAAGTAGTGAGAAATATTGTATGAGTAAGTGTGTAAAGGAAGCCATCATTTTGAAGGTGTGTTAAAGAAGCCATTAAGAGGTGTAATTGTGAAGTTTCTCCCATAGTTATTGTTGGAAGGCAAGTGAAGTCAGTAACACTTGAAGTACCTCATGGGTGAGATTGTAACAATTTCATGTTGATATGGTAATTTACACTAATATTTCAGATTTATCATCATTCCTTCTTATCATAGTCTATGGTATTCTTGTGTTATGTTTGTTGTTGTGTTTCCAGATTACATCCACCAAACTAAAAGCTATGCATTAGTAAATAATCATAGCACGAGGAGTTCTCGGTGAAGAATTATCATAGTGCCGGATTGGTGACGATAGTTCTGAAATTTTTTCCCGAAGCTGGAAGTTTCGAAAAAAAATTCCAAAGCTGGAAGTTCCAAAAAAGTTTCCTAAAACTGGAAGTTCCGAAAACCCAAAAGCAACAAACCTCCGAAATTATGAAATGAAAAAGTTACGAATGAAACTTCCAAAACTGAGACCTCCGAAAATTTTCTCCAAAGGAGTTTCACGAACAAATTTCCCGCTTAATGATCTTTTGAAGGAGTTCCCTGAAGGAATTCTCCGAACGAGTCTCTCTGAACAAGTTTGAGGAATTTACAAAACGATGTTAAATCTCCAAAGCTAGAATACAAGAAACAAAAATAAGTATGGGAGGCCTAAAAAGATCCTTTGAACAACTTCGAACACCTAGAGAAAAATCAAAAAGTGAAACATGGTGAACCAAAGGAGCGACATCAAAAAACACAGAGGGAAACCAAAATAATAAGGAAACAGAGGAAAAATACCTAAAACCAAAAGAAAAATAAACAAAAAACCATACCTTGTAAATTACGTCACAAAGTACAAGAATAGAATGTCAGAGCAAATGTGTCAAGTAAAAATCTGAGTTTAAATAGAAATCCCGATGTTAATGGTAAAAATATGATCCGTACAGAGGTAGGTGAAAATTAATTATGCGCAGAATCTCCGAAGGTCCAAACCCTGAAATTCTGAAAATTTGGGATTTCAAACTTCAGGGATTGGGAGGCAAAAAGACAAACTGGCAATGGAAAAATCCAAAACCCAAAAACCCGAAAGTCCAAAAATTCAGACATTTGGACTTCAGAAAAATTCAAGTGAAAATCCTAAAAAAGACTCAAAGAACTTCGAAAACCTGAAATTTGGGTTTTCTAACATTCAAACTTCGAAATTTTAAGAGGGATTTAAACAAAAAGAGCCAAAAGGTCCCGAAAGTCTGAAAATTTGGACTTTTGGAGTCTCAGACTTCGGAAAACTTCAAATGAAATTCTGAATTCGAGCTTAAAAAACTCTGAAAGAGAAAAAACTTTGAAGTCTGAAAATTCAAAATTTTCGGATTCTCGGCCTTAGCAAAAATAATCACTATGTGAGGATTTATTTAAAAAATATTGATATGACACATAGCTTTCTTTCGAGTAGGTTAAATGGTTAATAACACACTCTTGTGCTTCAGTTCACACTTGACTATTGAGGGCATACTATACACTTAAACCTCACACACTGCACACTATACACACTACGCATTCTCACACACTTGACAATATCACACATCTTACACTAGACACATTCACCACACATATACCTAGCATTGCTGAGTCACACTACACATTACACATATCACACATTGTGCATCAAACACTTAGGACATCTTCTCTTGCACCATCTTCTACACACTTTGTGTCTTATTCACTCTACGCATTCACACTACATCTCTCTTACATCTACACGTTGCACTCATTTCCTCATGAAGCACTCTCATTTGCAATCCATTCTTAACTGTTGAGGGGGCATAAATAAATGAACCTCATTGCATACATAGACATCCACTCGAGGGCACGTTGCTCATATCAGTCACTCTGCATTCCATTTCACCTCATCCACAACATACTGCATAACTTGGTTGCATTTACTCTTGCTTACATTTTATTGTTACACATTCATCTTATTACACATGCTAGATAGATGTCTTATATGTCATTATCTTTATCATACACACATGCACATTCACTTGCTTTCTAGTTGTGATCGCAGATTTTACAGATCTATACATGCAATATGGATGATTGGCGCAGTACCTAGTACCAATCCCACAAAGGCTCCTGGGGGCATCCACTTTCATACACTACATGTGTTATTGTTTCATTTTGTTTCATAGCACATTACTTTATCAGATTATACACGCTTTGACATATTTTTTATCTTTCTAACATGCTAACGGGTGCTTCATGTGCAACATTTGTTTTGCAGGACTATCTGTTTCCATGGTTATATGTTACATTGTTTGTCATTGTTTTCTCTTTGTATGTCATTGTCTGTGGGCTTTTCCCTTTATCTTGTGTACACACTTGTCTGATTGCAGCCACTATGGCCTTGATTATCTTGCGACATCATGAGTGATGTCACATGTTTGCAACCCACTTTTCATAGTTTACATTGTATCCTTGCGTGTTTACTTGCATCTTAGCTTACATATTATTTGCTTAGCTTATATTTCATGCATGTTGTCTTTGCTTGTACTAACACTTGTTTCCTAACCACTTTGTTTGCATGTGCCTTGATTTCTAATAAGCACTTCCCCTTCCCCCTACAGGGTGTTTTAGCACAGCGATCGATCCTCTTTTGGGCCGAATACTCCTTTAGTGATGTCGCATGCACCCCAAATAAGGGGGGCATCATTTGGGCGAATCGGTCACCCCATACAATGTTATGCACAACACAACACGGTACCGGTACAACAAAATTGTTAGTTTTGGATAGGGATTAGAATTAGACTTGGGTCCTTAGCACAACAGCCTTTCCTGGGTGCCTGAAACTAGGGGGAAATTACACAACGATTGGTAGTTCAACATAGTCTACAGAACTCCGCACAACTAATTTTATAGGGAATATGGTCCTTATCACATGCATTTATACACACCATCTGTAGTGGTGTTCTACATTGTCAGAAGTGGTTAAAGGTTGGAGGATGACACCAAATTATTCTCCCTACATTCTTCCATTTCATTGGCATGAGATCGCCTGAAAAACTCACACATTGACATCATCTACAATATCCTTTTCTACACCCTTTCCTCATCATGGATCAGGTACACATGTTCCTTTTTCACACTTTTAGTGTTTTTACATACTCTTCTTACACACTTTTTTTTCATATCTTGATCATATACATGTGTATTTGACTACTTGTTTGACTTCTATTTTGTAGGTTCATCTGTATGGGAAGAAATAGTCAACATCAACAATGACAACATCACACACATCAACAATGACATTGACATCAACAACAGGTATATCACGACATATCCACATGTGTTTCCATCCTAGGTTCATTTTCATCACTTTTTGCACTTTCTCCTCCTTAGCATCCACACTTCAAGTTTTTTTATCACTCCACCTTTGTCTTGTCCCTCAGCACATTTTCATAATCGATCTACATGGTTATCAAGTACACATCTCTATCTACTTTATGTTACCGATCTTTCTGCTCGTCAATAGAAAGTGGGGGAAAAAATAGACACAAAATCACGCACTTTGGATCATTATCTCGTCCTAATTACATATTACTATTAATATGATTCCTAAGTAAGAAAGGTACTAATTAACCCATGTCTTTGGCCACCTTTATTTGCTTTCTGTTGCTACTTTCAATCTTGCACCCTTGCTCAGTCTGCATTTTTTTTCTTTAGCATTTTTCATCTTAGACACCAGCACTAGGTACCCTCGTCCTCTCTGGGTGCCCTTGTCCTCTTTATACTTTACTCACACTTTTTGGGTCCTTTCTAGTTGTTTGAGCATCTTATATTTTTGGTAGTCAGCCTTTTCGGGGTTAATTACGAAATTCAAGCAAGGGAATCATATAAATCTTAATTTATATGATAATAATAAAGGACCAAACACTAAGCATTAGCTATCACCACCTAAGATTACATCCATCAAGGAATCTAGGAGCTTTATTGCATTCATCTAGCACCATCACAAAGGACACAAGGGCTAGTTTTCTACATCACACTTCATAGGAGGTTCATTCTTTATTGTAGGTTTCTAGCGATCAAAGGTGACTAAAGGCGAACACCTTGCAACACCTTAGAGGAGGTTTTTTGAGCATTTCTGCAGACCTATGCACCCAAAAATAGGTCCAAGGCACCCACGGGTGCCCCTGTCCCTCTCCGGGCGCCCAAGTCCAGCATGTTCCTCCAATTCTACTACATTTTTCTGAGCTTCGATGCGATGGTCAGTGCTTCATCTTTTCCAATTTTATAACTCTTTGCATTCTCCAGAACTCTGTAAATTATCTAAGACTTCCTACCCTCTTCTTGCATGTAGGGTTTCATAATTTATTGCTTAGTTTTCTTGTGTATCATTGATGTACTTAATTGTTATTCATTTACTGCTACTATAGCATTTAGATTAGGCTCTTATTTACATTTTGGCTTAATCAGTAGGAGTGATATATTTTGAAATGTGATTTGTGAATGCAAGGTGGAAGGAGAACCGTACATTTCTCTATTGCTTACCACGCATCCATAGCCCTAACAAAGTTTTACTTGATTCTCGTCATAGATTTGTTGTATTACAAGCCATGTGTTCATAGCCCCAATAGAGATACTGGATATACCCCAAAAGAGAGTTATATATTGATTTGTTTTTTATTATGATTTTTTTATTTTTCCTTTTGAAAATTGATTTTAGCTCTCTCAATTTTTTTTAATAAGGGGTTAAGAACTACTAATGGCCTAATGGAAGGATGTGGAAGTGATTGCGATGACGACATTGACTAGTTTCAATAAATACACCCAAAAATCTTCGCAACAAGTTTATTAGATGTGGATAGTGATAGGATCTCTAAGAGGTCAACCATTTTTTAATTTACCAAGGTGATGAAAGACCAAGGTCAAATGGAAACCATAGAGATAAATGTCACACAATGACCAAGAATAGATTAACCGAAAGATAATTGAAGGGATGAAGATGGTGGGAGATATGTAAATGAAGATGAAAATAAATTAAAGAAGATCTATATGTATGCAATACGTGATTACGATATTAGGACCAACAACATCACTCTACGTGATAAGATTCGACAATGATGTTTGTGCTTTATTTGATAAGAAGACTAGGAGTTTATGCTTATTAAAATTTATTTTATCTCCATTCTCAATTATTGTTATGAGCTCATATTCGATATGTTAATGCAACTTATCTTACAACATGGATTTTACATGTAGGAGCTTGAGTTCTCTATCTATATATTTTTGTAGTTTGCGTCATACTTGATTATTTCATTGGTGTGCATTCTTGAATCACATTTGAATTTTAGATTTGTGGGTATTGAATTTGTTTGGAGATTTGGAGCTCTTCATATTTTTTATGTTCTCTTGATGAAGAAATTGTGGTGATTTGATATAAGATAATAAATGATTTTTTTGATCCCTGGAAGTGGGAGAAGAAGAAGGATGTTGAGGATTGGTGTTATGGATGATGGTGGGATTGCCATAGTTATTGGAAGAGGGATGATATGGTGGATGAAGAGGATAAATTATAAGGATTGAAGGAATTGGGATAGGAGGAGGCTCAACAATAGAAGGTAACAGGCCACAAGGAGGTAGACCCAGGATAGACGGTAATGTGATAGAAGAAATTCCAATCAGAGAAAATTATGGGCTACCTAAAGTTGTTCCATTGATAGAGGATGATGGGCTAATAAGAATCCCAATGATCGAAGATGATGGGCTACTCAAAGGTGTCCCATAGTTAGAAGAGGATGGGATACCCGACGATGTTTGATAAATAGACAACGATGGGCTACTAATACTTGACCCAAGAATAGAATGTAAAGGGATATCAATAGGTGACCCATATATAGAAGATGAAGGACTGCTCCGAGGTGTCCCATAAATAGAAGATAATATGAAACACGATGGTGACCCAATGAGAGAAGATAATAGGCTACAAGGAAGCACAAAGATAGAAGATAATGGGATACTGAGAGGTGAACCACATATAGGTGGTAATGGGATACCGGAAGGTGACCTACATATAGAAGATAATAGGTTACCAGGAGGTGAACCACATATAGGTGATAATGGGATACTGGGAGGTGACCCAAATATAGAAGATAATGGTCTATCATGAGGTAAACTGCATATAGGTGATAATGGGCTACTGCGAGGTGACCCACAGATAGAAGATAATGTGCTACTAAGAGGTGACCTAAGGAGAGATCATGATTGAGGAATTTTGATATGTAAGGATTGGTGGAGTGACAATAGCATAAAAGATGGATCAAGGATAGACCCACCTATGTCATTATGCAATGGGAAAGATGAAGATGGAAGAGTAAGAGGAGGATCAATTTTTATGATCTTAGGATCTTCCTCTATTTGTGGAACATAGGACTCAGTGTCCCCCCAAGATGTACGTATGCATATAGGTCAAAATTGAATCCTTGTTTGTGATCCTCTAAAGGAATGTCATCATGTACATCCATGAACTTGTTGATTGCTTCTTCATTTTGAAGTAGATCAATTGGAAAGTGTTGTGAATTGCTGATAAAATAT